>CM035091.1:60504801-60884102 GCA_020205505.1 Panax japonicus
AGTTTTAATTTCTAATTTCTGAAAATTATAAATAAATTGAAATAAATAGATTTTAATTATTAAAAATACTAAATAAATTCTGAAAAATTATTTTAAATTCTGAAAAATAGTTTTTAATTATTTTAAGTATATTTCATAAATATTTAATATTTTTGGAATATAAATGGTATTTAATTTATTTAATTATAATATTAAATAAATAATTTAAAAATAATTTAAATACATGAAAAATCATGAAAAATTATATTATGATATTAGAAAATATTTTAAGTTATTTTTGATGACTTTTAATATATTGTGATGAAATTCATTAATTAATCAATATTAATGATAGTTAACTTATTTAATAATTATATTAAATAAATTATGGAAAAATAGAATAAATGCTTTATAAATCATATGAAAATTATTTAAGTGTTATAAAAATATTTTAAGTTATAAAATATAACTTTTGATATTTTGTCATGAAAATATTAATATTTTAATATTAATAGTAATTACCGGATAATGAATTTAACGGTTTATAAATTATATTTAAATAATTTTAAGGTATTAAAAATACTTTGTGATATTATAAAATATATTATAATATTATGACATATATTTCATTAATATTTGATAATAAATAAATATTATGATAAAAGAATTGTGTGGTATTTAATTCATTGAAATACGTTATTAATGATTAAAAATACGCGATAAATGGTAATAATTATTTGAAAATTATTATAAGTCTATGAAAAATATTTCGACTTATAATAAATTATCTGAGATAATTGTTAAGTGTTAAGTCAGAGTTTAATTGAACTTAGACTCGATAAAAGTCCGACTAGACCGTCGGGACGTTAGAATTTTGTCGGATTCAAGGCAGATTGATATAGTTTGACTTGATACCGAGTCTTATGTGTGTTATAGACTGATAGGGTTATGTATTATGTGTTTATTTTATTCTATGTATATACATATTATAGTATTATAATATGATGATATTATTCTAATATTGGAGATCTATATTACTAATATTAGGTCTTCGGGTACTGCGATATAAATTGCGTAGCGGTAATCAACGATTCAGGCAAGTTTGTATTTACTTAACTCTACTAAGAGTGTTTCATTCGGATAAGCTTATGGTTAATCATTGCTGATTGCCATGTATATTTGTACTCTATAAATATTGCATGTATAAGTCAGGTATGAAAGGCTGATCACCTTCATTACCAGTTGGTTCAGATATATTTGTTCATGTATAATACTTGTTTAGTCATAAATTTGTTCCTGCTAGTTCACAATTATATTGTTAAATTATAGCCAGCCAATTATTCAAATCATTTCAATCATGATATATTGTTATATTGTTGAATTTAAACTTGCTGGGCAATCCTTATGCTCACCCTTGCCATATCATGATAAAGCATTGCAGATTAAGGCGAATACGTCGAATACAAGGAAAGGTCCAAGACAATTCCAATTTTAGTTGACGCGTGCAGTTAGATTTGTATTGTATGATATTAATGTTGTTATATGTTAGAAAAGTTATGAATTATGTATAAGTTAAGGTTACTCGACCTTGGGGAATAGTGTGTAATGTAATGTATAAACAATTTATATTTATATCTTCCGCAAATAGTAATAGTTGTATAGAATGATCGAACCGGATCCGAGGTGATTTAGGACCTGGATTCGGGGCCGTCACAGTTGGTATAAAAGCTGTTGGTTATGAAGCTTAGGTAGGAATACCTGAGACCAATAACCTTAGTGATTAGGATAAGTACTAACTCAAATAGAGTTGGTCGGTAAGATTCAAAGATGAATCTCTGCGAGTTATAAAGATACATAGTTCCCTAACTCTGATAATAAAGTTGAACAGTAGTGAGGAATAAATAGAGTCTAAAAGACTAAAAGTACAGTGATAGAAGATCGTAAAACAAAACGATCAAGACATAGAAATAAATCGTAACATATACAATGAGATCACTCCGTGATCTGATAAAGTGATAGAATGGAAAGAATCAATCTGATGATTGAAAATTTTACAGCAACGATTGCTATGTCAGTTGTACTATGAATGGGTACAAGTTCAGGAAAGGATTATAAATACGAGTTAAATGAAATTCGTATTGAAAAAGGGGTTAGTGTTAGGTGGGGATTCAATTGAGGACTCGTGTCAGCCACTGAGTTGTATGATTCTTTGTATAGGAGCTGAATTGTACATGATGTAAAAACCACTTAGTTGGCAATGATAATCATTGAAATGTTTGTGTCGCGCTATTTGCTATATACGTGTTAAGAGGGTGATTCCTTTCTTTTGTGTATGACAGATAGATAGGTCATAGGTAGAGGATATAAGGCTAAGTACGAGTTCTTAAAACTCATACTTATGTGACATACTTGACTCATAATTATATGAAATATTTATGAACTCCTCAACGAATGAACGTCAAAGGTCTATCTATGAAAGTTCTTAAACTCATATGATTGTGGTAATTTATGGTCTCATAAGTGTGAATTTACGAACTGGGTATAGTTGTGTGTAATTGGAGTATTGAAGACTATAGGAATAAATAGATTGTTAAGCAAATGATTATTAGTGAAGAATTAAGTTTTCCGAAACTCCTAGCTATGCTAGACTTCGAAATTTTGACATCAAGCTAAATACGCACTATGTGCCTTTAAAAAAAATATGTAGACTCGTAATCATTTTTGAAACGGTTTAAAGTATAGTCTATGCTACTTATTTCAGCTAGACGAAAATGATTTGAAATATCAAAAGTTGTTTTATTTATCACTCATATACCATGTAACCTGGTGCAGAGATGATATAAATTTGATGGAGTTGTAAATACAGGAATACTTAGTGTGAATTTAATCTAAAATCGTTGTTCCACTATTGTATGATGTGTTATGACCAAGTCATACAATGAGGACATCCTCAAACGGACTGTTAATACAGTACGACATCATGGCGTCATTCTCAAAAATATTTTTAAAAATTTTAATTTGCCAACGGGGTTTGGCTACACTTAAATAATTCGATTGAATTGAATTATTGGTATGAGTCTATGATATTCGATTCAGCTAGACAAACATTTACGAAAACTCTAAGTGTTCATTGAAAGAAATTTGCCGAACCAAATTGTTTTGGTGCGGAATCCAATAAGACTGAGGTAGAATTTTGTGCCTATGGCAGTGAAGAGAAACAGAGTCGACCAACAGTACTTAATAAGTACAGGACATACTGGATTAATTACCCACTATGTTCGTAAGTTATGACGGTTTACAGATGAATTTCCTATAACCTTTGCGAAAATGACAGACAATAGTCTGTAAAACCCCTCAGCACAATTTCAAAATTTTTATTCTTGTGAAGAATGTATTGGGTAGCAAAAGAATGTGTGTGAATGGTGTATGATGAATGGTTTAAGGTGTAAGGTAAATTTCGGGGACGAAATTTTTAGAAGAAGGGGTGAATGTGACAACACGAGGATTTTGAATTTTTTTTAATTTTTTATTAATTGATTTAAGGTTCAAAATTAGAACCTAGATAGAAAATAAGTGTATGCGTTTGATATTTTTAAGATTGAATTTTGAGGATTTCAAAATTCTGTGAAGGATTTAGGTGAATTATTCAGGATTAAGTAATACGTGAATATGTTTTGTGGATATGTGTACCGTATGTGGTTAAGGGTCAAGGGTTGATCAGATAATCGATATCTGTAACAAACCCTAAGTATATATTAAGAACGTCAACGTTCGGTCAGAAAACCCTAGCGATTAACAAGAAACCCTAAAACCGATTCTGGAAGCCCTAATTTCAGTTCTGAGAATCCGAAACCCTAATTCGGATATTGAAAACCCTAGATCGGAAATGCAAATGCTATGAATAAGTTTAAAACGTTATTAATTATAATTTAATTATGGAAAACCCTAATGAATTATCTGAAACCCTAATTGACTATTAGAAAACCCTAATACCAGATCTGAAAATCCTAATTTCAGATTTCGAATATTTAAAACCCTAATCTGGGAATATAACGAAAAATTGTAATGCTCATGTGATTTAAATTATAAGCTTAATTAGGGTAAAGCTTAATTAATTAGCAACCCCTAATTTCTAATTTTTGAACCCTAATTGTTTCGTCAGAAACCCTAATTGTACAGTGGTGGATTTAAGTGCTAAATTAGCAATCATAATTAGGAAATATTAATCCTAATTAGCAAACTTGAATTATGATTAAGAAATCTTAGTATAATTAGATAATTCTTATTATAATTTAGAAACACTAATTTTCTATTTCGAAAATCCTAATCCGAAAATCCTAGAAATGTGATTTTTGGAAACCTTAGGTTTTAACCCTAAGGATTAAACCCTAAGGGGTTGATCAAAAGACCAATCCTGAATTAAAATGGTGGAGAAATGTCCAAGATGGCCTTTGTCACATACTTTAATTGGTAGCTTGCATATCTTGCCATGATCTTGGTTTGGTGAACCACCCTAGACCTAGCATGTGACTTATAGCTCACTTATCAGCCATCTTGGCCAGCAATATACATTGCATCTTGAGTTTAAAAGCAAAAAGTCTAGAAAAGTGAATTACTTTACTCTTCAAAATAGCCAAGTCGCTTCTCTCTCTATATTTTTGGATCTTAGAGTGAGAAAGTGTGAGAAAAAAGCCAAGGTCATGTAATAGAACACCAATAACAGATCCCAAAAGTCAGAATTAAAAATCAAGGCTCAAAGTGGTATGAAACCTAAATTTCGAAATCTCTTGATCTTATGTTATATGTTGAAATTGATTGGCTAAAGATGTGTTATAAGGTTTCTATAAGTGATTTGGGTTGTTAGAACAAAGATCTATAACATCTAGATGCACGATTTTGAAATCTGGAAAAAATTTAAAAGTTGGGTCTGACAGTCATATGTCAGGACCTTTAGATCCGTGTGTGTTAAGTGTTTTATGTGTTTTATGTTATGAATCTATAGTATGCCATGTGGTCTTTATTCTGAAACGTAAAACAGTGTCCAAACATGTCTAGATCGCTTGCTATAAGCGGTCAAACCGCATTGACTATTCACTGAAAACGAATTCTGGGCAGCCCAGAATTCTAGTAACGTCTGACAAGTTTGTTCAAGCGTCTGATCTTGCTGTATATTATTGTTTTAGACATGGTGTTGTATTAAGGTTGTAGACGGACATGTAGCCAACCCATACATGCTTTTATATCACTTAGATCTTGTATATAATTAAAGGAATGGGCAGTCAAACTAGCGTTGACCATATAACTGGAACAAAATCTGGAAAAACCCAGATTCATGAAGAACACGTTTTCTGACATAGGTTGACCAGCTTGAATCTGCCATTTGTGTTATTTTTTTAGATGATCTTGTTGTATATGAATGGACCCTGACATCCCCTCTACATGTATGAATCTTCATAACACTTAACTAATGACTAGAACCGTAATATAGTTGAGCCACATAGTGAGCACTCGAACCTGTCTGGGTTTCTGGGTAACCCAGAAAACCCAGCAGGCCTCTGACAGTATCTTTGAGAGCTTGGATCTTGCCGGTTAGTGATGTTATGGCTATAAAACTTGTTCATGATTGTAGTATTACACTTGTACTACATGTTAACAACATTAGAAGCCCAGAAAACCTTTTGAATGCAGATTTACCTTCGGTCAAACCTCATACCTTGGTGATTGACAATAAAACTCAAGAACACTCAAGAACAGTTGAAGAACACCTATAGCGACGGGTCTGATGCTATAGGGCCCTTTAGTGAAAGTTTTAATTTCTAATTTCCAGAAATTATTAAATAAATTGAAATAAATAGATTTTAATTATTAAAAATACTAAATAAATTCTGAAAAATTATTATAAATTTTGAAAAATAGTTTTTAATTATTTTAAGTATATTTCATAAATATTTAATATTTTTGGAATATAAATGGTATTTAATTTATTTAATTATAATATTAAATAAATGATTTAAAAATGATTTAAATACATGAAAAATCATGAAAAATTATATTATGATATTAGAAAATATTTTAAGTTATTTTTAATGACTTTTAATATTTTGTGATGAAATTCACTAATTAATCAATATTAATGATAGTTAACTTATTTAATAATTATATTAAATAAATTATGGAAAAATAGAATAAATGCTTTATAAATCATATGAAAATGATTGAAGTGTTATAAAAATATGTTAAGTTATAAAATATAACTTTTGATATTTTGTCATGAAAATATTAATATTTTAATATTTATAGTAATTACCGGATAATGAATTTAACGGTTTAAAAATCATATTTAAATGATTTTAAGGTATTAAAAATACTTTGTGATATTATAAAATATATTATAATATTATGACATATATTTCATTAATATTTGATAATAAATAAATATTAATGATAAAAGAATTGTGTGGTATTTAATTCATTTAAATACGTTATTAATAATTAAAAATACGCGATAAATGGTAATAATTATTTGAAAATTATTATAAGTCTATGAAAAATATTTTGACTTATAATAAATTATCTGAGATAATTGTTAAGTGTTAAGTCAGAGTTTAATTGAACTTAGACTCGATAAAAGTCCGACTAGACCGTCGGGACGTTAAAATTTTGTCGGATTCAAGTCAGATTGAAATAGTTTGACTTGATACCGAGTCTTATGTGTGTTATAGACTGATAGGGTTATGTATTATATGTTTAGGTTATTCTATGTATATACATATTATAGTATTATATTGTGATGACATTATTCTAATATTGGAGATCTATATTACTAATATTAGGTCTTCGGGTACTGCGATATAAATTGCGTAGCGGTAATCAACGGTTCAGGCAAGTTTGTATTTACTTAACTCTACTAAGAGTGTTTCATTCGGATAAACTTATGGTTAATCATTGCTGATTGCCATGTATAATTGTACTATGTAAATATTGCATGTATAAGTCAGGTATGAAAGGTTGATCACCTTCATTATCAGTTGGTTCAGATATATTTGTTCATGTATAATACTTGTTTAGTCATAAATTTGTTCCTGCTAGTTCACAATTATATTGTTAAATTATAGCCAGCCAATTATTCAAATCATTTCAATCATGATATATTGTTATATTGTTGAATTTAAACTTGCTGGGCAATCCTTATGCTCACCCTTGCTATATCATGATAAAACATTACAGATTAAGACGAATACGTCGGATACAAGGAAAGGTCCAAGACAATTCCAATTTTAGTTGACGCGTGCAGTTAGATTTGTATTGTATGATATTAATGTTGTTATATGTTAGAAAAGTTATGAATTATGTATAATTTAAGGTTACTCGACCTTGGGGAATAGTGTGTAATGTAATGTATAAACAATTTATGTTTATATCTTCCATAAATAGTAATAGTCGTATAGAATGATCGAACCGGATCCGAGGTGATTTAGGACCTGGATTCAGGGCCGTCACAAATACCGCATAAAATTTCTAAGTCATGTGAATCCAATTTATTTTGAATGGTTGTTATGAACTGAATTATTGTATCTATATGTATTTGTGGTGTTAGAACTAGTATTTAGTCAAGAATTATTATGCTAATTTCGTTTAAAAGGGAAAAAAGCTAATTACAGTGTGTGTATACATATGGTTTGTGAAAGTACAAAATAATTTGTATGATAATATGTAAATTGAAGCTTGATTATATTAGTTCATTAAGAAACGAGCATACCGTAATTGGAATGAAGTGATTTGGCCAAGTATAGAGATTACAATGATGATTTTTCTAAGAGATATCAAAAAAGAAGTTTTATATGAAAAATATGAATTTTGAGAAATTAAAATAGTTTTAGTTGTTGTTAAATTTTGCTAAGTGATTGAATATGTTAGCAATCATGTTTATGATAGTTGTATATTTATTTTACGTGTTAATTTCACTGTTTGGTGGGTGAAATTCGTGTTAGTTGGGCTAACGTCGGCTACTGTTCATAGCCTTTCTGGTTCTGTCTGTGCTCTGGCGCAGCTGTGTCGGTGCCAAGGCCAGAAATGGCGCAGCTGCGCCGGTCCCAGGCTTGTGTATGGCGCAGCTGCGCCATACCCTATCCTGAGACAGTGAGGTCTACTGCTGCTGCAGACTTGGTAACACCACTATAACTTGGTTTAAGGTTATGTTAATGTGTCAAATGTGTAACTACAAGGTTATAACAACATAGTGTTATGTAGTTAGTGATTCTAAAGTTATAAGAAGTTAGTAAATTATGAAAATGACATGTTGTGAGTTATTGAGAATGAGGATTAGTAAATAAGTATTATGAAGGTTAACATTTAAAATTTCTGATATTTATCTAGTAACATAAGACTTGTACTAAATTAACAAGTTTAGCTATAACGGGTGTTATTTTGGAAGTGGATGTTAACATGTCTAATAGATATTGTGATTGCACTAAAATGTGTAGGATATTGGAGTACGTGAATGGTAATTGTATAGCTTATGCAAGAGGCAAGTTCCATAACCTTTGCTACACCAGTACAAAGTACCTAATAGACAATACTTAATAGACAACGTTTTTTATAAAAACGTTGTGGTTTTTTTTTTTACAACGTTTTTAGAAAAAACGTTGTAGATATATATGCAAAAACGTTATCTATTTAAAAGAGAATTTTTTTGATTTTAACTAGATAACGTTTTTTTAAAAATGTTGTCTATATGTAAAAACACGGAGCTTAAAAAAAGTACGCGGAAGAAAAACTTTGAAATAATTTTATAACACTACTCTATCAAATACTCTATCTCCAATTTTGCCCCAGCCCGCTCCCATCTCTAAGAGGCCCAGATCTGAAATCTGATTCCAAACTCCTCAGCCTCTTGCCCTCTTGCCTCTCGACTGTCGGGGGAAAGTGATGAGCTGCTTTTCTTTATTTCTCTCCCGCGGTTTGTAGATGGTATTGGAGTCGAATCTGGTGCCGTCGGCTTCCACGAGCGAGTCGAAGGTGTTTTATTTGAAGATGAAGGGGGATTATCATAGATATATGGTGGAGTTTAAAGTTGGAGATGAGCGGAAGGAGGCTGCTGAGGATACTATGAAATCCTATAAGGCTTCTCAGGTATTTTATATTTCTAATTTTTAGGGCTTTACGGTATGTTGTAGAAAAATGTTGAATTAAGCTCAGATTTGTGTATGCTTCTTTACACTGCTTCTTTAAACTATAATTTGCGCCTCTTTTCTAAAATTGCGCCATTCTTCTTACTATATTAATCCTTGTTCTATTGTCTCTCATTTTTTCCTCCCTTTTTTCTCTTTCAATTTCACTTCTTAGGATTTGTCGGCACAAGAAACCCAAGTTTCGTTTATATATCCATCCCATGTTGCCGTCGACCAAATTGTTTAGGTAAGGTATTTGTTATTTTGCTTTAATTTCACTTGTTTAGTTGCTCTGTTTTCATATGAAATTTTCCACAGTTATTATTTTTTCCTTTTAATTTCTAGTTTGATTGTGAGGAACTGTGGAAAATAAGCACATCTTACTCTCAGGAGTGTTGATATAAGATACCTAGTCTCCTATTTCTTTGGTGTTTTCAGCAGCTAAACATAACTATTGATGTTTAGTTTTTTTTTAAAAAAAAATAAAAAAATCTTTTGTACTTAATTCATGATATATTAAAGATGGTTTATTGTTTCTGACTATATGATTTGTTTACTTCACTTGTAATTGAGTTATTCTAGTTTGAATTGGAATATGTTCTTGATATTTTTGTGTTTGCTTAGTTAGTTTAGTTAGATGTATTTTTGCTTTGCCTTTTCAATGGAAGCAGGTGTTATGAAAATTTTTATGTAGCTGAATATTAATTTGCTCACTATCTGAATTGAGGAATTGAAGTTTAGGTTCAGAAATTCGTTATGTATTATGAAGTGTTGTACCTGTTTGTTGCAGCTTATAGAGATATTTTCAAATATGTTGGTTGGTGTTGTAGTGTTTGTTGCACCTTATGTATAAAAGCCAAAATGAGATTATTGCTTAAAAAAGGTGAAACCTACAAGTTGCTCTCAAACTATAGATTGTGCAATCATTAATGAATTTTGAGGTTATGAGAAAACCCTTGAGCAAATTCAATAAAAAAAACCCATTGAATTCATTATTAAATAATTAGATTGAGACTGTTTTTTTCTTTTAAAATAATAAAAGTGAATATATTTTGGGCATCCCAAAGATGAAAGCATAACATTTAATTTGGAATGGAGAAAGAGACTACAAGTTAATGTGATATTTCTCATTTGTAAATATCCTTCACATATCTATTTAGGCCTTAATCATGATTTATATTTAAGAAAACAGAAAATGATTGGTCTTTAATTACTTTCGAATTAAAATCTTATTTTTAATATAACTGCATATTAATTATATGCTTCTTAATGATAGTCCACACCCATATTAATTATATGATTTTTTTTGGATTTTGTTCCATGTAAGTTTTCATGTGAACTATCGTGTTTTGATTTTTCTTTTCGGTGATTGCAGGTTATCAAAGCTCTGAGAACCCATCCACATTTAAGGTGGCTTGTGTTAGTTCTGGCATTGAACTAGTTGTATTATTGCTTATTTGTTGAAACTAATTTGTTATTTCTCAAGATCCCGATTTACCAAATTTATTATCCCGAGTCCCATTGTTTCTGTCTTTTAAGTATAAATCTTGGAACCACATTCTGGCTATAAACTAGCGAATTTTGTATATGACAAATGAATTTGGAGTTTAGTATGATTTGCATCCTTGTAGCATATTCACTTTAGAATTCATGAACTGAAAATTCAAATCTCTTGACTTTACAGTTTTCGGATGTTCAGCAATGAGGATGTCACAATTGGTGCTTGGATGCATGCAATGAATGTCAATCATGAGGACAACCGACAACTATGTCAACTAGAGTGTATTGCCTCATCTATTACTGTGTGGGATATTCCCAAGTGCTCAGGTTAGTGAAATCTAGCTTAACTAAAAATATAGAAAAGGATTAGAAACGACTTTTTTCTGGTCGTTACTAAAAATTGGAATGTTTTACACATTGAGACCATAGTAGATTTTATATGCAGTCATGGAAAAAAAATACTTGATGCAGTAGTAAAGTTGACTATTACTCTGGTATTGCAGGGCATTGTAACCCTGAAAAGAAGCTGTTGGAACTTCATCAAAAACAGAGTTGCACCAAATACTCCAACTCTAGATTCTGACGAATAGCCTCATCACCAAAACCATTAACTGGAAAAATTCCATTTTCCTGTGTTGTCAATCTCTTATGGTGCTGATTAAAACATTCACTCAAGAGTATTTCTTCTTTTTTGTCTGTTTCTGTATCTCATTATTTCATTTGTTTGACCTGAACAACCAAAATTTTGATGGCACCTACACGTAGGATTGTTAAAATTAGTGAAAATTTGATTCGTTAATTTTCAGTATTGTACCAAATTACACAGTTACACATATTACTTCCACTTTGACTAGTGTGTATTTGTTTTCGTTAGTATGAAAAAGTTATGGCAATTTATGTAAATTGCTACTGCTCATCATAAATTTCTGGTATCCTTTTTTTTACAGTTATCTTGTCATACATCAGTAGCAGGACATTTATTTGGATATATAAATTTGGTTAGAAATTATGTTAAAAGTCATTCCTGTGATTGGTCAGTTATTTTTCCATACATCAGAACTAGGTCACATTTTTGGTGAACCACATCCTTTTTTTATTTTTTTTAATCTACAACATTTAAAAAACGTTGTCTGATATACTAAACAACAACATTTTTATCCAAAAAACGTTGTGAAATCATACATTCTACAACGTTTTCAAGCATCTGCTAATTTTTGGAAAACAAATCTACAACGTTTTTTTCTTAAAAAACGTTGTGTATTGTGCTTAACTACAACGTTTTAAAAACGTTGTGTAAGGGTGTCAAATAGACAACACCCTTAACCACGACGTTTTTCTGACTAAAACCACAACATTTTTTCCGCGTTGTCTATTTACTATTTTGTACTAGTGCTACTTTATTATTCAGCAATGTTACTTTTCACTTATGCAAATTCTCTATCTCTACTCTCTTGTTTAACGATTTATTGTCATGCGAATTTTTTAACTCTTATTTATTGTTGAAGCAAGTTAGTTAATCTTTATTTCTTTATTCCAAACGAGAATACTTTGGTTATTCAAAGTCTGAAATTTTGTTATAAGAAATGTGTTTATTCAGCTACTAATAACTGTTGTTTGACCTTCGTTCTCCAATATCATTGTACTATCTTTCATTATTGTATTGAAATCTAAGTTGTCTAGCGATTCTTTACAACCTCCACTAATCCTTAGTGAATGAATGTTCTAAACTCTAAATTACCTTTGAAGTCAACTCAAATCAAACTTCCTTTGGTTTGCTTATGTACTCATACAATTTTGAAAACATGTTGTCGAGGATAACGTTTGTTCAATTTAGAAACTGTTAATACTCTAGCTTTTATTAATTCATCGATATACCTTGTTCATGAAGATATTATATTCAAATTCTTAAATAATTATTGGTCTCTGTTTGATTCAACCAGTACTTAGTTGATGAACATTCTAAAGGTCTAAAATTCCATTGAAATTAATTCCCAAGCAAATTTCAATTGGTTCGGAACCTGATGATCTAAGCTGAGATGAACAACCCTATATTGGGAGATTATTTTAGAAATACGCAATAGCGTTAAAATGTTTGCACAATACATAGTACAAAGGGCTGATCACCTGGAGTACGGAATGATGGTCCGTATAGTCGTTTAGACTGTTAAAGGTTACAGTAGAAACACCTGTTAACCTAGGACGAAGATGATGATTATAGTCTTTTAGACTGTTAAAGGTTAAAGTAGAAATACTTGAAACCTAGAGTATAGTTCGTGGTCTTGAGACCCTCAGTGTATTCTTTGATGTTGATATCTATTGTTAAATTAATGTTCATTATTCCTTTGAACTCATAATTGATGAATTAAATTTTATTATTCTGGTAAGAATACTTTACCATTGAAAACTCAGTGAATTATCATTCATAAACCGTTATTGTATATTATCCTTCCTGTGGGCAATTGTTTGCTCACTCTTGCACAAAATAATGCAGATGAAGTTAAGAAGTTTGAAGAGTTTTCTACAAGCAAGGGCAAATATAAAGTGATTAATTAGATGACAATGTTTAAGTTATCTTTTATTTATGAAGCTTATGTACTAGATTTAATTATGATCATGTTTTAATTTCTGTTGATGATTGTATTAAAGGTTAGATGACATGGGATTTATCTTGAGATTATGTAACCCTTGATGGGAGATTTATTAGTTAAGCTTTTGAGTTTTATTATATCCTTTGTTTATGGGTAGTTAGTTATGATTTAATTGGACAGTGAACACCAAATTTGTGTAATTGAAGTACCCAGATTTGGGGGTGTCACAAGTTGGTATCAAAGCTTTAGGTTATGAACCTTAGGTGGGGAAACCTTAGGCTATAACCTTCTAGGAGATCGAAAACATAGAGGTGATAAACTCTTATCGAGTTCTAAAGAATTAATTAAGGAAATTCATTGAAGATAAAATGATAAAAAGACTCTATGTGCTTATGTGTTAATGACTTATATGCTCGTGAGTACTTAGGAGTAGCATGTATTATAAATATCAAGTGTTGGGGTTGTTAAAACTTCGTTGTCAGAATGACTGACGAAAGATGATAAGGATTAGGAGTCTTAGAAGTTGTATAGTCTGAGTATGGTTGGTATTGGGAAAGCCATACCCGTTGATTTCTGTTGTTGACCTTGGGTATATGCTTGAGTTTGAACGAGAGGATAGAGTTGGGGTGATAAAGGTGAAGGATGAGAACGAGGAGGGAGAATTCCTCCAATGAGGTGTGTGGTCATAACATTGAGTTATAAAAGAAGGTCGAGAAATTAGAAGGTCTGGCCGTAAAGCACCAAGCCACGTTAGCACAATAAGATGTCGCGACTCAAGACCTTACTGCACCATTTGCAGATGTAGAGCGAATATTAGCTTAGTCAGAACGGTCAGAATATTAAAGAGGATACTTATTAGCTGGGAATGAGATTGCGCATGAATGACTGGGGAAAGAAGTCAGCAAAGCGTGCGAGAACTGAAGACGCGAGGGTGAAGGCTTCTAAATGCATAGATCATGTCGAAGACAAGTCAAAGAGCGCCAAGCGAATGATGAAACTTAGAATTTAATCTTCCAATCTCTTGACGATTCGTATCATGGAACGAGAGCGCAATGAAGTTGTACAATGTGGAATGTTCTTTTAGATTGCAAGAAAAATAATAAGATGATATATAAATTATAATGAAAATTAATAGATGTGGATCCTAACTTTTGAATTAAATAGTGTGATGTGATGAAGTGATCCTAAAATTTTATTATTTTGGGATAAATAATACAAATAGCAGTGTGGCTATTTTGTGATGTGGTTATGTAATAAATGAATATAGTATTATCATTGTTTATTAAGATATATTATGTGTTATCTATAAGTGGTTAAGATAAGTTTGAAAATGTTAATGTGTGAATGAACGATGATCTATTAGTTCAAGTTTTAAACAGTAAAATGCCGCCAAGAAGAAGACAACAACGTCAACAGAGCCCCATGAAAAATGCATACAATAGGGAAGCTAACACAAATCCAGTGCCACAATTGGTGAATTTGCTGGTGGGAGCACTGGCAAATCAACTGAATTTCTGGCTTGTATAATCAAATCTCGATGTTCCAACCAAATTTGTTTACAACAGGGTTGGAGAGAATGATTGATGTAGACGAGGAAGGTAATACGCTGGCATACAATCAAGAGAAGAAGGAAAAGAAGAGTGAAGATGATAAGGTGGGTGATAGTCATACCGGTAACGCTTGTAAAAGAAAGTGAGACAATAATATTAACGCTGAAAATCAGCAAGGGAAGGAAAAGAAGAAGGTGGAGGCGTGTAGCAACTGCGGAAAGAAACATGAAGGTGTTTATTTGAGGGGAAAAGGGTGTGCTTTAATTGTGGATCGAAGGATCACATTGCACCAAAATGTTCAAGACCGAGGAAGAGAGCCTGCTTCACGTGTGGATTGAAGGAGCACTTGGCTCGAGGTTGCCCAATGAAAGCTGTAGGAAAAGCAAGTGGAAGCAAGGGGGGCAGTTGCAAACTGATTATTGTAGAGTCAACTCCGCCGTGTCGACCAACCGAATAAGCAACCAACAAGAAGATCCAGAACGCAACGCAAGGTATGGTTCCAGTTAGTTATCTATACGGCTGTGTGTTATTTAATTTAACTGCCACTTATTAATCTACGCCTGACCAATTTGTTTAGAAACTAGATTCTCTTCGGAAAGAGTTAGACTATTCCCTAAAATTAGAAAGTGTGAATAGTGATTTCTTTTAAGTTGATCTGTAGAATTGCCGTGTTGGTATTAAAGGACACGTAATGGATTTATTTCCGGTTTGATTTATGAAACTCTAAAGTGGTTAAACCAGGTGGTGATAAGTTATTGTCAAAGAAAGTGCATTAACCTTAAGACTCTGAGGAAGTTAAAGGTAGTATTTTGTTCTTTTAGTTGCAAGACGTCTGTACGCTAGAGTTATTTATCGATGTTGTAAAACAAGAAATTATTAAGAAAATAATATGTGGGTTATGTGAGGAGCAAGATAGTTACTTAGTTAGCAAAACTTAACGAGAAAATCGGTGGAATTTATATTGGCAGAAAAATATAGAGTGAATTTTCAAGAATTGAAGAAGAATTTAGTTAGCACCTATGTTGTCTCTACCAGATAGTACAGAAAACTTTGTGTTGTATAGCGACACATCATACAATGTATTAGGCATTGTGTTTAGGCAGAACGACATGGTCATTTCTTACGCACCGCGTCAGTTAAAATTTTTAGGTGAAAGGGGATCCGACTCACGGTTTGGAGCTAGAGATATTAGTGGTTGCTCTGAGGATTTAGAGGGGTTATTTTTGGGAAATAGTGTGAAAAAAAAATATAATAATAAAAAAACTAAAAATAAAATCAAAGGAGAAGCTTTTCAGGTGGGAAACCGTACAACTTTGTTGGATAGAATAAAGGAAGAGTAGCTCCAAGATGAAGGTGTCAAATTCAAAATCGATACTGAGGGATAGTTGAAAGTAGAAGGAAGAAACTAGGTTTCGCTAATATCAGGAGTTGAAAATGAAGATTCACATAAAATTTATATATTAAATCAACTAGGAAGCACGAAATTATATATTGTCTTCGATATTACTATTGGTGGCAAGATGTGACGATAGATTTTATGGTATGTCAAAGTTAGCATATTACATATCGAGCAGTGTGGTAAGTTTGATGAACTATATTGGGTATAAATGGTTATAGTATAAGAAGCATTGATGGAATTGAAATATGGTTTTGAGGTAGCCTTACCTCTATAGTTAGAGCGCATTCATAATTTTTTTTTTTCATTTTTCGATGAGATGATCTAACAAGCTCGACTAGTAAGCATGTGACAAAGTACGAACCGTTATGGTTGTGCTACTAGGAAATTTTTATCCAGGTAGTCGACTAGAAAGATCACGTGCACAGGAATAAGTGAAAATCTTTTGTGAAGGTGATATGGAGGAACCACATCGTCGAAGATGCTACGTGGAAACTCGAAACTGAAATGATAAAGAATTACCATGAGTTATTTGTTTTGTCTGTGTCTTCGATTCTGGGGACAAAATCTTTTTAAGGAGGGAAGAATGTGACGATTTGATTGTTTGAGTTGTGATTCTGGGGACAGAATCCTTGTAAAGAGGGAATGATTTAACAATCCAAGAATTTATTTGTAATTTAAAATATGTATTGAATTAAATAAATATTTTATTGATGAAGTTGTTGTTTTGTAATTTAAAATATTTCTTAAATTAAATGAATATGTGATTTTTGTTAGTAAATATTTATAAATTATATTTATTAGATAATATTCTAAATTAATTTAATTTATAGTTTTTATGTTGTAAGATAACATGAGATGTTATATTGTTGTTGTGATGTGATAAATTAAAATGGTATATTAAATTATTAAATAAAATTATAATAAAGTTATAATTTTGTGATGTTTGTTTAACTAGAGTATTTATTTAAAATATAGTATGTATAATTATTTTATTTGATTTAATATTGGATATGGAAATCCAAATAAATAGTATGTGATTATGAATTATAAACTAAATTGTTTATTAAAATAAAATTAAAGTAGTTTAATTTAGTTTTGACCAAACAAGACTTAAATATATTAAGTCTTTATTTTAAAGACTTTTTGCCAAACAAAACCTTATGGCTTTTGGATTTCTTTTAATATTTGAATTGTAAATAAAATAAAACAAATAAAATATAAAATAAACTTATAGCATATACATTATATTTTTTTGTAACTGTTAGTAATTTAGTAGGCGTATTACTACCTATCAGTTTTGTTTACGCTTGCTGTTGTTAGTATCCTAGTCTGAGAGAAGAAAGAAGAGAAGAGAATTACAGAGAACTTGAGAGAGAATTGAGAGAGATTGAGAGAAAACGTAAGCAATTTCAGTGTTTAGCAAGGGATTATCAAGCAAATTGAAGTTATGTTCTATAACTTTGATATTAGATATGTATATGTATGAATACCGCATAAAATTTCTAAGTCATGTGAATCCAATTTGTCTTGAATGGTTGTTATGAACTGAATTATTGTATCTATATGTATTTGTGGTGTTATAACTAGTATTTAGTCAAGAATTATTATGCTAATTTCATTTAAAAAGGAAGAAAACTAATTACAGTGTGTGTATACATATGGTTTGTGAAAGTACAAAACTCGATGGTCAATTTGTATGATAATCTGTAAATTGAAGCTTGATTATGTTAGTTCATTAAGAAATGAGCATAACGTAATTGGAATGAAGTGATTTAGACAAGTAGAAATTACAGTGATGATTTTTCTAAGAGATATCAAAAATGAAGTTTTATATGAAAAATATGAATTTTGAGAAATTAAAATAGTTTTAGTTGATGTTAAATTGTGCTAAGTGATTGAATATGTTAGCAATCAGGTTTATGATAGTTGTATATTTATTTTACGTGTTAATTTCACTGTTTGGTGGGTGAAATTTGTGCTAGTTGGGCTAAAGTCGGCTACTGTTCATATCCTTTCTGGTTTTGTCTGTGCACTGGCGCAACTGCGCCGATGCCAACTGTGACGCCCCCAAAATTAGGAATACATCACCCATCTTAAGTCGCCAGAAACATGGTACAGAATTCAAATACAACTTAATAATACAACTGTCGTGTACAATACAAACTCAAAAAGGGTCCTCAAAAAGGGTCCTCATTACAATTATTATCACACTATTTCACAGAATAGTGAGGACTACTAATGCACCTTCTAGGACCATCACTCCGTTCCCCGACTCGTCCTAGCTATATTCTCATTACCTGAAGAGAACAGTGAAAAAAAGGTGAGCTCAACTAGCCTAGTAAGAAATATTATGACTAAGATAATGCAGAATAAATTATCATTAGCCTTAAACAGTGTTAAACTGATACAATATAACAAACATCAAGTTTAACTACAGCGAAACAAGTAATCCATTAAAGGAGTCTAGTAGAGAATAAAATCTACTATCTTTTATGATTTAAAAGGTTTTTCATCACTTTTATCGCTGGGACTCAGCTTAATAAATAATCCACATCATCGAATCACCCCTGCACTACGGCCAATGATATTCTTTAGTATCACGACCACAATTATCCATGCACTACGGGCCAAGAATATTTGTGTATTCATTAATGGTCATGATCAGGCCAACAACTGTTCATCAATGAACTACGGGCCAATGAGGACTTTTACCACATCATTTTTAACATTACGGTCATGATTACACCGAATAATCCATGGTCATAATCATACCAAGTCCATCCACTACTAAAAAAATGGTCATTTGTGATGACCAAAATCCATCACAAAAAGTATGAAAACCATCATGAAAGGTTTATGTGATGGCTTTAAGCATCATAATGGCCGTCTTGCATACGCCCATCATGAAAGATTTTACGTGATAGTTTTGGCAATCATGCAAACCCTTAGTGTTTTTGTGATGATTAATACAATCACATTAACACGTAATCTATTATGATTGTCAAAGTCATCACAAAAAAACAAGACTTTAGGGATTAAATGTAAGGACGTGAATCTCTATTTACGTATAATTTATTTCACTTTATTAATTGTATCTATATTAATTGTATCAAATGATACTTGTAGGATTCGAACCCTCCTCCCATTTGCAAACTAAATAACAAGTATTACCACTACACCAAAGCCCAGATTATGATTATAATTTTAAAACAAAATATAAAAGGAAACATATGTGAGTTGACTTACTAAATAAAATTACTTCCACATAAGATTTAGTGATTACAATGGCAATCACAAATACTCTATAATGATGGTAATATTAGTCATCACTGAGAGCCATCATATATTTTATTGTTTTGTGATGGCTTGAAAATGCCATCACAAAATACATTCTTTTTGTAATTGCAAATAAAAGTCGTCACAGAAATCTATCTTTTTTAATGATTGTCACGACCATCACAAAATATTTTTTTGATTATTTCTTACATTAAAATATTAGTGATAGCTTAATTGCAATCACGAAAAGGGTATATCTATAAGTGATGACTTAGTGCGTCACAAAAAAAATTATTTTGCGTGAAAAATTGGTGTGATTGACATGGCCATCACAATTATAATACATTGATGGCAAGATTAGTCATCACTAAGAGCCATCATATATACTATTATTTTGTGATTGCTTAAAAAGTCCATCACAAATTACTATCTTTTGTGATTGTTTTTAAAAGCTGTCACAAAATTCCGTCACGTATTCTTATTTTTCTAGTAGTGATCTATGCACTACAGGCCACAGATGACTTTAAAAAAAAATATAAACATGAGGATGATGATAATGATATAAGAATTCAATAAAACAAGTTCAAGAATTAATTTATCCAGGAACTAATAATGTCCAAATTGTCAACATGATACTGCTTTGTAGAGTAAAATTCAATAATGCTCAGAAGAATATTTCCATGAAAAGGTACTGGATGAAGCACAAATATTAAGGATATTCAACTAATTTCATGGAGTATAGAAGTCAAAACTTTAACCAACTGAGTATAATAAAGAATGGAATAACAAAAAAAATCACCATGCATGCAGTACTTCGCATAGACAGGTTATTCCAATAGAATACTAAATAACGGAACCAGGTCAGGCAAAATTCGCACCGACAGGATTTTCCAACAGAATAATAAAGAATGGAATAACAACAGAAATCACCATGAATGCGGTACTTCGCATAGATAGGTTATTCCAATAGAATACTAATAAGGACGAAATCAGGTCCGGCGTAAAATGCACAAACATGATATTCCAACAGAATAATAATAAAGACGGAACCAGGTCTGGCGTGAAACGCACAGACAAGATATTCCAACAGAATAATAAAGACGGAATAATAGAAGAATGTCACTAAGTATAGGGTAGCCCGCGTATACAGGTTATTCCAACAGAATAATAAAGAATGAAATAATATAAGTTCTCTTCATGAATACAAAAGAATAACACCCCTTACGAGTACAACAAATAATATTTCCTACCTTAAGAAGAAGAGTACTGGATATATAAGTAGTGAAGTAACATAATACTTTTTTATTTCTCTCTATAGTTTATCTATCTAGTGTTTCAGTGAATTCGTAAGAAAATAATGAAGGAATGAGTTTCTTTTTATAGAAAAATGGACTGCATAATAACTAACTCATGAACGGTCCAGATTGATTTACTTTAATCTGAAGGTCCATATTTAAAGCAAAATATAATATATTATATTTATAATCTAATAAAACGAATACCTTTATAAAAGATTTTACTATGCAAATACTATGCATAATAAAATATAATATATTCTAATTATTGTCTAATAAAACAGATAACTTTATAAAAGTATTCTATTTTATATAAAAAGATTTTACTATGCAAAACACTATGCAGACACTATGAAACACTATGCATAATAGAATATAATATATTCTATTTATAAAATAACTTTATAAAAGTATTCTGTTTTATATAAAAAGATTTTCTATATTATTACATTAATAATACCAACAAAACTGAGTGACTTATCACGTAAGTATCAATAATTAATACCGCGTGCTACTATGCAACCACACATATTACTGTACTTTTAACACTGGGTGTTTCAACAGTTAACGGTAAAACTTCCGCCGTTATTTTCATAAAGTATTTTTGTCATTTTCTCAATCCGACAATAATTTCGTTGTGGGGTCCACCAATGATTGTGCCGTTGTACGAATATTCCCTGTTAAAAAGAATATTCCCCGACCAATCGAATATTATATAACAACTTGCGTACTTTGCAAAATTTATAAATATTACCCACAACGATAACATTATATCAATTTCACTCCATAATATTCAAAAATATTATTTATAGAAAATTCATCTTTATTCAAAAAGTTGGGGTTTTACAGCTAAGGCCAGAAACGGCGCAGCTGCGCCGTTCCTAGGCTTGTGTATGGCGCAGCTGCGCCATACCCTGTCCTGAGACAGTGAGGTCTGCTGCTGCTGCAGACTTGGTAACACCACTATAACTTGGTCTAAGGTTATGTTAATGTGTCAAATGTGTAACTACAAGGTTAAAACAACACAGTGTTATGTGGTTAGTGATTCTAAAGTTATAAGAAGTTAGTAAATTATGAAAATGACATGTTGTGAGTTATTGAGAATTAGTATTAGTAAATAAGTATTATGAAGGTTAACACTTGAAATTTCTGATATTTATCTAGTAGCATAAGACATGTACTAAATTAACAAGTTTAGCTATAATGGGTGTTATTTTGGAAGTGGATGTTAACATGTCTAATAGATATTGTGATTGAACTAAATTGTGTAGGATATTGGAGTACGTGAATGGTAATTGTATAGCTTACTCAAGAGGCAAGTTCCATAACCTTTGCTACTTTATTATTCAGCAGGGTTACTTTTCACTTATGCAAATTCTCTATCTCTACTCTCTTGTTTAACGATTTATTGTCATTCGAATTCTTTAACTCTCATTTATTGTTGAAGAAAGTTAGTTAATATTTATTTCTTTATTCCAAACGAGATTACTTTGGTTATTTAAAGTCTGAAATTTTGTTAAAAGAAATGTGTTTATTCAGCTACTAATAACGGTTGTTTGACCTTTGTTCTCCAATATCATTGTATTATCTTACATTATTGTACCGAACTCTAAGTTGTCTAGCGATTCTTTACCAACTCAACTAATCTTTAGTGGATGAATGTTCTAAACTCTAAATTACCTTTGAAGTCAACTCAAACCTAACTTCCTTTGGTTTGCTTATGTACTCACACAATTTTGAAAACTTATTGTCGAGGATAATGTTTGTTCAATTTAGAAACTGTTAATACTCTAGCTTTTATTGATTCATCGATATACCTTGTTCATGAAGATATTATATTCAAATTCTTGAATAATTATTGGTCTCTGTCTGATTTAACCAGTACTTGGTTGATGAACATTCTAAAGATCTAAAATTCCATTGAAATTAATTCCCAAGCAAATTTCAATTGGTTCGGAACCTGATGATCTAAGCTGAGATGAACAACCCTATATTGGGGGATTATTTTAGAAATACGCAATAGCGATAAAATGTTTACGCAATACATAGTACAAAAGGCTGATCACCTGGAGTACGGAATGATGGTCCATATAGTCGTTTAAACTGTTAAAGGTTGCAGTAGAAACACCTGTTAACCTAGGACGAAGATGATGATTATAGTCTTTTAGACTGTTAAAGGTTAAAGTAGAAGTACTTGAAACCTAGAGTATAGTTCGTGGTCTTGAGACCCTCAGTGTGTTCTTTGATGTTGATATCTATTGTTAAATTAATGTTCATTATTTCATTTGAACTCATAATTGATGAATTAAATTTTATTGTTCTGGTAAGAATACTTTACCATTGAAAACTCAGTGAATTATCATTCATAAACCGTTATTGTATATTATCCTTCCTGTGGAAATTGTTTGCTCACTGTTGCACAAAATAATGTAGATGGAGTTAAGAAGTTTAAATAGTTTTCTACAAGTAAGGGCAAGGATAAAGTGATTAATTAGACGACAATGTTTAAGTTATCTTTTATTTATGAAGCTTATGTATTGGATTTAATTTTGATCGTGTTTTAATTTTCGTTGATGATTGTATTAAAGGTTTGATGACCTGGGATTTATCTTGAGATTATGTAACTCTTGATGGGAGATTTATTCTTTAAGCTTTTGAGTTTTATTATATCCTTTGTTTATGGGTAGTTAGTTATGATTTAATTGGACAGTGAACACCAAATCTGTGGAATTGAAGTACCCGAATTTGGGGGTGTCACAATTGGTTTGACGCCTGTAATGTGAAACGATAATTGGTTCGACGCCTGTAATGTGAAACGACACGTGGTTCGACGCTTGTAATGTGAAACGATAATTGGTTCGAAGTCTGGTAAAGGCAAGTAATATTAGCAAAAGTGACTCTTAGATGATGATATATGAGCCCTATAGAATAAACAAAAGTTACAACAAACGTCTCATAACAGACTTCTTATTTATATCAAAGATTGAATAAATATTTACCACAAATCATTTTATCTTCAATCAACACATATTTTAATCTTTCAACAATTATTCATCATTAATATTATAACTCACAATATTGACAACCAGATCATTTCCAGGAAAGAGGTGGCTTTTCGATAAAGACTTCTCCTTAGTAGCGCACAATTAGGTGACCAAACCCCTTTCCTCGACAGAACTTTCTAGATATCGTCAATAATGCAATTAATATTATGAATAACTTTATCGTCTGAACTATTGATTTAATAATATAAAATATTATGCAGATGATACTGTGACAATAATTGAACTAATAACGTGAGATACTATGCAGCAATTACTATAGCAATAATTGAGTATAACTGGGTGACTTCTCACGTAAGCATTAATAATCAATACCGTGTGCTACTATGCAACCACACGTATTACTGTACTTTTATCATTAGGTGTTTCAACAGTTAACGGTAAAACTTTCGCAGTTATTTTTATAAAAAGATAATTATGTCATTTTCTAACTCTGACAATAATTCTGTTGTGGGGTCCTCCAATGATTGAGCCATCGTACGAATATTTCCCGACAAAAAGAATATTCCCCGACCAAACGAATATTTTATAACAACTTGCTTACTTTACAAAATTTATAAATATTACCCACAACTATAACATTATATTAAATCCACACCATAATATTTAAAATGATATTTAGAGAAAAATAATCTTTATTTATGAAAGTTGGGGTCTTACAACCTCCCATTCTTATGAAATTTTGTCCTCGAAATTGGGGTACGTACCTGATATGTCGAAGAGGTGAGGATACCTTGATTTCATTTCAGATTCTAACTCCCAGGTTATTTCCTCAACATCGTGAAAACTTTGACTTGAGGTATAACCTTGGAGCGTAGAATATGTTCCTTCTTATCCAAGATTTTAACAGGTACCTCTTTATACGTTAAATCTTTCGTTATTTCGTCCGGTTCTAACTCAATAATGTGGTTCGGGTCTTCCACATATTTATATAACATGGATATGTGAAAAATGTTATGAACACGAGACATACTTTGTAACATTCCAGAATATTAAATTGTAATATTAAATATTTATTTAATTATATAAGTATTTAATGGATATGTTTATTGCTAAATAATAATTGTTCAAATTGAGTTGATATGGTTTAGTTAATTATTTGTTGATTGAGTTGATGTGGTTTAGTTAATTATTTGTTGAATAAATAATTAAGGAGTTAAGAAAATTAATTGTTATGAGATTATATACCAATTTAAATTAATAGTTAAGCTAGAGAGCTTATAATGATTAAATGAATTATAATATTGTAATTGGAAGTTGTAATTAATATAAGGTGTTAGTTGGTTAAACATAATTATAATTATAAAGGAAACTATAATTATGTGGTAATAATTTATGTGTTAAAATAATTTAATAGATTAGTATTTGGATTTATTAAATTAATTATTAAAATTCATTAAGTAGAAGTGTGACAAATAACCTTGCTATAAAGGAGTTATTAAAATAAATTAAAAGAGTTTAATTTAGTTTTGCTAAACATGTCTTAATGCATATTAAGTCTTTAATCTAATGATATTTTATCAAACAAGGTATAAGGATTAATCCATTTGTTTTAATTAGGTTAACCAAACAACGTGTAAGGGTTAATGAGTTATTTTTATTTAGCTAGCCAAACAAGCCTTATGGCTTTTGATTTTCAAAATTCTATAACTGATGTCAGTTAAAATCCTATACTTAATATCTATATTATTATTATTATTATTATTATTATTATTATTATTATTATTATTATTATTATTATTATTATTATTATTATTATTATACGTTATATGATAATACGTAAGATAGAGTTAGGAGAAGAAAATATCAGAAGAAGAAAAAGGGAGAGAAGAAGAAAACTCTAGAGGGAATTGAGAGAATCCTAAATAGGTTTTGATAAAGGAATTTGAGGAAAGAAGTATTGTTGATCAAAGGAGGGAAACCTTCATCATCTAGCATACAAGGTATCATCCAAACCTTTTTCCTTAAAAATTTTGTTGTCTTCTTCTTCTTCTAAAAAGTTCTCTGTAAAATATTTGTAAAAAGGGGAATTGTTGGTGTATATAGTTTTATGTGATAATTAGTTGTTGTAAAAATGTTTTTCATAAATTATGTATGGTTATAATCAAGTAATTTATATATGTATGTAAATTGTGAAGAAAAATATATTACAATGAGTTCATATGAATATATATACATGAATATGGCTTGTTTAAAATCAAATGAAGGTGTGATTAGTTGTTAATATATATATTGACTATTGATTTTGAAAGTAGATGAATAAACATAAACATGGTAGTTTGAATTAACTGTTTTGATTGAAAAAAAAAAGTTATAGTGATGATTTTTATTAAAAATGTCAAAAATGGAGTTTTTGCTAAAAATATTGAAATTGGGTGTTCTAAAGTTGATGTTTATGTTATTGTATGTGTAAAAACATGTTAGGAGTATTTACAATATGTTTACATGAAGTCTCTGTATGAATTACATGTTAATTAGCTTGTTAGATTGGAGCTTATAGGCCAATTTGACTTTTTGTTCATGCTGTTGCCGAGGTTGGGCGCCGAATTCTGGAGTTTGGCGCCGCAACGCGGCCCAGCAGTATAGGTTTCGCGCCGCAGCGCCAGCACCATGCTGCAACACCAAACGTTGGCCTGAGTCTCGCGCCGCAGCGCCAGCTTAGCGCCGCAGCGCGAGTTAGCAGAATGGTCTGACAGTTTTACTTATTTACACAAAGTCTGAAAATAAATGTTATGTGTTAATAATAGAAATGTTAAATGATGATTTTAGTAGTATTAGATTAAGAATGAGCATGTTATCAAGGGTTAACTAGTATTAACATAATTCAGTTATGTGAATTGAAAATCAAACCTACATGATGTATATACTTGTTTAAATGTATAAAATGTTGGTAGTGACTAATTATGTCATGATGACATATATATAGGGTATTGAGATTCAAGTTGTAAGGTGTTGCTTGTGCTCAAGGCAAGTTCTCTAACTCTACTTTTATAATTGTGTGAGTATCTAAACTCTCTTTGAGAAAGTTTTCTAACTCTAAAACTTCATTGTGCAAGTTTAATTTCGTTGAGTACGTTATTTCTTTTAATTCAATTTCAATTACACAAGTTGCTAACTCTACACTTTCGTAGAGCTAGATTGTTTATTATTGAGAAAGCTCTTGTATCTATTTGTTCATGAGGATGCAAGTATTCTAAATCTTATATTTTATTATTGAGCAAGTTTCTTTAATATGTAACTTGTTATTTAGCATGCGAGTCGCTATATTTTAATATTCTAGTGTTGAACAACTTTATCATTCAAATTACTATTCACTATGCATGCTTAGTATCCAATTCTCAATAACCTTGACTTAATATTGTTCAAGCAATTTATGTTATGATTATTCAATGTTTATGCTATTAGATTATTCCTAAAGCATGATACTAATTTATAAAGATTGATTCAGTTATGATTATTCCATAGCATACAGTTAGTTCTTTTCTATTCAACTAATCCTTAGTTGATAACTGTTGAATTCTAAATTACCTTATAATGTATCCAAACCAAACCTACTTTTGTACGGACTTGTATTCTAAATACTAAGATGAACAACTCTTTCATTAGAGGTTTACGCTTAGCGTTGAAATGTTTGTGCACAATACATTGTACGAAGGGTTAATCCCCCTAAGTACGTGGAGTCCTTATAGTCTTATGACTGTTAAAGTTAAAGTTAAAAGATTACTTATAATTGTGGACATGATTCGTGGTCATTAGACCCTCAGTATTATGTTTCAGAATGTAATAGAACCTATCATTCAGTTCTCTTGAGTCTATTTTGGTAATTATTGTAATGATGTAAAGTTATTCATTCTTATTTCCAAGTGAGCATTGTTTGCTCACTCTTGCATATTTATATACTTATTGCAGCTAAGGTTGAGACGGTAAATGAACCTACAACTAGCAAAAGAAAGGGAAAAAATGTACAAGTGACGAAGACTTGAAATTTTATTTTATCGTTATGATAATAGACGTTTTATAATGATGTGATGTAATAATTTTAAATTCCGTATTTGAATGATTGTAATTTAAAGGTTAGATAACCTGAGAGATTTTTATTTAAGTTTAATCCTGTATGGGCAAGTTTTTATTATTCAATTTTATTATGTTTGGGTAGTTGGAAATGAATGTTTTGATTAAGTGAACACCAAATCTTGAGAAAATGAAGTACCAGGATTTGGGAGTGTCACAAGTTGGTATCAAAGCTTTAGGTTATGAACCTTAGGTGGGGAAAAGCCTTAGGAAGTAACCTTTGAAAAGATAGTGATGATTAACTCTTATCGAGTTTTAAGGAAGAAGTAATTAAACACTTGTGTGCTTACGTGTTTATAAATTATGTGCTCGTGAGTGTCGAGTAGTAATGATTAATAATTAAAACTTTAAAACTTTGTTATTAGGATGACTAATGTCGGAGAATCCAGTCAGGATAGGGAGGAGGGACCTCAAATGCCTATAGAGGGGGAGCCTCGTGACATTCACGTAGTTTGGGAACAACTACTGCCACGGGAGTCAGCCCTGTTGGTCACAGTAGTTGAAGATGAGGATGATGACGTAGAAACCGATGAGGAGGATCCCATTGAGTTGCCACAGGAGGATGAGGATGACGAGGACGAGGAGGATGAGACTCCACTAACCTCGATGGCTGCTCGTATGTACGATGAAGTCTACGACCGTAACGTGGAACTTCAAGATACAGTTGAAGAGTTGCAGGAGATCGTAACTGAACAACAGACTGCAATGACACAAAAATACGGCGAAATCTAAGATCGTAAGGAACAACTGACAAATGTCGAGGAGAAACTAGTACAGACTAAAGGAGAAAAAGAACAATTGATCGAAGTGGTCGCTGAACTGAAGAACAATCTGAGAGAAGAAGCTACTAAGAGGGAAAGAGCTGAAGATGCCTACGAGGAAGCTTTTCAACGAACCAGATTAGCAGCAAGAGACAAGCAAACAAAGAGGATGAAGATGGAAGAGATGGATAAATTATTTAACACCGTAATTAATCGAGCTCAAGATCGGGACATGGGATATCCTATTCAATTCGAGACGCTGCCATCATACGTATTAGATCGCAGAACAATGTTTCAGGTCATAGATGAAGAACGTAGTAGTGTTGGGTTTCGGCACAAAAACGCACAGCGAAAATTAAAATTTTAAAGCAATTTCTGAAACCCTAGAATAGGATCCATGTGAAAAACAATTAATTCAGTGGTTAGATATTATACCAATTATAGAATTTTCTAAAATGCTATGAATCTCCAACGCAATTCCTCACGGTACTACGTCTCTACGGTATCCACACGAACGTACACAAACCGTCGCACGATTCTGCAATAAAAGGAGCTGTGGTACTAGCCACCAAAGGAACAAGATTTTTGAACTTTTCTCTAGTCTCTCTCTAAGAGCGGCTAGGGTTTGTGAGTTTATGATCGTTCCTTAAAATGGCTGCTATATATCATATATATAGTAGTTAATAGGAATTAATCAAAACCCTAATCCAATTAAAATAAAATCAGAAATTTATATATATATATATTGGATTAGGGTTTTGATTAATTCCTATTAACTAATATATATATGATATATAACAGCCATTTTAAGGAACGATCATAAACTCACAAACCCTAGCTTCTCTTAGAGAGAGACTAAAGAAAAGTTTGAAAATCTTGTTCCTTTGGTGGCTAGTACCACAGCTCCTTTGATTGCAGAATCGTGCGACGGTTTGTGTGCATTCGTGTGGATACCATAGAGACGTAGTATCGTGAGGAATTGCGTTGGAGATTCGGAGCGTTTCAGAAAATTCTATAATTGGTATAATATCTAACCACTGAATTAATTATTTTTCGTATAGATCATGTTTTAGGGTTTCAGAAATTGCTTTAAAATTTTAATTTCCGCTGTGCGTTTCTGTGCCGAAACCCAACAGTGGTATCAAAGCTACTTGCGAAAATGATTAATTCAGATTACGTGTTTTAATTGTATTCGATATATATGATATATGATGATGCATGTTTACCGATCTAAAATTGAATATATGATATTCCGCTGTATGCATATTCTGGTATTTTGATTGTATCTGTAATATATATACATGTATATGATAATTCTGTTAATCGTATCTTAGAAGGTGGAATAACAATACAACTGTTCTAATCGGAATAGAAGATACAGATTCGTTTTAAAATGATTAATCGAAACTGGACATATATGATATGTTCTGGGTGCACTGTTATTCGTATTAATATGATTAATCGAAAATGGACATATATGATATGTTTTGGGTGTACTGTTATTGTGTATGTTATGGTAGATTTGATATGATTCTGGAATTATTTCAGAGTTTCATATGGAAAAATTCTACAATACAGATTGTAGTTCAATTTTTTTTTGAAATTCTACAATACAGATCAGTCGAACCACCGCCAGGGGGGAGACCCCACTTGGACCCTCCCGTCGTTGCGCACGATTGTCGTGACCCCAATATGTTATATATAGTTTTCTTTAATTATATATAAATTGTTATGTGCTTATTGTGATATGCATGGTGCACAGTTATGGCCTTTTGACCCATAGGTTAGTGATTTTTGATTTTGAAATACGGCTTGCATGTCGTGCCTTTCTATAAATTCTAATGTAATATTCTCTTCTCATCTAAATCCCCTCGAATGTAACTCGAGGTTTCTTTATGTCATGTAATAATCTGTAATCGATGAAGATGACAAGATGGAGAACACGATGGAAAGATGATGATGAAGAGGAGGCAAATGCATGATGAAGATCCAAGGAAGATACTATTTGAGATCTTTTACCACCTTAGATTAACCTTCAATTTTTCATTAGCTTGAAAAGATTGACAGTGGATTGGGCCATAACTGTGACACATTTAATTTTGCACTTTATTTATGCTTGTATGCGATATGATATAATGAATAATGTGCATGCTTAATAAGATTAAAATTACTGAGATCTAAATTAATTAATAAAATCCCTCAATAAATTATTAAGTCTAAGTCAGACGCCTTCCAATGAATAACACTCATCAAGACCTTGATCAATAGATGTAGGTTTGCAAAAGCAAAGTACCCTATTTATCTAGGTAATATGCGATAGGATAATTGTGATATCCAAACTGTTAAAATCATTGGGCCCGACTTAACTAAGTTATCTCAATAGGATTATGGACTTAGAGGCATGGAGTTTGGTAGGTACCATTAGATGGACTAAAAACAAGTGTTGTTTACTAAACTATCCAGGAGTTATATATGATATAATTGACAAGGGGTTGTCTACCTAAATAATTATGTTTTGAGAGAATAGCCAAAGCTAACTTAAGGTGTGACAACCCGATATTTTCTATATAAATAAATCATAAATTTTGAGTATAATTTTTTATTTATTTAAAGGATGAGGATTTGTACAAGATTATGTGTATATGTATTTATGTGGTAAGTAAAAATATATTTAGTACATGAATATTTACAAGTAAATTTATTGTAGAATTATTGATTATTATAAAGTGTATTTTTATAATAATTAATTTTAAGATAGAAATGTTTTTATTAATTATTTTCCATGAATATATAATCATATATTATTTAAATAATAAATGAAGTGATTTTTAGAATAAATATAATAATTATTTTATTATATGAATTTTTGTACAGATTATTAAGTTAAATATTTTACCTTAATTATTAAGGTTAAATATGAAAGAATAATCAGATATTAAATTCAAACCCTAATTTTGGATTATTGTCAAGATATGAGAATAATAATATAATATTAATTATATTTTGATTTTTCAGTGCTATGAATATGTACTGTATTTCTCTATTGATAATGGTTGGTCAATTACGGTGTATTATGATCAAACCTTAGTAATAATGTTAAACCCTAATTTGATATCCAAATTAGAGTGCAAGATTGTTTTATAAGTATGTTATATAAGTTATGGCATGTATTAAATGTATTAATTAGGTAAACCCTAATTAAAATTCTAGAAACCCTAATATTTAGAAAAAACCTAATAAAACCCTAATTTTTGAAAATGAGAAACCCTAATTTGAAATTCAAATTAGAGTTCGAGATTATTGATAATGTGATTAATTCACAAGTATTATGATTATAATTATTAAATTTAGAAACCCTAAATTGTTAAACCCTAATTACTAAACTAGAACCCTAATTTAGTAATTAGAAACCCAAATTGTAATTTGGTAACCATAATTACCAAAAGAATAAACCCTAATTGCTAAATCCTACAAATGATATCTACTAAACCTTAGGGTTAAACCCTAAGGGTCAAATCCTAAGGGTTTTGGCAAGATTACATTAATGCCATTAAAATGATTTACCAATTGACCATTATACCCTTTTTAGCATTAAAGAAGCTAGCTTGTAGGTTTTGACAAATTGGTGAAGTTGTTGGCCAACTACTAACCACTCCATTGATAGAAAATTGACAGCAACAAGCCTCTAGCTCAGCCATTCATGAATCTAGCTTGCTTATAAATAGATTTAAGGAGAGAGAAAGTGGGTTGTTTGCTAAAAATTTCACAAACACTCAAACTAATACTCTCAAGCCTCTCACCTCCGAAATTATCTAGCATTTCAGTCCCTAAGAACAGCCCCACGAAATCCAACAACAAAACAACCACACAAAATCAGAAATTGCTCATTTAAGGTATAAACCCTACCTTGAATTTTTGTCCAAAATTTGTTGTTAGATGTTGTGTTTAAGTGTTAGAATATATTGGTTTTAGTGTATTATGATGATCTGGGTTGGTATTACATAGATTCATAACATCTAAGTCCTTAGATTTTATTTTTAAGAAAATCTGGAAAAAAAATTTTAGAGGTCTGACAGTGAATGTCAGGCCATATAAATATTTGATCATTTATGATATATGTTGTGTAAATGTTAATGTGTGTAGCATGTACTGCTGTCTTTAATCTGCAAAAAGAATAAAAGTTAGATCGGTTATATATCAAACGTTATTAAAGGTCAAACCGAGTTGACCGACGTTGGCCGAACCGCATTCTGGGCAGCCCAGAACTGAAAAGCAGCGTCTGACAAGAAGTTCATGGGATTAGATCTGTATATTTTTTTATGTTTTGTTCATGTTGTTGTATTAGTATTGTAGCCTCTTAGTTGGAGTATAAATTCATGCCTTAACATACCTTAAATAACAATTATGTTGGATTAAATGCATGGTCAAAGTAGTTGAAATGATCACGAGTGTGTTTTCTAGGAAATTTCCAGAAAACGTATGAACTAGGTTCTGACAGTAGTTTGACCAGATCGTTTATGCTTGATTTGTTGTTGTTTTGATGATTTTTGTTAATAGATCTCTTTAGTTACATGTGTTCTACAATCTAGAACTCATAGATCACAAAAATGTTACACAATTTGCATGTAGTGGAAGCTCAAAGTTGGCATGCTGCACTGTTCTTCATTTCTGGGCAAACCCAGAAATGAAGAACAGCTCTGACAGCGAATTAAGAGGCTTAGATCTCTCTTGTGTTATGCGTTTTGATCATATTTGTTGTTGGGTCTTATGTTGGTGCATGTGTACTACACGATCTGACCAAAAACAAGTGCAGAAGCTACATGATTGCTGTTTAATCGTTGGTCAAAGTGACCCACTCAGTCACTGCACTTGGTGTTCTTGGTTTAAGTATGAACATGAAGAACACCTATAGCGACGGTTCTGTCGCTATAGGTGGTCTTTAGCGACAGAAAGCAATTTTATTTTCCGGAAATTATTTAATAAATAGAAAAAAATAGTTTTTAATTATTAAAAATACAAAATAAATTATTAAAAATTATTTTATTAGTTTTTAATTATTTTAAATATATTTCATAAATATTTAATATTTTTGGAATATAAAAAGTATTTAATTTATTTAATTATAATATTAAATAAATTATTTAAAAATGATTTTAATATTTGAAAAATCATTTAAAATTATATTATGATATAAGAAAATATTTTAAGTTATTTTTAATAAATTTTAATATTATTTGATAATTTTCATTAATAAATTAATATTAATGATAATTAAGTTATTTATTAAATGAATTAAATAAATGAATTAAAAATGATTTTATTATATTAAATATCATTTTAAATAATGATAAGGTATTTAAAAATATTTTAAGTTATAAAATATAACTTTTAATATTTAAAGTTAAATTTAATTAATTAATGATTATTAATGATATTAAAGTTATTTAATATTTATATTAAATAAATTAGTTTAAAAATGATTTTAATATTATAAAAATCATTTTAAATGAAAATAAAGTGTTTAAAGATATTTTAAGTTATAAAATATAACTTTTAATATTTAAGGGATATTTTCATTAATAATTTAATATTAATGATATTTAATGATTAATGATATTAAATTTATTTAATAATTATATTAAATAAATAGTTTAAAAATGGTTTTATTTATTTAAAAATCATTTAAAAAGGATATTAATGATTTAAAAATATTTTAAGTTATAATTATGACTTTTAATATTTGGATAAATAGTTCATTAATATTTAAATATTAATGGTAATTATTTAATAATGATTTTAGATGATTAAAAATCAATTAAAGGTAATATAAATGTTTTAAAAATATTTTGAGTTATTATACATAACTTTAATATTTTGGAAATGGTTTCATTAATAGTTTAATATTAATGATAATAGAATTGTTTGATATTTAAATCATTTAATAATGATTCTGATATTTAAAAAATTATGATAAATGATAATAATTATTTAATAATTATTATAAGGCCATGAAAAATAGTGCGACTGATGTTTAAGTTTTCCAAATGGATATTGAACTACGGTTTAGAGTCTTAGACTCGATATTTACCCGAAAAAGCTGTCGGTAGACCGACATGTTTCAGAAATTGATCTGGACTTAGATAATTTATTGGATATGTGTTTATTTGTGATTCAATGGTTATTAAGGTTGTGTGATAATGTTAATAGAAAATGTGCTGACTGCAATAGGCAGTGTTATATGTACGTTATGTTATACTAATCAGTAAAATGATCTGATTAATGATAGGTCGTGATAGAGAAGCTAAATCTAAGTTGCATAATTGTAAGCAGCACATCAGACAAGTATCCTAACTTTGCATTTTCTTTATGCAATGGACAGAAGTAAGAAGTTCAGAATAATTATTATTATTAATGTACAAATTGTTAAACCTATATTATATAAGCCCATTGATTATCAACATGTTAGTATATGATAATTCAGATATATATTCTGTTCGTTAATTTCTATAAATGATTATACAAGTGTCCCCACTTGGATAATCATTGTATTCAATCGCATGTTGATACACCTTTGATATACATATATGTTGAATTATATATTATTGTTGAATAAGATAAGACCTTTGTTATGAAAACCCGACAGGTATGAACATCCCGATAATGGGAAAATTTTTATGCGCCCAAGGCGGACAGAGTGAACGATAACTTCGTTCTTGTACATGTAGTATTGATCAATACAGGGTACAACGGGGTTGATCACCCTCCGTGCCCATAAGTCATGACAGTTTACAGATGAATTTCTGTTTAAACCTTTTCGAAAATGAAAACAATGTTCATAGTATGTCACAGAAACCCCATGTATAATCAATACATAGTTTTAAAAAATTTAAAAGAGGGTTGTTATGTTATTATTATTAGTACAGATTACTTCACAACTACTGACTAGTTGTAAAAAAATATTATAAAAGAAACATTTAAATTCTTTCAGCCTATATATATATAATACTTGCTGGGCATTCAAATGCTCATCCTTGCTTAATTTAAATGTTTTCAGCTAAGTGTGAAGGACCAGAAGGATCTGTCAAGAACAAGGGAAAAGGGAAAGTTGCTGAATGACGTTTTATGCTATCTTTTGTAATAGTTTAATTTTATTAGGATATGGATGATAATATTATTATTATTATTATTATCATGTAATGAATGTTAAAGGTTTCGTACTTGGAATTTGGGGAACTCTGATAATATGTAAATTAAATTTGATAAATCTATATTATTGTTATTATTATTAGCATTATTTCGCTCATAGAAATGGTATCGTGAAGTACCGAATTTGGGTTTCAAGTATCCAGATTCGGGGGCCTCACAAGTTGGTATCAGAGCTATAGGGTTAGAAACCTTAGGTGGGTTAGACCTTAGGCTATAACCTTAGGACAGAGGGAAACGTTGAAAATATAAATAACTCATATAGAGTTTAAAAAGAGATGAATTGAATAAATTCATCGTCAAACAAAATAAAAGATAATTCATACAAAACTATTATTTTACTATGTGTATATATTATATGCTAATCAGGATAATTGTTGTGTGTAGATGTCAGGTGAAAAAGGATTAGGATATTTACGGATCGTAAAGAAGGAGCTAATATCAACGCCAATAGCGGAAATAGAAGCTCACAATGAAACCAACTCGGACGAGGTGGTTATCGTGGAAAATATAGTACCATATCCAGAAATAGTGGATCTGACAGATAATGATTCAGACCCTAATGTTGAAGCTGATCAAGCATCAATGGAGATGCAGGAATTGAGGAACAAGGTTTCTTCTCTAGAAGGGTTGTGGAAGACAGAAAAACTGCTTAACAGTCAATTGCGTCAAGCGTTAATAGAAACAATGGAAGAGCAGGATAAGCTTAAAATCCAAATCAATCAGATGGGAGCCTCAAGCAACACTTCATGTGCAGCTCCGAGAGATAAGGGAAAAAGGAAGATAGAAGACCGTGATTTAGGAAAACCTGGGAAGAAGAAATGAAAATGATATGTTATCTTTGCGGTTATGAAGGGCATACCACTCTGTATTGTCCTGATTATAAATGGGGAGCGTGTTTTGTTTGTGGAAAAGAAGATCATCAGGCAAGGAGTTGTCCAAGAAAGAAGACTTAGTAAATAGTTAGTGTTTACAAACTATCCTCGTTCCCAAAACCTTCAACCTTTACATCTAAATATCTCAGAATCATTTTAATACTACAACAGTTTATATTCGTAAAATAATATTACAATTCAACATTAATACATTATTTGAAACATTAGACATGGTTTACAAGAATAACAACTTAGCTAGGATATTAAATCTTCATATATCACTTTTGATCCATAATAGTGAAGTAGCACATAGCGTTACCTTCAATTCTTGAATCTGCAAAAATGGTTATTTGCAAGAATGAGCTCGACAGCTCAGTAAAATCTAACAGTTTTCGTGCATCACGTAGCACATAATAACATGCTCAACATATAAAATAATCATAAACAAACATAGCATACATGTTGTAGTTCACATAACAACTATAAAGATTGAGTTCCTTACTCAATCAACATTCATAGTTCAATCATCATAGTCATAGATTGATTTTCACATTTCATACTTTTGCCATATATAATACATCATACACTAAAATTTTAAAGCAGATCATCATCAAGTTCACATAGCAAAAAGGAACTGAAAGACTTGCCTTTACTGGCATTTTACCAAAACGCTAATACTTCGCGTCCTTACACAACCTACACTGTATGTGAGATTGATAATAAATAAAATCAATACTCAATCTCATGGTCAAATTTATTCTAAGACCTTACTTTATCTTATTATCCTTTATAATGTCTTTATAGACATCTAACTATTTTATATACAACTCGATTTTATTTTCATTTTCATCACCACACATGCTAGACTATCGCACTTGTAGTTTAATGTGCGTATATCACACCATTTTATTATATCACTTTGGTTTCAAAAATGCATATTCAACACATTGTTTACATATTTAAATTTCCTTAAAAAATCAAAAATCGCCCTTTTCAATTTCTTTCCATTATTATTCTTGTATTATCATCTTTTTATACTCGGATGCACATAACATCTAATATTAGTCATTAGATAGACACTTTGTATACCAAAGTTTAGAAACACTATTATTCTTAGGCATTTTATCGAGCACGTTATGTGCACACATTAACTTATCTCAACTCTTGATCTTAAATGGTTAATTATGCATAGAATATGATAACACATATCTATACTCATTACATATGTCAAAACATATTTTTAATCATCAAAATATACCATCACCCAAAATCTTAATTCAAACAGAATTATAAAACTCATCTTCACAATTTCTGTAACAAAACGTTGTTTTTGTTTTTAACATAACTCCTTCGTTACATGCCCGTTTTTGTTCCTTCTTATATGGAATTATCCCTTACTCAGTGTACTACAAGCTCATCTAGCCCTTAAAGTCAGACCCTTATCCATCTAAACCAAATTCTGTAATTCATCAACTAGTCTAGAAAATTTCATTTTCTGGACATCCTTACTAAATAATTTATTTCGGACATGATCCGGTCCATAAAATGGCTCAATATTGTGAGTCTGGCTAGTAAACTTCCATATCTACAACTTTGCAGTTTAAAGTTTCTTCAAATTCAAAACACACGAATTTATATGAATTGTTCAAAGTCAGAAACCGTAACAGTTTTGATTTTTTGGGCAGATTATTTTCCCTTCGGACCAGCCTTACTAAAATAGACATTGCAAGAAATCTACAAAGTATTTTCATGTGATTCCACTTTCAGAATATAGCTTACTTCCATATATTTGATTTGATATAAGGCTCACTTTCTAACTCATTATACCCAAAGAAGTATGAATTTTACAAGATTTGTCCACAATTACTCAAAATCTACGAATTTTGTTCTTCAAAGTCTCTTTCCATTTCAGTTTCTTTCTTGAATCCTCTTGTTTGATTCTTGATAATCCAAGATTAAACCTATACAAACAAGATTAAGCATGAGCTACTACCCTAGAACATAAATCTAGCCAAAAAAAATTAAAGATTAAATAAGAGTTTAGAAGTTACCTTATTCTAGCTTTATCTTCTTCTTCTTCTAGCTCATCTTAATTCCTCTATTTCTCTCTATCTCTCTCAATTTCTCCTACATTATAAAGAACATAAAAATATAATTAAAACAAGGAATTTAGATTATAATCTTATTAGTATGAATTTAAGAGACAGATGGAGATAATGATGACGGGGCTTGTTTTGTTTTCTCAAAGCTTTCTCTTCTTCTTCTTTTTTCTTCCTCTTCTTCTTCTCCTACAACTCTCTCTAACTCTCTTCTTCTATCTTTGGTTTATTTTCTAAAACTAATGTACTAACTTGTAGTATATACATATAATATACAATACTAGTAATATATAATATATGTAACTCCTAGTTATTATTATATATATTAATTACTAGTTAATACATAGGTTACACCAACTTGAACTTGAAAAGCCTAAGACCATGTTTGGCAAATACTCATTATTTTAATTAATCAATGGTTTAACATCAATCAATCTCATCAAATTGTTACATAATTATATTTACTTGTTAATTATAAGTTCGTGTAACAATCATCACATAACTCATCTAATTTAATTATCTTAATTAAATTAGAACTATAACATAAAATTATTATATTAATTAAATTAAATACTAAATATTCATTTAATTAATCTACTACACTTAATTACATTACTCTATAATCAAAATCAAATTTATTTATTTAACTCAATAAATAATTCAATTAAATATTTATATATATTAAAATTAATATATAACATTCTCTTCACATCAATTCACATATTCTACAATATAAGACATACACATACTCACACCCAACATATCTCATAAATAATATTTTATTTATAAAATTCTCATTTATAAATTCTAAAAATCTGGGATGTCACATCCTTCCCTCCTTATAAGGATTCCGTCCTCGGAATCACCAAAACCCTACCTTACTCAGGTTATCCTCAAATCTATTCATTGAATAACTTCAACACATTACCTTAGTATAGGTTTTATATTTTTTACTCTCACCATTCTTGATAATAAATTCTTATAAGTTTTATTTCATAACATTTACTTAGACTCAATTATATTTGAGTATTACATATTCTTTGACCCGTTCATTATCTTTCTCTAAGGATCATTATCATATACTATATGATCAAACTCTCTAGACATTACATTCACCCATTCTTCTAAGAATTTCGTCATCAAAATTTTTATTTATTAATCTTTATTCATTCAATCTATCAAAAATAGATTTTACGTTAATACCTTATTCATTCATTGGATTCTATAACCACTTCCTTTCCACAAAGATCTTTCTACAATTATTAACTTTTCTATTAAAAGTTTTACATTATTCTTTGATAACTCATCTCCTTCTCATATCAACACTTATTTTCTCACTTATTCAATATATTCATCATTCAATGTCGCATCCTACGACTTACTTCTTTCTAAGGAATATCATCCTTACCATATTCGCCTTTTAGAATATCAAGAATCTTCCATAATTGCTCAATAATTAGGAAGTAATATGAATAACTCAGGAATTTAAAAGATTCCAAATCATGTTGAGGGGTCACAAGACCGTGAACTCTATTCTCGGTTTACTAGTGCTTCAACTCAATCCTTCACACTGCAAACCAGAGTGTTTATCAATCACAAAGACTGAAAATACCCTCCTTATGTACACTAGGTGACCAGCCTATTGTACCACTACTGTAATACCCAGTAAAAATTAATTAATAAATAAATATTGAATAATAAAAAAATATTTTTTTTAAAACATATTAATTGGACTTTGTATTTTAATTGGGTCAAATGGTCATTTAATTTATGTGGGCTAATAAATATTAATAAGTTATGGATAAATTAATTGGTAAAATTGGGCTTTAAATTTAGTGGGTCAAATTTATAATTGTGTAAAAATATAAATTCTATTAAAATTTGGAGAGTTGCTAAATATATTATATTAATTAATAAAATAGGTTTTTAACTGAATAAACACTAAAACCTAATCATACTTGTATACGCCTATTATGAATTGGGGAAAAGAGAAACAGTAGCTAGGGTCGGCTTATATTGGAGGAGAAGAAAAAAAGAGTGCAGAGAATTGATCAATGTAAAAAGTCTTTTGTTCATGAATATTATTAATGATTAAAGTGGAGTGCTTGTGTCAGGCGGAATGTGGTATACATATAAATATATATATATATATAAGGATTATATAGGTATACTATGTTGGTTGGCAAGCCTGCAGCACCGCTGCAGTTGTTAAATTCATTATATATATATATATATATATATATATATATATATATATATATATATATATATATATATATATAATATTTTAATAAGTATTTAGTCATGAAATTTATAAATCAGAATTAGTAAATCAAATTGAAATTATGTATATTAATTTAAATTAATTAATTTTGTTGACATAATTGTAAAAGTTTTTAATAATAAATTTAATATTATTATGTTATTAATGATTGAATTGTAATAAAATTTTATTAAATTATTAAATTTAATTTTGTTGACATGATTGTCCCTTGTCAATTTATTGTGATAAATTATTTTGGTGTTGTATTAGAATTCATATTTGTATTCTTTAGAGTAGGGCATCATGTCTAAATTTTATTTTGATATTCATAGTGATGTACATGTTATTATTTTAGAGACTTGTGTTGATGATTCGTTCGATTTAACATGTACACGTTATAACCCCTTTGTGTTAATATTTTGTCGCATGTGTTGTGACATTATATTTTGGTTAGAATACAATAGGGTATACCTGAGCTATAACCACCTGTGGGTGTACCACATGTATGTCCTCTTGGCACCGAGGCATGACACCTTTCGTGGCGGTGTGATCAGTCCACGACGTCTCCGTTTTGTGCTCCGGTGGGAGTTGACCATTTGGTGTTTTGTTATGGGAGGCGTATGGGTCGACCCTAGTTTTCTGTTCTGTTCTATTCTGCGGATTGGTGATGTATGTCCCAAACACATCTTCCGATTTTACATGCATTGGATTTGCGGTCCAATGTATGTGACTTGCCTATGTGGCATTATTTGACTTGCCTATGTGGCATTATTTGACTTGCCTGAGTGGCAAGGTATATTTCTGTTTTATTTTGAGCTCGGTATGAAATAACACCCAACCATTGGATTCAGCCTATTATTTTGTTTTGTTAGTTTTGTTCGTTTCAGTTCAGTTCCTTAAATTGTGTTAGTTATTTCGTTTCATCATTCTTTTATTCTATATCCGTACTAGACATTTGTCTCATGTTGTGCTTTTCTTTCGGTAGGTAATCAGAGGGTTCAAGGGCAAGTGTGATGAGAGCTCTATTCATTCCAATGATTTAGAAATACTCTTTTTAGACTTGATGTGTCAGTTTACTTGGAATTGTAATAATTATTTTATATTGTGGTTTGAGACAGTTGGAGATTTATTATGGTTGACTTGTCATATTTATAAGTTATTAAGACTATTCTTTTGTGGCTTTGAGCCTTGCTATTAAATTCATTAGTTTTGTTGTGTTTTGAGTAACCTCTCTTTCTATTTCGGAAAGGGGGTGTTACACAGTTGGTATCAAAGCCAGGTTCATTCTTGTAGAAAACCTATTTAGGTTTGACCTGTGAGTTATGGGTAGACTTCTGGGTTATGTTTCTGTGTCGTTTGATTTTCTGTTTAGCTATTATATCAGTTATATTTGAATTTGTCCCTAATCTTCTTTGTTTATATTCGTTATCTCTTTCTTAGATGGCTCGTAGATCCGCCAGAGTTGTTGGGAGGCGAGGCAACAATAGGGGAAGAGGTGAAGGTCAGTCCAATGAGCAACCTAATGATCAGATTAATGCTCAATTGGCTATCTTGGTGAATCAGGCTTTACCTTAGTTGGTGGCACAGGTTGTACAGGAAAGGCAACAGCCGCCACCAGAAATTCTTGAGAAGGAGAACCCGGGAAATAATGGTCCACATGCAAATGAAGAGGAATGGAATGCAGATGGTATTGATCAGCAGGTGGTTCCAATGTATGTGTGGTTGGAAAGGTTTCAAAAGCAGAAACCACAGGTATTCAGTTCAGCTCCAACTCCATTTGATGCAGAGAATTGGATTGCCCACCTAGAGAAGATCTTTGATATGTTGGGGTGCTCAGATAATCAGAAAGTGTTGCTTGCAGCTTACAAGCTAGAAGGGGATGCACAGAGGTGGTGGAAAGCGATGAAAGTAACAAAGGGTGATGGTTATGTTGAGGCACTTAGCTGGGCAGAGTTTTGTGAGGTCTTCTATCAATAGTACTTTCCAGAAGCAAATAAAGAGGCCTATGCTAGGGAGTATCTGTCGATTCGGCAGAAAGATGATGAGTCCATCACGGACTTCATGACGAGGTTTACTAGGTTGGTAGGCTTTGCGGGAACCTCAGCAGGGACTGCAGCAGAACAGGCAGAGAAGTTTAAGTGGAGGATCCATTACAGGTATCGACAGCATCTCATTAACAACAAGTTTACAGACGTGTCAGCAGTGGCCAATGCGGCCAAAAATATTGAGATGGAGCGACAGGACTTTCGGTTTTCTAAACCGGACGGGAGTTGAAAGAGGGACAGAGATGACCAGCAGGGTCAAACTTCAGTTCAGCATGGGAGAAATCAGGGTGGTCAGTTGAATAGGAATCGTGGTGGCCAACACGGGCAGTGGCGTGGTCAGAATCAAAACAAGGGTTATCAGCAGATGCCTCAGCAAGGGCAGAATCGTCAGTTGCAGCTACCTTGGAATGGTCAGAATCGTCCGTAGTGGCAGAATCGTCAGCAGGGGAAGAATCAGGGTCGTTATCCAGGACTAGCTGGTGGGGGTAACCCGAATCTCATTCCGATAGCTCCTTGTGCTACTTGTGGGGCAAATCATCCAGGGAGGCAGTGCCATAGACTCACCGGTGTATGCTTCTTGTGTGGACAGATGGGTCATATGGCTAGAGATTGTACCGGGCCACGTAGAAATGGTGGACGTGGAGATAATGGTGGTAATGGAGGTCAGCGTCAGGGTGGTCGAGTGTTTGCCTTGACGTATAACCAGGCAGCAGGTGCACCAGGTACTATTTCTGGCACTCTTTTAGTTGGCAATCGTGAGGCGTCTATTTTATTTGATACGGGTTCTACTCATTCCATTGTTGCTCAGTCTTTTGTTCGGCACCTAGGTGTGCCATCTCAGTCTATAAATTCTGTTATGTCTATTGCTACCCCGATGGGGACTTCTGTTGTTATTTCTGATTAATATCAAGGATGTGCGATCAGTTTTAGGGATAAGATTCGTAGTGTTAATCTTCTCCCGATGAGTATGCACGATTTCGACGTCATTTTGGGGATGGACTGGTTGGATAAACACCGTGCCACTATCGATTGTCAGGCGAAGAATGTTATATTTGGAGATGTGAAGTCTCCAGAATTCGTGTTTCAGGGTTAACAGCCTGAGTAGAGTGGTGAAGTTAATTTCAGCTTTGATGGCTGGAAAGTTGGTAGCAAAGGATTGTCAGGGGTATTTTGCGTTTGTGAAAGATACTTCCAAGGGTGAGTCTTGTATTGAAGATGTTCCAATTGTTCGTGACTTTGCCGATGTGTTTCCTGAGGAGTTGTCAGGGTTTCCACCACAGCGGGAAGTAGAATTTGCTATTGAGCTTATTCCTGGTGCGGAGCCTATCTCTAAGGCGCTGTATCGGATGGCACCATTGGAGTTGCAGGAGCTAAAGGAGCAGTTGCAGGAGCTTTTAGATCGTGGTGTGATTCGACCGAGTGTTTCGCCATTGGGTGCTCCAGTCTTGTCTGTGAAGAAAAAGGATGGGTCTATGAGGCTGTGTATAGACTACATGGAGTTGAACAAGATTACCATCAGGAATTGGTATCCATTGCCAAGGATTGATGACTTGTTTGACCAACTTCGAGGGGGTAAAGTATTTTTCGAAGATATACCTGAGATCGGGTCATCATCAGTTGAGTGTTAGGGATGAGGATATCCCTAAGATAACTTTTCGTACTCGATATGGGCATTACGAGTTTTTGGTGATGCCATTCGGGTTGACTAATGCTCCAGCGGTGTTTATGGATTTCATGAATCAGGTGTTCAGGGAGTACTTAGACCAATTTGTTATTGTCTTTATTGATGACATTTTGGTTTACTCCAAGTCTAAGGAAGAACATGATGAGCATCTTCACATAGTGTTGGGAACATTGCAGAGAGAAGTTGTATGCTAAATTCCCTAAATACGAGTTCTGGTCGGAGCAGGTTACATTTTTGGGCCACGTTGTTTCTGCTGAAGGCATTAAGGTGGATCCTGCGAAGGTTGAGGCTATCACTAAATGGCCAAAACCTACTACGGTGACGGAGATTAGGAGTTTTTTGGGTTTGGCAGGGTATTATAGGCGATTTGTGGAAGGATTCTCTTTGCTTGCCTTACCATTGACCCAGTTGATGAGAAAGGGCACGCAGTTTGTGTGGAATGAGGAGCGCGAGAAAAGTTTTGAAGAGTTAAAGAAACGGCTTGTGATAGCTCCTATACTTGCATTTCCGTCTGGGACAGGAGGTTACCAGATTTATAGTGATGCTTCCAAGAAGGGCTTGGGGTGTGTTTTGATGCAACACAGTAAGGTGATTGCTTATGCTTCTAGGCAACTTAAACCTTATGGGGTGAACTACCCCACACATGATTTAGAGTTGGCAGTAGTGATATTTTCCTTAAAGATTTGGAGGCATTATTTATATGGAGAGACTTATGATATCTTCACCGATCACAAAAGTCTTAAATACATTTTCACTCAGAAGGAGCTCAATTTGAGGCAAAGGCGTTGGTTGGTGCTTCTAAAAGATTATGATTCCAGAATTCAGTATCACCCAGGGAAGGCAAACATGGTTGCAGATGCTCTTAGCTGGAAGAGTTCAGGGAGTGTAGCATCCCTTATTACACAACCTCAGCTTATTTTGGATATGGATCGGCTAGAGTTGGAGTTGTATGTACGAGGTTCAGATGGGCATTTGGCGGGTATGAGAGTTGAGCTCTCTCTTATCTCGAGATTTAAAGAAGCTCAAAAGGAAGATGTGGAATTGTGGAGTATGACGCAGAATCTAGAGGAGGGCAAGCAGTCCGAGTTTCGTATTGATGACCATGGTGTGATTTGGTTGGGTGAATGGTTGTGTGTACCGTCGGATCCAATCATCCGGGATGCGATGTTGGCTGAGGCTCATAGTTCGCCATTTTCTATTCATCCAGGTTCTACGAAAATGTATAGGGATTTGAAGAAGAATTTTTGGTGGAATGGGATGAAACGAGACGTGACTGAATATAGTGGGAAGTGCCTCACTTGTGAACAAGTGAAGATAGAACATAAACGAGCTAGTGGTTTGCTTGCAACAGTTAGACATTCCAGTGTGGAAGTGGGAGGATATTGCGATGTTTTTTGTGACTGGTTTACCGAAGACTTTCAGGAAGGATGATGCCATATGGGTAGTAGTGGACCGGTTGACCAAATCGGTACACTTTTTGGCTATCCATGAGGGATACTCGGTGGATAGGTTGGCATAAATCTTTCAGCAGGAGATTGTTAGACTTCATAGTACTCCGGTGTCTATTGTTTCAGATCGGGACCCACGATTCACTTCACAGTTTTGGAAAGGGTTTCAACGAGCTTGGGGTACTCGACTCAACTTTAGTACTTCTTTTCATCCGTAAATTGATGGGCAATTCGAACGGACTATTCAAACATTAGAGGACATGTTGAGGTCTTGTGCACTTGAGTGGTCGGGTAATTGGGATGATTACTTGAGCCTAGTTGAGTTTGCTTATAACAACAGCTGGTATGCAAGTATTGGAATGGCTCCGTTTGAGGCACTGTATGATAGAAAGTGTCGGGCACCAACTTGTTAGGATGAGGTTGGCGAAAGGGCCATAGAAGGGCCTAAGTTAGTTCAAATCACTACGGAGAAGGTAGTGGTGGCTAAGGAGAAATTGAAGTCGGCTCGATCAGGGCAGAAGTGTTATGCGGATAAGTATAGGAGGACTTTAGAGTTTGAACCTGGTGAGCATGTGTTTCTAAAAGTTTTTCCTTGGAAGGGAATTCGGCGATTTGGGTTGAAAGGAAAGCTTAGTCCGCGATATATCGATCCATTTGAGATTTTAGAGAGGGTTGGTGAAGTTGCATATTGGTTAGCTTTGCCTCCACAGCTAGCTCATGTGCACAATGTGTTTCATGTGTCGGTGTTGAGGAGTTATCATTATCATCCGTTGTATGTGGTACAATATCCATTCGATAAAATTCGGGAGGATCTTACTTGTGAGGAGAAAGCTAAGGCGATTTTGGATCATCAAGAAAGGATTATGAGGAGGAAGACTATTCCATTTGTTAAGGTTCTGTGGAGGAACCATTCAGAGCGAGAAGCCACTTGGGAGCTTGAGGAGTTTATTCGAGCGGAATATCCGCATCTTTTTGATAATTAGGTACGTTCTATTCTTTTGATTTCGGGGACGGAATTCTTTTAAGGGGTATGTGATGTAATACCCAGTAAAAATTAATTAATAAATAAATATTGAATAATAAAAAATTATTTTGTTTTAAAACATATTAATTGGACTTTGTAATTTAATTGGGTCAAGTGGTCATTTAATTTATGTGGGCTAATAAATATTAATAAGTTATGGATAAATTAATTGGTAAAATTGGGCTTTAAATTTAGTGGGTCAAATTTATAATTGTGTAAAAATATAAATTATATTAAAATTTGGAGAGTTACTAAATATATTATATTAATTAATAAAATAGGTTTTTAACTGAATAAACACTAAAACCTAATCATACGTGTATACGCCTGTTACGAATTGAGGAAAAGAGAAACAGTAGCTAAGGTCAGCTGATATTGGAGGAGAAGAAAAAAAGAGTGCAGAGAATTGATCAAGGTAAAAAGTCTTTTGTTCATGAATATTATTATTATATCTTGTATATATAGTGATTAAAGTAGAGTGCTTGTGTCAGGCGGAATGTGGTATATATATATATATATATATATATATATATATATATATATATATATAACTTTTGATTGATTGCAGCATACATGAGTCGTTATTTTATATATATATATATAAGGATTATATAGGTATACTATGTTGGTTGGCAAGCCTGCAGCACCGCTGCAGGTGCTAAATTCATTATATATATATATATATATATATATATTATATTATATATATAATATTTTAATAAGTATTTAGTCATGAAATTTATAAATCAGAATTAGTAAATCAAATTGAAATTATGTATATTAATTTAAATTAATTAATTTTGTTGACATAGTTGTAAAAGTTTTTAATAATAAATTTAATATTATTATGTTATTAATGATTAAATTGTAATAAAATTTTATTAAATTATTTAGATTGAACAGAGAAAGTTTAAGCGAGTCAAATTGGAATATAAACTTTGGGAGTTGGCCATTTGGTGGGAGTTGTGGGAAGCGAGTCCACAACGTCTCCGTTTTGTGCTCCGGTGGGAGTTGGCCATTTGGTATTTTGTTGTGGGAGGCGTATGAGTCGACCCTAGTTTTCTTTTCTGTTCTATTCTGCGGATTGGTGAAGTTTGTGCCAAACACACCTTCCTATTTTACATGCATTGGATACGCGGTCCAATGTGTGTGACTTGCCAGTGTGACATTATTTGACTTGCCTATGTGGCATTATTTGACTTGCCTGTGTGGCAAGGTATATTTCTGTTTTATTTTGAGCTCGGTATAAAATAACACCCAGCCATCTCTGTAACACCCCCTTCCCGAAAAGGAAAGGAGGTCAAGTGCAAAGCACAACAAACCTCAAAATAAGAAAACAGAGCACTAATAACCTCAAAATATTAATAGTGGTGATCCATAAATAGCGTACTAAATACAATTCTCCAAAGAGTCAAAATAATCAAAACTTAAATTTCGAATCAACCTAAATGATCAAAGGCAAAACTCTCACCACATTAGCCCTGAATCACCCCTGCAAACCTGCCGGAAGAAAAACACAGCTTGAGCCAATTGCCCAGTAAGGATACATATATTAAAAAAAATATACCACTGATATACGAAAACAACTGAGACAAAATACTGAACAAAGCCTCAAGTGTAAATATTGCTAAAAATATAATCTCCAAAGTTCTGAATGAAATATATCTGAATCAACAGAATTGACGAAACCAATAGATGAATAAAGAAATAACAAACTGAAATAACTAACACAATGGATTGAACTGAACAAAAAAAACAAAACTAATACAATAAAATAATAGGCTGAAGCAAATGGCTGGGTCATTTCATAACGATTGACTTCAAAATGTATCTTGCCACACAGGCAAGTCAAAATAATGTCACATAGACAAATCAAATGATGCCACACAAGCACATCAAAACAACGCCACACAGGCAAATCAAAATAATGCCACACAGGCAAATCACACATTGGACCGCGAATCCAAATGTATGCAAATCGGATAGGTGTATTTGGCACAACATCACGAATCTGCAGAACAGAAATCTAGGGTTAACCCATACGCCTCCCACAACAAAACACCAAATGACTCACTTCCTCCGGAGCCCAAAACGGAGACGTCGTGGACTAATCACACCGCCACGAAAAGTGTCATGTCTCTCGTGCCAAGACGACATGCATGTAGTACTCCCACAGGTGGTTATAGCTCAGGTATACCCTACGGTATATTCTAACAAAAATATCATGTCACAACACATGCGACAAAATACCAACAAAAGGGTTCTATATGTACATGTTGAACCAAATCAAATTATAGGCACAAGATTTTAAAAAGAAGGTAGCAACATGTACCACTCTACAATTATCAAAATAAATAGTACTAAACATGATAACCTGATTCAAAGAGTACAAATACAAGTCATATGTATCAACTCCAAAATGAAACTAATATATTTATTTCACAGGAACAATTATGTGAAATAATAACTAAATTCGAACAAGCAACAAACAAACAAATCAAATTTAACAAGAGTATCGCTGAAAGAGTATGAAATCCGTACCTGAGTTAAGCAACGTCATACCCAAAATTATAATTCGAATATAACTCGTTAAATTCCTTCCGACCTAACTAATTAAACAAAATAATAAATAAGTACAATTAATGAATTATTATTATTATTACCCAAAATATATTCCAAATATAACTTGTTAGACTCCCTTATTCCAAACAAATTAAAATAAATACTCCCTTCGTTTTTTTTATTGAAATCTTCTTGATACTTTACATATATCTTAATTGCACTTATATCATATAACAGTACGTAAAATTAAATTAATATAATATATTATATAATCCAACCACGACTTAAATCATATAACAATAATTAATATTAAAGTAATATGATATATTTATATATATAATCTAAAAATGTCAGGAAGCATAAGCACAGTGCCGCATTGCGGCACCAATTCCCTTTTATCAAAACGAATAATTTCACAATGAAAAATTAAGTCTCAATTTGATATATAATTTATCTATCACAAATCAATTTTTTTCTATGAGAATTTAATTTCTAACCGTACACCAAATTGGTACGAAGAACTTTATAATCACAAAAATAAAATAGATACCTAATTATAGTAAATTAATAAATTTAATTATTACCTTTTGAAGATACAATTCTATTGAATATTTTCTCACAATCATGTTCCCAAATTTTCTTTTATCCCACAGTCTTTCTTCCGCCTCCTCTTCGTTTCTCGCTACGTTAGAAACCCTCTCCTTCTTTCGTTTAGTCGATTAATGCCAATATATGTATTAGGGAGGGCTTTGGCCTAATATATTAATGTTACTCCTATTCTAATTTGGTTTTTAAACCCAACACTTTAATTTGGGCTCAAATAATTTAACAAGTCCAAATTTAAATACTTAAAAATTAGTTTGACCCAATTAAAATAAATGCCCAAATTAATTAAATAACAAGTTTTACTTAAACAAAAAAGTACAAACAATATGTTTTAAGAATATAAATTATTTTTATTTTATTTTTTTCTGGGTATTAAATCACCTACCACTTAAAATAGATTCCATCCCCGGAATTAAAAGAATGGAAAGTACCTAATTATCAAAAAGATGTGGATACTCCGCTCGAATAGACTCCTCCATCTCCCAAGTGGCTTCCCGCTCCGGATATTTTATTATTTTTTTTCCTCAAAATTTTAACAAATGGGATTATCTTCCTTGTGACGCCCCCAAATCCGGGTTACCTGACTCCCGAGTTTGGTGCTCACAGTCCACAATATAAATAACATTTAACTATCCATAATATATAGATAGTATCTTACATAAGACTTTATCAGAGTTTAATAATACATTACCCAGGTTCTCTAACCTTAACTTTACAAACATACCCTTTTGATATACACAATGGTTTACAATAAAACATAGTAAATATATTAATCAGAACTAGTTAATAACTATGCCTTTGCCTTTATTCTTCGCAGCACCTCCTGCAACTTCGTCCCTAGCTGAAAAGTTTTATTTAACAAGGGTGAGCAACTAATTTTCCCCGCAAGTTAAGACATACAATAAATGTATAAGAATTCTAACAGCAGACTATCTATTTTGATAGAATGAATTACCAAAGTTCGGGGAACTTTGAAATAGCTGAACAAATCGTTATTCAATAACAAATCTTCTCGTATTCTATACAACACAATAATTCAATAACGAAAGAGTACAACGCTTTCAAAGTTTCTACGATATTCTAATGAATAATCAAGAATCAGTTCTACGAAATAGCAAAGTGGAATGTTTTCCAGATTTATACTGAGCGATCATACAAGATCTTGAACTTATTTTCTCGGGTATCTATCAAAGATTTACTTTGATATATACTCAAATTTCTCGGATATCTATCAAAGATACTCAAACTTCTCGGGTATCTATCAAAGATTTACTTTGATATATACTCAGGTGTATCAGATAACCATAAAAATTAAATCATACCCCTCTGCAAGTACTCAGAGCCGGCCAACTCCTTGTACCCTATATTATGCATAATACTTAAAACGCGCGTAAAGGTCGAATTCACGACCAACAAAATGTTCCCTTTATATAAAAGGTTGTTCTTCTCAGTCTTAGAATCAAGATTTTGATTTTACAACGAAATACTGGTATTTCAAATTTTATTTACTTCTCGGTCGAGCCGAAATAATTGGCATCGATATGTCAATAATAATTGAATTTATTTTCTCGAATCTATCAAGTTCTAACAATTATTCGTCTAGCCAAAATAATTAGCTAAGACATTTCTCAGTATAATTTGACAATAAACAGGAATTATCTGTATTGTCAATTCTAACTTCTACAGATATGAATATCCAACAACAGTTATTCTACAAATATATATTTCTGAATCAAAACATGCACTAACTGCGAATAATCAACAATAAATTCCCTGGATGTGGTGTAATTAGCAATAATTATCCACCAATAATAATTGAAGGAAATAACTCAAGGTTGAGTTAGGAAACTTGCCTCTTCCGCTGATTACAGCTACACAATATACTTATCTGCGTTTGAAAGACCTATAACCAATAATATCGGTCTCACAATTAGGACAATCATTTATAACACATAACACTGTATTTTATAGTCAAACTTCTCCTAGGCGCATTACCACATAGCCACATTAGTATTTATGTAACACCCCAGTCCCATATCGAAAGATAGGGGAAAAATTTGTCTGCATATAAGGAATTAAGTAACTACCAATAGTACCTTCAAGTCATGACTTTTTGGGAGCCTGTGGTGGGCTAGATAACCCAAGAAGATACTATTGGGTCAGTGGTTTGAGGCCTTATTTGGATGGATTTGATTCGATTCGGACTTGGGATTTGACCCAAGATTTGTTCCGGACTCGGAATTTGACCCGGGTTGTTTCATATGGTATCAGAGCCAGGTTCTTTCTTGTAGAAAACCTATTTAGGTTTGACCTGTGAGTTGTGGGTAAACCATTGGGTAGATGTAGGAGTTTGATTCGATTTTGTTCTTTGTTTGATTGGTCTCTATTTTGACCAACCGCCGATTTCATTTCGATTTGTAATTGATTTGAGGAAAGTGAAATAATTTGTTAAGGTGATTGAGTAATGATATTAGTTAAGAATTGTGATTCAATCATTAAGGTGAATAAAGTTATACTTTGTACAGATAAGAAGTGATCTTATATGAGACGTGATTATGATGTGAGTATTTGTATCGACGAGTATTTAATTTTGGAAAATTATTTGTTAATCATTTTTTGTGGCAATTATTATGATCGTTGAATTGAGGAATTAATTTGAGTTAAGTTTTGATTTATGTTAAGCTTGTGGATGATTTGAGGTATGCGTATTGATGACATATTATGATAAATTGAAAATTATTAAGTATAGAGGATTTCTTGGAATTTGAGTTGTTGATATTCGAGGTAATTAGATTTATCATTTGGAGTTAATGATCAATTTTGTGGCTATTTTCTAGTAGGATATTGGAGTTATGTTCTATGAACTTTCTTTGTGATAGTATGAGGAGATTTTGGAATTTGTTGGGTTAAGGTTTGCACTAAGAGAATGATTGATTCATTGAATGATTAAATATATATAATAAGTGATGAAATTCAACTGATTATGAGAGATCTTAAATGGTTGTAGTTCGCTTATGCAGATGGTATCAAAGAGATTTTAGTAGTATATTTTGGTATTATAATATTTGAGAACTAATTTGATTGGAGGTTATGATATTTTTAAACTCTTAAGGACTTAGGAGAGTTGGTGATAAAGAGATATTAGTAGTATATTCTTTGGTGTAATATTATTTGGTGAATAGTTCAAATTAAGGATGAGATATTTTGAAGCTCTTGAGGACTTGGGGAGAGTTGGTAATATGGGTTGCATAGTTGTTTTGGTTATCTGATGTCTTTAGAATTTTGCGTGAATTTATGTAAAATTAAATAAAAATAATTTGTTAGATCTTTGTCATGTGTGGAACATAAACGTTTTACGAATTAAAAATAATTTTAAATATTTTGGGTATTCGAATCGTATTTAGATGAAGAGAATTTTTTTGTGATTTTGAATTATTTTCCGAAGAGTACGTTTACAAGAATTGAACTCAAAGATATTAGCGACGGCCCGCACCAACGGTGGATCATGTGATCTAATTTGAGGAAACCCGAAGAACCTTATACCAAGGCTTGACACGGTAGCTGACGAATCTTTTACGAGTACATTGATAATTGCGTGGACTGATGACTTATCCGCATTGATCGTTACAAATGGCGGCGGCGCGGCGCTACGTCGTAACTAATTTTTTTTTGTAGCTTATTTAAATTCTGAGGACGGAATTATTTTTAAGGGGTGAAAAATGTAATAACCCATTTTTTTTAACAATTAAATATTAATTAATTTTATCCGATACAATTGTGTTTAAATTGAAAAGGTAAATGATTTTGTTTTCTTCTCTTCTTCCTTGTCTTGTTTAAAAAAAAAATTAAATTCGTTTAGTAGATAATTAAATAACTGATTAAATTAAAATTGAGGAATATAATTCCTTTTGTTAAAGTTTTGTGGTAAAATTATTCAGAGCGGGAAGCTACTTGAGAGATAGAGGAATCTATTCGAGCGGAGTATCCATATCTTTTGATAAGTAGGTACGTTCATTCTTTTGATTCCGGGGACGAAATCCTTTTTAAGGGGTAGGTGATGTAATACCCCGAAAAATAAATAAATTAAATAATACTAATAAATAAAATAATTAAATAATATTTAAATCCATATTTTGATTGGGCTTTTCTAATGTCTTGGTCAATTTGTATTTAATTTGTGCGGACTATTATAAGTATGTGGTTACATTAATTTGGGTATTTAAACTAATTGGGCCAAACTAATATTTTTTTTAAATATCTAAGTTTGGGCTTGTTATACTATTTGAGCCCAATTTTTATTTTTATTTTTTAAAGTGTTGGGTTTAAAAACTAAATTGGAATATGAATAATATTAATATATTAGGTTAAGCCCCTTCCTAATTCATGTACTGACATTAATCGATTAGAGAGGTTTTCACGCAACGAGAAACGAAAAGGCGGCGGAAGAAGGGATGTGAGATAAAAGAAAATTTGGGGAAGAAAATGGTGAGACCATATTCAACATAATCATATCCCCAAAAGGTGATCATTGGATTGATTTTTATTTAAATGTAGCATAGTTATTTTATTAGTGTAATTACAGTTTTAGCGAAATTTGATTATGTCGTTTATCTGATTTGATGCGTTGATATAGTCTGACACGTAATTGGGAAGGTGTGATAGTTTATATATTAGATAATAAACAAATTTGTTAGTATATGTTTGGTTCATAAATAAATTATATGTATTTGTATGGTACAACGTTTTCGGCATTGCAATTGTGAAAAAGGAGAGGTTCCTAACTTTGTGATCCATCAGATGATGAATATAATTATTATAATATAATTTTATCCGCTATATATATTAATCATATATCATATAAATCCATAAAAGGCTAAGAAAAATAAAGTGCTCGTTCAAAATCTTATATACTTTACAAGCATGTTGTTTTTATCATACTAGTATAAGTCGGTGATAGCTTTGAATAATAAACTTAGTGACCTGAATGTTTTAGTGGAATAATGAGGTAATAATGATTATTAATATTTTATTATTAGTTCAATAATAGGTTATATATATTTATAATTTAGTAATTTAATTAACGATATTGTATTAATTTGGTGATTATATAGATCGAATTGAGGAGATCTAGCAGTGTGATATTTGGGTTTGGGGAATTATTTCGCTATTATATTCAGGTACGGATTCCGTACTTTTTCAGCGATACTTTTGTTAAATTTGATTTATTCGTTTTGTTCCTCGTTTCAAATTCTGTTATTATTTCACATAATTGTTTCTTGTGAAATTCATATATTTGTTTCATTTTGGAGTTGACACATTGGACTTTTATTTGTACTCTTTGAATTAGGTTATCATGTTTAGTATTTATTTTTGATAATTGTAGAGCGGTACATGTTGCTACCTTCTTTTTGAGACCTTGTAACTATAATTTGATTTGGTTCAACATGTACATATAGATCCCTTTTGTTGGTATTATGTTGCATGTGTTGTGACATGGTATTTTTGTTAGAATATACCATAGGGTATACCTGAGCTATAACCACATGTGGGGGTACCACAGGCATGTCGTCTTGGCACGAGAGGCATGACACTTTCCGTGGCGGTGTGATTAGTCCACGGCGTCTCCTTTTGGGCTCCGGAGTAAATGGGCCATTTGGTGTTTTGTTGTGGGAGGTGTATGGGTTAACCCTAGTTTTCTGTTCTGCGGATTGGCGATGTTGTGCCAAACACACCTATCCGATTTGAATACATTTAGATTCGCGGTCCAATGTGTGATTGCCTGTGTGGCATTATATATTTTGACTTGCCTGTGTGGCATTGTTTTGATGTGCCTGTGTGGCATTATTTTGGTTGCCTATGTGGCATCATTTGACTTGCCTGTGTGGCATTAGTTTGACTTGCCTGTGTGGCAAGGTATATTTCTGAGCTCATTCGGTATGAAATAACTCCAGTCGTTTGTTTCAGCCTATTATTTTATTGAATTAGTTTTGTTGGTTTTTGTTCAGTTCAAGTCATTGAGTTAGTTACTTCAGTTCGTTATTTCTTTATTCTTTTATTGGTTTCGTCAATTCTATTGATTCAGATATATTTCATTCAGATCTTTGGAGATTATATTTTCATCCGTATTTACACTTGAGGCCTTGTTTTGTATTTTTGTCTCAGTTGTTTTCGTATATCAGTTGTATATCTTTTGTCTATTTATATCCGTACTGGGCAATTGGCTCATGCTGTGTTTTTCTTCCGGCAGGTTTGCAGGGGTGATTCAGGGCTAGTGTGATGAGAGAGTTTTGCCTTTGACCATCTAGGTTGTTTCAAATTTTAAGGTTGATTATTTTGACTCTATTTGGAGAATTGTATTTAGTACGTTATTAATGGATCACCACTATTAATGTTTTGAGGTTGTTAGTGCTCTGTTTTCTTATTTTGAGGTTTGTTGTGCTTTGCACGTGACCTCCCTTTCCTTTTCGGGAAGGGGGTGTTACAGAGATGGTATCAAAGCCAGGTTTCGATCCTGGGTCCTGTGGGGACACGAAGCCAGCCGGTGTTATCCCACAATGGCTAGAGAGGCAAAGATCTTTGGGCCGTGTGTGTGATCGGATTCTGACGGGGACGTCAGAAATTTAAGTGAGGGAGTTTGTAACACCCCAGTCCCATATCGAAAGATAGGGGAAAAATTTGCCTGCATATAAGGAATTAAGTAACTACCAATAGTACCTTCAAGTCATGACCTTTTGGGAGCCTGTGGTGGGCTAGATAACCCAAGAAGATACTATTGGGCCAGTGGTTTGAGGCCTTATTTGGATGGATTTGATTCGATTCGGACTTGGGATTTGACCCAAGATTTGTTTCGGACTCGGGATTTGACCCGGGTTGTTTCAATTTATAACCTATATAAACACTTAACAAGTCAAACTAATTCAGTCTAGTTGGACTTCGGTCCATTCTCGGTGTTCTGTCACCCTATCCAAAAATTAACACAGTTATTGTCAATTAAACTTGGTCTCTAAGCTTCAATATTAATTTAGATAAGTCAATTATCAATTATAATATTTTTCGGAAGCTTTTAATAATTATCAAGCAATTATTATAATTTATAATAATTTTTCAAATATCAGAATCATTTTTAAATGATTTAATTATCAATTAATCGTATCATTATTAATATTTAAAAATATCAAAATATTAATAACATACTTGTCAAAATATTAAATTTATTATTAATAACTTAAAATATTTTTAAATCAACAATATTCTCCTTAAATGATTTTATAATAATTAAAAATCATTTTTAAATCATCACCATTAATATATAAATATTAATGAAGTTATCATCTAAATATTAAAAGTCATTAATTATAACTTAAAATATTTTTAAATTATTTTTCTCATTTTTAAATGATTATTAAATCAAAAAAATCATTTTAATTCATTTATTTAATATAATAATTAAATAAATCAAACATCATTAATATTAATTTATTAATAAAAATTGCCCAAAAATATTTAAAATTATATTTTATAATTTAAAATATTTTCTAACACTTTATTCTTAATTAAAATGATTTTTAAATTATTAAAATCATTTTTATCTTATTTATTTAATTTAATAATCAAATAAATCTAATATCATTAATATTAAATTATTAATGAAAATTCTCAAAAAAATATTAAAAGTTACATTTTATAACTCAAAATATTTTTAAATACATTATTCTTATTTAAAATGATTTTTCATAATATTAAATCATTTTTCTCTAATTTATTTAATACACTAATTAAATAAATTAAATACCTTTAATATTTAAATAATTATAAATATTAAAGAAAAATATTCCAATTGGTCAAAAATTATTTTTCATAATTTAAAATAATTTTTAAAACTATTTTTGGTAATTTTTAGAATTTATTTCTAATTTTTAATTATTTTCCAGAAAAATCAAAAAATAAATTAATTAAACCGTCGCTATAGGGCTATAGCGACACAAAGCGTCGCTGTTGGCGTTCTTGAGCTCAAGAACACTGACAGCCGGCAGCTTCAAGGGTGCTACTTTGACTGCCTTTAATTCTCAGCCAAAATGGTTTCTGGACTTGTTTGAAGTGTGATCGTGTAGCCAAAATGTAACACTACAATACATAACCAACATTTCGATCAAAAAATAACACAAAAAAAAAGATCTAGACTCTCAAAGTCCCTGTCAGATCATACCTGGGTTTCTTCAGAAACCCAGAAACTCGAGCAGCCACTTTCAAGCTCAATTATTTATGCTTTCTGTTCATTGTTTATGTGATATTAAAGTTTGAACATGTATTCCATGTGTCAGTGAACAATACTAAAGCAACAAATTTGTTTATAAACAACGGGATCAACATGAAACATATGGTCAAACCCTTGTCAGAACGTTATTCATACAGTTTCTAGGTTTACCCAGAAACTGCTATCGTGCTCAATCAGTTAAGTTTGACCGACTATTACAATAAATCTGTTTACATTATACGACATAAAAAAACATAGATCTCTAGTCTATTTAACAGGATACTATATGGTTACAAACATCGCATTAAACAGCCTAACCATTTCCAAATTCGATCGCTACAAAAACTTGTCAGATGCAGATTAACACTTTCTGGGTTTACCCAGAAAGTTCATGGTCATACCCGGTCAACGGGTTTTGACCTTGAATAACTTCAAATCTATACATTATATAACTGTTCTACCACTTGAATCTTAAAGCATGCATACCAGGCTACAAATTAAAGCTTTAAAACATTATAAATCATGAACACAATAAGCTCTACGGATACTGACATTCCTTGTCAGACACAAAATTTGCTCAAGAACAGTTTTTGAAAAAATACAATTTTTACCCACTTTGATGCTATGGATCCATCATGGATCATCATAGATCATCTAAAAACATATTATAACACACATTTAAACACTTAAACACAAAATTTTCTTAAGCAACAAAGATCAAAGTTAACATTTTCGGTTATACCTTCTAGCTTCCAATTTTGATCTTGATTGCCCTTAAATGATCTTGGTGTTGCTAGAGCTAATTTGATGACTGATCTACTCTAAAATTTCGGAGGTTGAGGTTAGAGAGGGAGTTGTTGAGAGCAAGTTGCAAAAGTGGCCAAGTTTATGATTTTTCTCTCTCCCAATCTTGATATATTGCTAGATTCAATGTATCATTTGATGTGTTGGCTGATTTTTATTGGATTTCAAGGTCACCAAGTCAATATAGTTGTTTACCAACTAAAGGTCTAGACAATTCTTACAAGTTACCAAATAAAGAAAGCAATAAGGGCATTGTTGTCATTATTTAATTATTTTAAATGGCAAATTGGACAATAACCAAACCCTTAGGGTTTAACCCTTAGGGTTTGACCCTAAGGTTCTAACCCTAGAGTTTTACAACTTTAATTTCTACAATCATTTTCTAATTTAGGGTTTACAAATTAGAAAATAAAATTCCTAAAATGCAATTAGGTTTTCTAAATAGAAAATTAATATACAAAAATATAATTAGAGCTTTCTAATCATATTTAAGTTTAACAAATAATTTAGGCATGCTAATAAAAATTAGGGTTGCCTAATTAGGTTTTAGGAAATCCCATATTTAAATTATGGTTCCTTAACATACAATTAGGGTTTTAACTATACAATGGGTTTTCTACAACTGAGATTAGGGTTTCTAATCCCTTATTAGGGTTTAATAATATTAAACCTTATCCAATCAATTTTTTGATCATTAAAGTCACATAGAACAATCACGCAATTATTAATACAATTATTTTAATTGTATTTTCTATCGAATCCCTATCCAAAAATTAGGGTTAGGGTTTCTAAAGCTGTTAAGCACAACTCTACTCTATTTTCTCAGTCAAAACATGAATTGACTAATTCTCGAGACTTGTCTCATAAATTTCCAGTACAATATTAACAGTTAATGTCAATATTAACTAAAAAAAAAATTATTCGTAAAATTTTGATTATTCGAAATCTCGGGTTATCACATTCACCCCTCCTTAAAAGGATTCCGTCCTCGGAATCACCGCTTTCTTATTCTCAACAATCTTTTAAAGTTGTATCATCAATTCGTTTTTAACAACACAACGATAATTTATGTATCAAATTCTAACCTGTGACTTGAATCTATAAAAGAATCCAGTTCACAGAATTATCTAACTCATAATACTCGCGTAATTAAATTTCTAAACGAAATCATTACCTGCTACTACCTCCTGAGCAGCCACTGCATCTAGCGCCGTCATGTTAAATGTACGGGCAGTAGATCTTCCTGGCTGTGCAGGTCCTCGGATTGCCAAGGTTCCACCACCGGGTCCCTTGTTGGCGCTTTCCTTCTCAATATTCTTATTCGGACAGTTCCTTACCAAATGATCAGTCGATCCGCATCCAAAGCAACCCTGAATTTTCTTTGGACTGGGACAATTGGGCGACATGTGCCCCTCTTGCCCACAGTTATAACAGACTCCTTTCTTCTTCAGGCAAATTCCAGCATGGTTCTTCCCACAATTTGCACACGGCACCCTTCTTTTCCTATTATCTTCAGTTTTGCTACCCATCTGGGTATTCTCACTCCATTTCCTCTTATTCGGGTTACTACCTCCACTACTTCCACCCTCATTGGTCTTCTTCTTCTTCTTCTTTTCCTGATGAAAATGAGATGCAGCCTCGTTTCCTCCTTCAGCAATTAATGTCTTCTCCAGTAATGCCGTGAACGTATTGATTTGTAACACAACTACTTTGTTGTAAATCCCTAGCTTCAATCCATTCTCGAATATTCTCGCTTTTCTAGCTTCTGTGTCCACCTAATGAGGTGCAAATCGCGTCAATTCGTTGAATGTAGCAGCATACTCCGAAACAGACATGTTCTCTTGTTTAAGTTCTAGAAACTTAACTTCCATCCGAGCTTGCATACTCGGCGAGAAGTAGTTCTCAAAGAACAACTCCTTAAATCTTGTCCAAGTAACCACAGCTATACCGGCTCTTGTTTGATTAGTTTCCCACAAAAAAGTGGCTTCTCCCTTCATCAAGTATATCGCAAAAGCCGTCTTTTGCTCTTCTGCTACACGCGCAATTTACGAACGCTTTTTCCATCTCCTTCACCCAAGTTTGGGCTTCAATTGGATCCGTAGTCCCCTTGAATTCAGGTGGTCCTACCGATTTAAAGTCCTTAAAGTTTACCAATCTATCAGTTGGCTGATTTCTCGCTCTTCCTCTTGCAATTGGAGCTCTATTCTCCATAGCTTGGGCTAGCATATCCACAAAGTTCTGTATATGGTCAGCTTGACCTCCTTCATTATTCACTAACTGCTCTTCTCTTTGATTTCGATTATGTCGTCTAGGCGGTATGGTCTGATTTAAATAAAAATCTTACACTAATTCTCCTCCTATACACAAATTCTTAACACAATAAGAATTCAACACATATTTCTCATGTAATCGCATATTTATTCAAATAGCACGTAGTACATATAGTACTTTAACACATATTACTACCCTTTTTTAAAAAAAATTTGGGCTAAAAACACAACTTTACACAAAAAATTGAAATTCTCCAACTTTGTACAAAAAGCCGCAATTCTCCATTAACACACCACTATTCCCAGTTCATCAAACTTACCACACTTAGGGGTTCAGGAACTTGCCACAATTATATGAGTTTATGAACTTATCCTAGTCAGACTTTTGGCGTCCATTCGCTGAGGGGTTCAAGACAACTCATATAATCATGAGTCACGAACTTACCATAAGTATGAGTTTTAAGAACTCACAAATTAATATTAATCTTATATTCATATAGAAAATAAAAGATTTTATTCATTCAAACATATATTTACATATGTTTAAACATCGTTCTCGATATTACAACCTTTAATATCATAAACTTCTACCAAAAGATAATAACGCTTAAACTTAAGCTATCTTCTGTCCACTCTTTTCACCAGTCTTCTTCTTGATGGGACACTTATTGAATCCGTGACCCTCTCCCACATGAGAAACACTTTCTCATATTTGGCTTAGGAAAATATAGGTAAATATGTCCTTACTGCTTACAATTAAAGCACACATTCTTCCACATCATGCATTCTCCCACGTGAGTCTTGCCACACTTGCCACAGACTTGCTTCTTCTTCGGATTTGAATTTTCCGAATTGTCGCTGTCATTTTTTCCTTTTTCTCCTTTTCTTGCCTTTCTTGGTGGCTCCTTCAGACGGTCCACCACCTTCAGTCTTCATTCTGTTCACATGCGCCTTCAGCTCGTTCCGTTCTTCAGTCATTTCGCGTAATGCTCGCTCGGTCTTCCACAACTCCTCCAAGAGAAATACCTTACTCAGGAGTTCTTGAACTTCTATAGATTCTTGATCTGGTTCTCCAACCTTGATCTTATTCTTTAGTTCCACCTTAGCTTCTTCAGTCTCCGCCTCCTCATCACCACTTAGATACATCTCAGGATAATAGTCATGATCACTCCCAAGATTAATCATTGGTTCATCTTTCCCCACTTCTTTAACCGATTCGCTCTGTGGTGGCACCTCAGCTATTGGCATTGGTGCGACAGCCGCTGGCTTCTCCGTACTCATTTCATCTTTTTCCGACATCCTACAATCAGTTTTAAACAACTTGATTAGTACTTCACCAGTACAAATTTCTCTCACTACGAATTTACTTATCATACTATCGATACACTTCAACGATCCCTCACTTAGTACTCTAAATGAGTATTCTCTATCTCGCTATGGTCATAATCCTAGGGTTTTCCCCCACTCCACTTAAGGTTTATAACCTACAGCTCCACTACAAGCTGGTGACACCTTGGTCACTACAACTCTGATACCAACCTGTGACGCCCCCAAATCCGGGTTACCTGACTCCCGAGTTTGGTGCTCACGATCCACAATATAAATAACATTTAACTACCCATAATATATAGATAGTATCTTACATAAGACTTTATCATAGTTTAACAATACATTACCCAGGTTCTCTAACCTTAACTTTACAAACATACCCTTTTGATATACACAAGGGTTTACAATACAACATAGTAAATATATTAATCAGAACTAGTTAATAACTATGTCTTTGCCTTTATCCTTCGCAGAACCTCCTGCAACTTCGTCCCTAGCTGAAAAGTTTTATTTAACAAGGGTGAGCAACTAATTTGCCCCGCAAGTTAAGACATACAATAAATGTATAAGAATTCTAACAGCAGACTATCTATTTTGATAGAATGAATTACCAAAGTTTGGGGAACTTTGAAATAGCTGAACAAATCGTTATTCAATAACAAATCTTCTCGTATTCTATACAACACAATAATTCAATAACGAAAGAGTACAACGCTTTCAAAGTTTCTACGATATTCTAATGAATAATCAAGAATCAGTTCTACGAAATAGCAAAGAGGAATGTTTTCTAGATTTATACTGAGCGATCATACAAGATCTTGAACTTATTTTCTCGGGTATCTATCAAAGATTTACTTTGATATATACTCAAATTTCTCGGATATCTATCAAAGATACTCAAACTTCTCGGGTATCTATCAAAGATTTACTTTGATATATACTCAGGTGTATCAGATAACCATAAAGATTAAATCATACCCCTCTGCAAGTACTCAGAGCCGGCCAACTCCTTGTACCCTATATTATGCATAATACTTAAAACGCGCGCAAAGGTCGATTTCACGACCAACAAAATGTTCCCTTTATATAAAAGGTTGTTCTTCTCAGTCTTAGAATCAAGATTTTGATTTTACAACGAAATACTGGTATTTCAAATTTTATTTATTTCTCGGTCGAGCCGAAATAATTGGCATCGATCTGTCAATCATAATTGAATTTATTTTCTCGAATCTATCAAGTTCTAACAATTATTCGTCTAGCCAGAATAATTAGCTAAGATATTTCTCAGTATAATTTGACAATAAACAGGAATTATCTGTATTGTCAATTCTAACTTCTACAGATTTTAATATCCAACAACAGTTATTCTACAAATATATATTTCTGAATCAAAACATGCACTAACTGCGAATAATCAACAATAAATTCCTGGATGTGGTGTAATTAGCAATAATTATCCACCAATAATAATTGAAGGAAATAACTCAAGGTTGAGTTAGGGAACTTGCCTCTTCCGCTGATTACAGCTACATAATATACTTATCTGCGTTTGAAAGACCTATAACCAATAATATCGGTCTCACAATTAGGACAATCATTTATAACATATAACACTGTATTTTACAGTCAAACTTCTCCTAGGCGCATTACCACATAGCCACATTAGTATTTATAACCTATATAAACACTTAACAAGTCAAACTAATTCAGTCTAGTTGGACTTCGGTCCATTCTCGGTGTTCTGTCACCCTATCCAAAAATTAACACAGTTATTGTCAATTAAACTTGGTCTCTAAGCTTCAATATTAATTTAGATAAGTCAATTATCAATTATAATATTTTTCGGAAGCTTTTAATAATTATCAAGCAATTATTATAATTTATAATAATTTTTCAAATATCAGAATCATTTTTAAATGATTTAATTATCAATTAATCGTATCATTATTAATATTTAAAAATATCAAAATAGTAATAACATACTTGTCAAAATGTTAAAGTTATTATTAATAACTTAAAATATTTTTAAATCAACAATATTCTCCTTAAATGATTTTATAATAATTAAAAAACATTTTTAAATCATCACCATTAATATATAAATATTAATGAAGTTATCATCAAAATATTAAAAGTCATTAATTATAACTTAAAATATTTTTAAATCATTTTTCTCATTTTTAAATGATTATTAAATCAATAAAATCATTTTTAATTCATTTATTTAATATAATAATTAAATAAATCAAACATCATTAATATTAATTTATTAATTAAAATTCTCCAAAAATATTGAAAATTATATTTTATAATTTAAAATATTTTCTAACACTTTATTCTTAATTAAAATGATTTTTAAATTATTAAAATCATTTCTATCTTATTTATTTAATTTAATAATCAAATAAATCTAATATCATTAATATTAAATTATTAATGAAAATTCTCAAAAAAATATTAAAAGTTCCATTTTATAACTCAAAATATTTTTAAATACATTATTCTTATTTAAAATGATTTTTCATAATATTAAATCATTTTCCTCTAATTTATTTAATACACTAATTAAATAAATTAAATACCTTTAATATTTAAATAATTATAAATATTAAAGAAAAATATTCCAATTGGTCAAAAATTATTTTTCATAATTTAAAATAATTTTTAAAACCATTTTTGGTAATTTTTAGAATTTATTTCTAATTTTTAATTATTTTTAAGAAAAATCAGAAAATAAATTAATTAAACCTTCGCTACAATACATAACCAACATTTCGATCAAAAAATAACACGGAAAAAAGATCTAGACTCTCAAAGTCCCTGTCAGACCATACCTGGGTTTCTTCAGAAACCCAGAAACTCGAGCAGCCACTTTCAAGCTCAATTATTTATGTTTTATGTTCATTGTTTATGTGATATTAAAGTTTGAACATGTATTCCATGTGTCAGTGAACAATACTAAAGCAACAAATTTGTTTATAAACAATGGGATCAACATGAAACATATGGTCAAACCCTTGTCAGAACGTTATTCATACAGTTTCTGGGTTTACCCAGAAACTGCTATCGTGCTCAATCAGCCAAGTTTGACCGACTATTACAACAAATCTGTTTACATTATATGACATAAAAAACATAGATCTATAGTCTATCTAACAGGCTACTATATGGTTACAAACATCGCATTAAACAACCTAACCATTTCCAAATTCGATCGCTACAAAAACTTGTCAGATGCAGATTAACACTTTCTGGGTTTACCCAGAAAGTTCATGGTCATGCCCGGTCAACGGGTTTTGACCATGAATAACTTCAAATCTATACAGTATCTAACTGTTCTACCACTTGAATCTTAAAGCATGCATACCAGGCTACAAATTAAAGCTTTAAAACATTACAAATCATGAACACAGTAAGCTCTACGGATACTGACATTCCTTGTCAGACACAAAATTTGCTCAAGAACAGTTTTTGAAAAACACAATTTTTACCCACTTTGATGCTATGGATCCATCATGGATCATCATAGATCATCTAAAAACATATTATAAAACACATTTAAACACTTAAATACAAAATTTTCTTAAGCAACAAAGATCAAAGTTAACATTTTCGGTTATACCTTCTAGCTTCCAATTTTGATCTTGATTCCCCTTAAATGATCTTGGTGTTGCTAGAGCTAATTTGGTTACTGATCTACTCTAAAATTTCGGAGGTTGAGGTTAGAGAGGGAGTTGTTGAGAGCAAGTTGCAAAAATGGCCAAGTTTATGATTTTTCTCTCTCCCAATCTTTATATATTGCTAGATTCAATGTATCATTTGATGTGTTGGCTGATTTTTATTGGATTTCAAGGTCACCAAGTCAATATAGTTGTTTACCAACTAAAGGTCTAGACAATTCTTACAAGTTACCAAATAAAGAAAGCAATAAGGGCATTGTTGTCATTATTTAATTATTTTAAATGGCAAATTGGATAATAACCAAACCCTTAGGGTTTAACCCTTAGGGTTTGACCCTAAGGTTCTAACCCTAGAGTTTTACAACTTTAATTTCTACAATCATTTTCTAATTTAGGGTTTACAAATTAGAAAATAAAATTCCTAAAATGCAATTAGGTTTTCTAAATAGAAAATTAATATACAAAAATATAATTAGAGCTTTCTAATCATATTTAAGTTTAACAAACACTTTAGGCATGCTAATAAAAATTAGGGTTGCCTAATTAGGGTTTAGAAAATCCCATATTTAAATTAGGGTTCCTTAACATACAATTAGGGTTTTAACTATACAATGGGTTTTCTACAACTGAGATTAGGGTTTCTAATCCCTTATTAGGGTTTAATAATATTAAACCTTATCCAATCAATTTTTTGATCATTAAAGTCACATAGAACAATCACGCAATTATTAATACAATTATTTTAATTGTATTTTCTATCGAATTCCTATCCAAAAATTAGGGTTAGGGTTTCTAAAGCTGTTAAGCACAACTCTACTCTATTTTCTCAGTTAAAACACGAATTTACTAATTCTCGAGACTTGTCTCACAAATTTCCAGTACAATATTAACGGTTAATGTCAATATTAACTAAAAAAAAATTATTCGTAAAATTTTGATTATTCGAAATCTCGGGTTATCACATTCCTCCTCATACCCCACTCTTGACAATCTAACAATACCTCAAGTTTTTCCCTTATTCAAAATTATAGATGACGAAAGACTGAAGGAACCTGATTTGGATTCACTCAATTCTGACATCAGATGAATAAATTATTATTTTTCTAATTGACTGCAACGCGTATAAATATATTCTACTCGAAAATTCAACTTATCAAATTAGAATAAGATTAAAGTTACAACTTCACTCTTTAAATATAAATATAACTCAATATAGGAGCTACCAAAACTCTAATGGAATTTCCATTTTTAATTTAATCGATTATTTAATTATCTACTAAAACAATTTAACTTTCCAAACAAAACAAAGACGAAAAAATAGTCACTTACCTTTTTCAATTTGAATACAATTGTATAAAATAAAATTAATTAATATTTAATTTTTAAAAATATGGTTTATTACATTTTTCACCCTTAAAAATAATTCCGTCCTCAGAATTCAAATAAGCTACAACAAATTTTTTTTTTGTTCAAACGTAGCATCACCTTTTGTAACAATCAACGCTGGTAAGTCCATCGGTCCACATAATTATTTATGTACTTGTAAAAGATTCGTCAACTGCCATGTCAAGCCTTGGTTAGGTTCTACGCGTTGTATCAAATTATATCACATGATCCATCGTTGGTGCGGGCCGTCGCTAATATCTTTGAGTTTCATTCTTGCCAACGTACGTAATCTTCGAAACATAATTCGAGAACACATAATTCGCTCTTCATCTAAATACGATTCGAATACCCAAAACTTTAAAATTATCTTTAATTCGTAAAACGTTTATATTCCACCCATGACAATGATCTAACAAATTATTTTTGTTTTATTTTACATAAATTCATACAAAACTCTAAAGACATCAGATAAATAAAACAACTATGCAAACTATATTACCAACTCTCCCCAAGTCCTCAAGAGCTTCAAAATATCTCATCCTCAATTTGAACTATTCATCAAATAATATTACACCAAAGAATATACTACTAATATCTCTTTATCACCAGCTCTCCTAAGTCTTTAAGAGTTTCAAAACATCATAACCTCAAATCAAATTAGTTCTCAATTATTATTACACCAAAAATATACTACTACAATGATCTCTCCATCATCATACCAAACTCCAAATCATATATCCTATTATCTGAATAAGCAAACTATAGCTTTCAAAATCTCTTAAGATATATTGGATTCCTCACTTATTATATATTTAATCATTCAATAAATCAATCATTCTCTTAGTGCAAACCTTAACTCAACAAATTTCAAAATCTTATCTTACTATCACAAAGAAATTTCATATAAAATATTTTTAATATCTTACTAGAATAACCGAAAAGTCTAGAATAAACGGAAAGTTGATTTACTCCAAAAGATTAATCTTATTACCTCGAACCTCTACAACTCCTCAAAATTACAAGAGATCCTCTGTATTTAATAGCTTTCACTTTATCATAATATCCCACCGATACACATACCTCAAATTATCCACAAAGTTAACAAAATTTAAAGCATAACCCAAATCAAATCAAATTCTAAATTCTAAGATCTCATAATAATTGATACCGGAAATAACTCTTAACAAATATTTCTTCAATATAAAATATTCGTTGATATAAGTACTCATATCATAAGCGCATCTCATATAAGATCGTTTCTTATCTGCACAAAGTATAGCTTTATTCACCTCAATGATTCAATCACAATTATTAACTAATATCATTACTCCAACGCATAACAATGATAATCTTAACAAATTATCTTACCTTTATCAAATCAACTACAACTCAAAAAGTAGAGGACACTTTGTCAAAATCAAGACCAACCAAACAGAGAACAAAATCGAGTCGAACTCCTACGTCTACCCAGTGATTTACCCACAACTCACATGTCAAACCTAAATAGATTTTCTACAAGAAAGAACCTAAGCTCTGATACCATCTCTATAACACCCCCTTCCCGAAAAGGAAAGGAGGTCATGTGCAAAGCACAACAAACCTCAAAATAAGAAAACAGAGCACTAATAACCTCAAAATATTAATAGTGGTGATCCATTAATAGCGTACTAAATATAATTCTCCAAAGAGTCAAAATAATCAAAACTTAAATTCGAATCAACCTAAATGGTCAAAGGCAAAACTCTCACCACATTAGCCCTGAATCACCCCCTGCAAACCTGCCGGAAGAAAAACACAGCATGAGCCAATTGCCAGTACGGATACAGATATTAAAAAAAATATACCACTGATATACGAAAACAACTGAGACAAAATACTGAATAAAGTCTTAAGTGTAAATACTGATAAAAATATAATCTCCAAAGATCTGAATGAAATATATCTGAATTAACAGAATTGACGAAACCAATAGATGAATAAAGAAATAACGAACTGAAATAACTAACTCAATGGATTGAACTGAACAAAAACAAACAAAACTAATACAATAAAATAATAGGCTGAAGCAAATGGTTGGGTCATTTCATACCGATTGAGCTCAAAATGTATCTTGCCACACATGCAAGTCAAACTAATGTCACATAGACAAATCAAATGATGCCACACATGCAACCAAAATAATGCCACACATGTACATCAAAACAATGCCACACATGCAAGTCTAGGTAATGTCACACAGGCAAATCACACATTGGACCGCGAATCCAAAAGTATGCAAATCGGATAGGTGTGTTTGGCACAACATCACCAATCCGCAAAACAGAAATCTAGGATTAACCCATACACCTCCCACAACAAAACACCAAATGACTCACTTCCTCCGGAGCCCAAAACGGAGACGTCGTGGACTAATCACACCGCCACGGAAAGTGTCATGTCTCTCGTGCCAAGACGACATGCCTGTGGTACCCCTACAGGTGGTTATAGCTCAGGTATACCCTACGGTATATTCTAACAAAAATATCATATCACAACACATGCGAAAAAATACCAACAAAAGGGTTCTATATGTACATGTTGAACCAAATCAAATTATAGTCACAAGATTTCAAAAAGAAGGTAGCAACATGTACCGCTATACAATTATCAAAATAAATAGTACTAAACATGATAACCTAATTCAAAGAGTACAAATACGAGTCATATGTATCAACTCCAAAATGAAACTAATATATTTATTTCACAGGAACAATTATGTGAAATAATAACGAAATTCGAACAAGCGACAAACGAACAAATCAAATTTAACAAGAGTATCGCTGAAAGAGTACGGAATCCGTACCTGATTTAAGCAACATCATACCCAAAATTATAATCCGAATATAACTCGTTAAATTCCTTCCGTCCTAACTAATTAAACAAAATAATAAATAAGTACAATTAGTGAATTATTTTTATTATTACCCAAAATATATTCCAAATATAACTTGTTAGACTCCCTCATTCCAAACAAATTAAAATAAATACTCCCTCCGTTTTTTTATTGAAAGCTTCTTGATACTTTACATATATCTTAATTTCACTTATATCATATAACAGTACGTAAAATTAAATTAATATAATATATTATATAATCCAACCACGACTTAAATCATATAACAATAATTAATATTAAAGTAATATGATATATTTATATATATAATCTAACAATGTCAGGAAAGTAATATGATATATTTATATATACAATCTAAAAATGTCAGGAAGCATAAGCACAGTGCCGCATTGCGTCACCAATTCCCTTTTATTAAAACGAATAATTTCGCAATGAAAAATTAAGTCTCAATTTGATATATAATTTATCTATCACAAATCAATTTTTTTCTATGAGAATTTAATTTCTGACCGTACACCAAATTGGTACGAAGAACTTTATAATCACAAAAATAAAATAGATACCTAATTATAGTAAATTAATAAATTTAATTATTACCTTTTGAAGATACAATTCTATTGAATATTTTCTCACAATCATGTTCCCAAATTTTCTTTTATCCCACAGTCTTTCTTCCGCCTCCTCTTCGTTTCTCGCTACGTTAGAAACCCTCTCCTTCTTTCGTTTAGTCGATTAATGCCAATATATGTGTTAGGGAGGGCTTTGGCCTAATATATTAATGTTACTCCTATTCTACTTTGGTTTTTAAACCCAACACTTTAATTTGGGCTCAAATAATTTAACAAGCCCAAATTTAAATACTTAAAAATTAGTTTGACCCAATTAATATAAATGCCCAAATTAATTAAATAACAAGTTTGACTTAAACAAAAGACAAAGTACAAATAATATGTTTTAAGAATATAAATTATTTTTATTTTATTTTTTTTCTGGGTATTACAATTTGATTCAGCCTATTATTTCGTTTTGTTAGTTTTGTTCGTTTCAGTTCAGTTTATTAAATTGTGTTAGTTATTTCGTTTCATCATTCTTTTATTCTATATCCGTACTGGACATTTGGCTCATGCTGTGCTTTTCTTCCGGCAGGTAATTAGGGGGTTCAAGGGCAAGTGTGATGAGAGCTCCATTCATTCCAATGATTTAGAAATATTCTGTTTAGACTTGATGTGTCAGTTTACTTGGAATTATAATAATTATTTTAGATTGTGGTTTGAGACAGTTGGAGATTTATTATGGTTGACTTGTCGTATTTATCAGTTATTAAGGCAATTCTTTTGTCGCTTTGAGCCTTGCTATTAAATTCATTAGTTTTGTTGTGTTTTGAGTAACCTCTCTTTCTATTTCGGAAAGGGGGTGTTACAACTACGTTGGGCCACAACTTAGTGTTTTGTAACGATTATATGCATTACGCTCGGAACCATTGTCCCCGAAAACATGTCCCCTTATAGGGTTGTTCACCTCAGCTTTTCAACATCTGAATCCGCACCAAAATAATTTGGTTTGGCATAACTTTTCAATAAACGCTTAAATTTCATGAACATCTTTCAATATTCGTCTAGCTGAATCAAATAGCATAGACCTCTACAACAATTCAGACATCAACCGAAATATACATATACATACATAGATATAAATTCTCATATCTTTAAGAAATCTCAAAACTCTTTTTATGACGTCATGATACCGCACTGTATTTACAGTCCTTTGAGGATTCCGTCATTTGGTAATTTTATCATACTACATCATACTATAGTGGGCTGACGATCCTTAGATCACATCCAACACTAAGTAACACTGTATTGATGACTCCATCGTTTTTATCATCTCTGCACTAGGTTCCATGATACATTGATGATATATAAAATACATTTTGATATATTCCAAATCATTTTTGTCTAGCTGAAGCAATTAGCATAGACATACGAATAACAGTATTGTTGTTAAAACTCATTGGTTCCATCAGTTGATCAAATATTTTTCAAGAAAAGAAGTGTAAACATCAGCACAAAGTCAATAAATTTCGAAAGTCTAGGATAGCTAGTAGATTTAGAATACCTCTGCTTCCACCATCAACTCTACTTTCTATAATGATCCATTGCTTAATAGGTCTATCTATTCCTATCATCCTCAATACTCCATTCACACTTATCTATACCCAGTTCGTCAAACTTACCACACATTATGAGTTCAGGAACTTGCCCCAATCATATGAGTTTAAGAACTTATCCTAGTCAGACCATAGGCGTCAATTCGCTGAGGGTTTCAAAAACATACCATATAATTATGAGTCACGAACCTACCATAAGTATGAGTTTTAAGAACTCACACTTAACCTTATAATATTCTCTAACTATACTCTACCTATCTGTTATACACATGAGAAAAGAATCACATTCTCAACAGGCATATAACAAATAGCGCGACACAAACATTCCAATGAATATCAATGTGATAAACTGAGTGCAAGAACAAAACCCTCGCCCATATAAAGATTTGTACAACTCAGCCATCACTAGAGTCCTCAATTGAAATCCCACCTAAATCTATCTTACTCTTAACTTGCTCTTTGCTCGATACGAATTCCTCGTATCACATCATCTATAACTCCTCGTGAGTTATCTCGTACTATTTCATAGTACTCCATCTTCATAGCATTAAGCTATAATTATTTAAACATTACAGACCATCTTTCTTTTATAACTTAAACTGATCACGTCGTGATCTTATTCTATAATCATCTCTCTTAAAATTCTTTTGTTAACTCGTGATCATTTTGTTTTACGATCCCCTTTCTTTCCTTTCATTTATGAAATTATTCGTTATCTTGGCTATTGGAGTTAGGTAACTCCCATTTCTTATCTACATATCTCTTTAAGATTCTTCTTTGAATCTAATTGTTTATATAACAATTCCTACTTTAAGAATTTTCAACTTCATTTACATCGCTCAAAATTTCATTCAAGTTCTACACTCTCATCATACGTGTCCATTTCTATACTTGGTACACATCGAGTCTCTAACAGTTTCAATATGGTACGCTGAGTGGTTTCCCACAAACAACCAACAAACTAGGTTTCGAGTTACTAGTTCGTATATACCTCCTCTCTATAAAGGAATCGTTTAGCCCAGATACCATACATCAACTACTAAAGAGTACAATTGCATCATACTTAAATATAACTCTCTATTCTTAACTTCCTTACCATTCTCTTCTTATAGACATTGTCTATTTGTTATCACTTTACATCCTTATTATTGGAGTTGGGTAACCCCACATTCATATTCCTTATAACTCTGCGAGATTCTTCTTTGAATCATTTCACGCAAGGCTCTAAATCACAAAAGAATATTCTTATAATAATTCAATGTCATAAGACAAACCATAATAAATGCCACACTAGCTCAATCCACAATCTAAAATAATTATTACAAATTTAAATAAATCAATGTATCATAGCCTAACAAAATATATCAAAACTATTGGATTAAAGGGAGCTCTCGTCACACTTGCCCTTGATCCCCCTGATTACCTGCCGGAAAAAAACACAGCATGAGCCAAATGCCCAGTACGGATATAGAATAAAAGAATAAAGAAACGAAATAATTAATTCAATTAAATGAACTGAAACGAAAAGAATTGAAACGAACCGTACAAAACTAACACAACGAAATAATAGGCTGAATCAAATGGTTGGGTGTTATTTCATACCGAGCTCAAAATAAATAGTAATATACCTTGCCACACAGGCAAGTCAAATAATGCCATAAAGGCAATAAAAATAATGCAACATAGGCAATCACACATCGGACCGCGCAATCCAGATGCGTGCAAAATCGAAAGGCGTGTTTAGCACCAACATCACCACTCCGTAGAACAGAACAAAACAAAAAACTAGGGTCGACCCGTACGCCTCCCACAACAAAACACCAAATGGCCAACTCCCACCGGAGCACAAAACGGAGACGTCGTGGACTGATCACACCGCCACGGAAGGTGTTATGCCTCGATGCCAAGAGGACATGCATGTGGTACCCCCACAGGTGGTTATAGCTCAGGTATACCCTACAGTATTCTAACAAAGATATAATGTCACAACAATGCGACACAACAAAGGGGTTCTAACGTATACATGTTAAACTAAAACGAAATATCATCACAAAGTCTCCAAAAATATTAACATGTACTTTCTACAAAGATCGGAATAAATATTAACCATGACACACTAGATCAAAGAGTACAACACTAGTTTCAAATACTAATGCCAAAATAAAACATTCTCACGAATTTAAGAAGGAAAAATTATGAGAGACAAAACCAAATTTCGAAACGAATAACGAAACGAACAAATTAAAAGCAAAAATGTCTCGCTGAAAGAGTACAAAATCCGTACCTGAATTAAGCAATGTAATACCCGAAATTATATTTCAAATTAAGCTTGTTAAACTCCTTCCTTCCGAACTGATTAAAAAGAATAAATTAATAAATAATTTAACCGCTTAGTAAAGTTTTAATCGAAAATCCAATAATTTTTCAATTATATATATATATATATATATATATATATATATTTTGTTTATATATATAAACAATATCCTACTGTTCAAATTTTATATTTTTTTACTGCCTAATCTAACTCACGCGTAAAGTAATAAAATAAATTTCACTACCATCATTCCTTGCCTTGATAAAAAATTTCTGATGGATTTATTATTATCATTTTAACCAATAATGTTCCATCACCTAATGGAAGAATGAGTACTAACAAAACAAAAGTAATACTCATGCAAACTATATATATATATATATATATATATATATATATATATATATATATATATATATATTGAAAAGATGCATAAAAATTCTATTACTAATGAATACATCATCATTTGATTACTTGTTAAATATCTACTGCTGGCATCGATTCATGAAAAGTGTAGCATCATCATTCAAAGAAGCAATACTTACATGTCTTATTGTTTTTCTTTTTATCAGACGAACAAAGGTACGGTACAATACATATGGTTTAGGTTTTATTTATTTATTTATTAATATATTTTACTAACCCTCCTAATTTTAATAAAATTTATTATTACCCACATAAATTAAATCTAATTAGTTTTTAAGGCCCAACTTTTACTAAATTTATTTATCCAACACTTGTTAACTTATTAGACCAAATTAAATGACTAGTTTGACCCAAATAAAAGATAAAGTCCAATTAAAATATTTTAAAAAATTAAAAATCACCCTTTTCAATTTCTTTCCATTATTATTCTTGTATTATCATCTTTTCATACTCAGATACACATAACATCTAATATTAGTCATTAGATAGACACTTTGTATACCAAAGTTTAGAAACACTATTACTCTTAGGCATTTTATCGAGCACGTTATGTGCACACATTAACTTATCTCAACTCTTGATCTTAAATGGTTAATTATGCATAGAATATGATAACACATATCCATACTCATTACATATGTCAAAACATATTTTTAATCATCAAAATATACCATCACCCAAAATCTTAATTCAAACAGAATTATAAAACTCATCTTCACAATTTCTTTAACAAAACGTTGTTTTTGTTTTTAACATAACTCCTTCGTTACATGTCCGTTTTTGTTCTTTCTTATATAGAATTAACCCTTACTCAGTGCACTACAAGCTCATCTAGGCCTTAAATTCAGACCCTTATCCATCTAAACCAGATTATGTAATTCATCAACTAGTCTAGAAAATTTCATTTTCTGGACATCCTTACTAAATAATTTATTTCGGACATGATCCGGTCCATAAAATGGCTCAATATTGCGAGTATGGCTAGTAAACTTTCATATGTACAACTTTACAGTTTAAAGGTTCTTTAAATTCAAAACACACGAATTTATATGAATTGTTCAAAGTCAGAAACCGTAACAGTTTTGATTTTCTTGGCAGATTATTTTCCCTTCGGACCAGCCTTACTAAAATAGACATTGCAAGAAATATACAAAGAGTTTTCATGTGATTCCACTTTCAGAATATAGCTTACTTCCATATCTTCGATTTGATATAAGGCTCACTTTCTAACTCATTATACCCAAAGAGGTATGAATTTTACAAAATTTGTCCACAATTACTCAAACCCTACGAATTTTGTTCTTCAAATTCTCTTTCCATTTCATTTTCTTTCTTGAATCCTCTTGTTTGATTCTTTATAATCCAAGATTAAACCTATACAAACAAGATTAAGCATGATCTACTACCCTAGAACATAAATCTACCCAAAAAAATCAAAGATTAAATAAGAGTTTAGAAGTTACATTCTTCTAGCTTTTTCTTTTTCTTCTTCTTCTTCTAGCTCATCTCAATTCCTCTATTTCTCTCTATCTCTCTCAATTTCTCCTACATTATGAAGAACATAAAAATATAATTAAAACAAGGAATTTAGATTATAACCTTATTAGTATGAATTTAAGAGAGAGATGGAGATAATGATGATGGAGCTTGTTTTGTCTTCTCAAAGCTTTCCCTTCTTCTTCTTTTTCTTCCTCTTCTTCTTCTCTTACAACTCTCTCTAACTCTCTTCTTCTTTCTTTGGTTTATTTTCTAAAACTAATGTACTAACTTGTAGTATATACATATAATATACAATACTAGTAATATATGATATATGTATCTCCTAGTAATTATTATATATACTAATTACAAGTTAATACATAGGTTACGCCAACTTGAACTTGAAAATCCTAAGACCATGTTCGGCAAATACTCATTATTTTAATTAATCAATGGTTTAACATCAATCAATCTCATCAAATTGTCACATAATTATATTTACTTGTTAATTATAAGTTCGTGTAACAATCATCACATAACTCATCTAATTTAATTATCTCAATTAAATTAGAACTATAACATAAAATTATTATATTAATTAAATTAAATACTAAATATTCATTTAATTAATCTACTACACTTAATTATATTACTCTATAATAAAAACCAAATTTATTTATTTAACTCAATAAATAATTCAATTAAATATTTATATATATTAAAATTAATATATAACATTCTCTTCACATCAATTCACATATTCTACAATATAAGACATAAACATACTCCCACCCAACATATCTCATAAATAATACTTTTATTTATAAAATTCTCATTTATAAATTCTAAAAATCTGGGATGTCACACTCAATGTATACTAACTAAGTATGGACTCTGGGTGATCCACCCGAAGGGGTAAATCCAATCGGATGCAAGTGGGTCTTCAAGAAGAAAATCGACATGGATGGTAATGTACAAACCTATAAAGGCCTACTGGTAGCAAAAGTTTTCAAACAATTAAAGGTGTTAACTATGATGAAACCTTCTCTCTAGTGGCAATGGTTAAATCCATCAGGATCTTACTTGCTATTGCAGGTTTTTATGATTACGAAATCTGGCAGATGGATGTCAAAACTGCTTTCCTTAACGGAAATCTCCTTGAGGATGTGTATATGACACAACCTGAGGGTTTTGTCACTCCAAAGGATGCTGAAAATGTATGTAAGCTGCAGCGATCCATTTATGGATTAAAGCAAGACTCTCGGAGTTGGAATCTTCGATTTGATGAAGCAGTCAAAGAATTTGGCTTTATTAAAATTGAAGATGAACCTTGTGTATATAAGAAGGTTAGTGGAAGTCATATTGTATTTCTAGTATTATATGTTGATGACATATTAATTATTAGGAATGACATTCCTTCCTTACAAGCTGTAAAAACATGGTTAGGAAAATGTTTCTCCATGAAAGATTTGGGCAATGCTGCCTACATTTTAGGTATCAGGATCTTAAAGATAGATTGAGAAAAATACTCGGCCTAAGTCAAAGTACATATATTGATAAAGTGTTGAAACGGTTCAGCATGCAAGAGGCGAAAAGAGGAAACTTACCCGTGACTCATAGTGTAAAGATCTCTAAGGCCCAATGTCTTAAATCACAAGATGATGAGGAGCGTATGAGAAAGATCCCTTATGCTTCGGCAATTGGATCTATCATGTATGCAATGATATGTACTCGTCCGGATGTCTCGTATGCTTTGAGCATGACGAGCAGATATCAGTCGAATCCAGGTGAAGGTCACTAGACAGCAGTCAAGAATATCCTCAAGTACCTGAAAAGGACTAAGGATTCATTTTTGGTATATGGAGGTGAAGACGAACTGGAAGTAAAGGGTTACACAGATGCTAGTTTCCAGACTGACAATGATGATTATAAGTCTCAGTCAGGTTTTGTGTTTTGCCTTAATGGTGGTGCTGTTAGTTGGAAAAGTTCAAAGCAAGAGACAGTAGCTGATTCTACAACAGAGGCTGAGTATATTGCTGCTTCTAGTGCAGCCAAGGAGGTTGTATGGATTAAAAAGTTCATCACTGAACTTGGTATTGTTCCAATCATTGTTGATCCGGTTGCTCTATACTGTGATAATAATGGCACAGGCTAAGGAACCCAAATCTCACCAACGATCCAAGCATATACTTAGGCGGTACCATCTCATCCGTGAAATCATTGATAGAGGAGATGTACATATAGGAAGGGTGCCAACAGATGATAATGTTGCAGATCCACTGACCAAGGCTTTGTCGCAGCAGAAGCACGACGGTCACACTAGTTTCATGGGTATTAGATACATGAGTGATTGGCTCTAGTGCAAATGGGAGACTGTTAGAGTTTATGCCCTAGAGGCCACTTATTTGATATAATTGCTTAACATTTTGATATTATATTCGATTAAATAAATGAATGATTTTAGTTACTGCGTTATATAAATGTTAACATAATAAAATTCCTTAGAATAGTGATACAATTTATATAGTTTCAAGTATGTGACTTGAACATGAGATTATATAATTACAATTAGTATCATTGCTCTTAAATGTCCCTAGTCGAGTACCATTGTTGATAGGACAACAATGATGCATTGAGACTAGTATGTGGATTGACTGATGACCAAATCTCATTGGTCATAAATATATGAGATATTAAGTCAATGCATAGGTATGTGTTAGAGAACGATGTACTGGACAGACCCACCATGAGAATTCTATATGGAGCATCGAAGTGTCATTAGCGATTCTCATAGTAACAATGATGTAATGGTCCTCCGACCTGAAATCACTGTCACTATTAATTTAAATTCGTAATTTAAAATTCTATCAATCATATTGACATATTTAAATATTTACAATTTAAATTAATTTCCTTTTAATTACGTTCTTTGTGTGTGACCCTATAGGTTATTATTACATTGGCAATAATTTTAAAATCATATTATAAAATTATAAACTGTGACAACCCGGAAAATCGGATTGTCCAGAATTTAAGTTTAAAGAATTAGTTATTAATAAACTGAATTTTTATTAATATTATTCTGTGCTATGTGTTCATTAATCGTTCTATAACCTAGAATGATTATTAATCGGGAAGATTCTGGCTACGAGCTAGACTGAACAAGTAAGAATTTTCAAGACGAAAATAAAATTTTCCGAGAACAAAAATATTTCCGGGGAAAAAGACAAAATAGGCACTATTCACCCGTTTCTGCTCGGAGATTTATTTTGACATTCTGAGAAGTTATTGATTGCGTGAAATCTTGAGACGTGATGGAATATTCAACAATAGTTCAGTTATGGCAAAAACAAAATTTTCGCATGCGGACTCAAAACCTAAGGGTTAGGGAAAGTGAGTTTCGAGAATGTAATGAGTACATATAATAACTAGGGTTATTATGCGTGAGAAATACGAGTATGATACGAGTTATTATACGAGTATATTACGAAGATTAGTACAACGTATAATATGAATATCATACTAACAATATACGAAGAGAAGACGAGATTACGAGAAAGGAATGCGTAGAATACGATAATTGTTAATGAACTTTATGTTCATGGACTTTGTAGAATCCAATTGGACTTGGATTATGTCAAGCCCAATGCTTTGTCAAATCAAGCCCAAGTTAGGCCCAATAAAAATTAGGGTTAAGGCCCAAACCAAGAAAAGAAATCGCGGATCGAACCGATGGGTAAACGGATGGGTAAGAACCATTGGGACAACCCATGGGGCATATGGGTCTGCCACATGGCCACCAAGTAAGGGTGGTGGCCAAGTAAACTTGGTGGTTAAGTTAAAGAGGAGGTGGGAATAGTAACTTTAGGGGCAAAATGACTATTTTGCCCCTAGCTTTGGTTTTCTATAAATAAAAACCTAGAATTTCATTTTCTAGGATTTTTGAAAATCCTACCTTGAGAGAGATAGAGAGAGCTCGGTTGGGAGAGCAAGAAGAAGAGCGTGAGCATGACTGCTCAAATCAAAAGTGATCGCGAAATAGAAAAGCTAGCGAATTGCCTACTTTGTATAACGGAAGAGGATTAACGAAGAATGGTAATCCGAACCCTAGTTTCTTCTCATATTTTCTTTAAGTTTAATATGTTCAAAAACATAACTTAATGAGAATAGAGAAAAGATGATGTTAGAAATGATTTCATATGGTTGAAATCATGAGAAAACGAAGAAATAAGAATAAGAAATTTAGTTTATAAATTTCTTAAGGAAGTATAAGATTCGTAAGGATTTTGAGTGATCCGAATGAATCTTATGAATGAGTATGTAAAATTAGTAAGGAATGATGTTCTATAACATCAAATTCCAAGAAAAAGTAGAATCGTAATCCAAAATATCGATTAAAACGAAGAACGCGAAGAACGCGTAGAATGTTGTTGATGGACAAATTTAAAACCATCATAGTGTAAATGTTGTTGATGGAAAAGTTTAAAACCATCATGTATAAGTTAGTTGCTTCTTGCTTGGTTAGGAGCGTTAGAAACGTTCATGAAGAACGTATTAAAATTGAGTTATAACGAAGTTATGGCGAAATTTTCGTAAAAGACGAGCGAGAATTTGAAAGTTAGTCAATGAACCCGAACGTGTAAGGTTTCATAAGAATGTAAGAGAACATAGAAAATGTGAGTCGTGGACTCAAGAAGGATCGAGTTCCGAGTTCGGATGACTGAATTACGGACGAACGAGCGAAGAACGTTAAAAGCATAAAATGAACGAAGGGTGAAGTTTAAGCCAATTGAATGGCACGTTAACAAGTTTAGATCGAATTTCTGCTCAATGGGTGTTAAAGTACGTGAGATAACGAAGAGAATGGCTTTGGAACGACCTCGTTCCGAGTTATAACGAAGGAGTTATGAGATCGCAAAGTAAGCATCTCAAACTTGATTCAACACTTAGAAAAATTTTCTAGGGTTTAAGCTTCACGCCGCAGCGCCGAAAAGTGGCACTGCAACGTGAACTCGGGCTTCAGGTGCTGTTAAGTGGCGCCGCAGCGCGAGAGATAACGAAGGGTATGGCGCCGCAGCGCCAGACCAATGGAGGAGAGAGAAGTAGGTTGCGCCACAGCGCGAGAGATAGAGAGGGAAGGATGGCGCCGCAGCGCCGGTGCAAGGCAATGCCCAGAAATGAGAATTTTATTTCTCAGATACTGGGGGATGTGCAAGAAAGAAATATGAACATGTAGTTCAATTAATGTAACACTTAATCAAGTAAATTAAACCTTTAGTAAAGGTTGAACAGAAAGATTAAACGAGACTAAAAGAATGTAAACGCTAGATTACGTAACCGATATCCGGGGACCCTAGTCGTGATGAAACGAACGTGAGGGATTACTATGATTGTGATTCCTTAGACGTTGAGTAACGAGGGTAATGAAAAACATTTTGATGTTATGTTATGGTAATGTAAGATGAATGTAAAGCGTATAGACGCTGTGAACGCAATGTTGTTGTGAAGAACGATCGATCTTAGCATACAATGATCTGTATGGCTACGACATTAAGAAAGAACAAAGAATATGGGGTTCATGTGAAGGATAATAATTGAAAGTAATTAAAACCTCGAGTAAAGGTTGAATGAGAGGTTAAGAGACGAGCAACATGAACGTTGAATATGTAAACGATCCTCGTAAATCATATTCACGTCCGACAAACGTTCTAAGTATTCCCTGGTTGTATGACTTAGACGTTGACAAAGGTAGTAAGTAAGATACAAATGGTATCAAGAGAGTGTGACGCCCCCAAATCCGGGTACTTGAAACCCGAATTCAATGATTCACTATACCATCTCTATAACCGGAATAATATTAATAGCAATGCCATTAATATAAATATTAAACTTAACTTACATAATTACCAAAGTTTAACTCCCAAGTACGTAACCTTAAATCATTCCTTATAACACATGATCATAAATATATAACATTGTCTTAATAATATTAAACTATCACACAGATAATATTGTCATCATTCAGCAACCTTTCCTTTTCCCTTGTTTCTAGCAGGGCCTTCAGAGTGTTCACACTTAGCTGAAAATATTTAAATTAAGCAAGGATGAGCATTTGAGTGCCCAGCAAGTAATAGCAATTATATATATAAGATAAAAGAATTTAAATATTTTCTTTATACTACCCTTCTACAACAGATCAATTGTTGTGAAGTAATCCGTACCAATAATAATAACATAACAACCCTCGTTCAAATTTTTAAAACTACGTATTGACTATATATATAGGGTAGTCGACAGATTATGAACATTATTTTTTGTTTTCGAATAGGTTAGACAGAAATTCATCTGCAAACCGTCATAACTTACGGGCCTGAGGGTGTACAGTACATGGACCCTGTATTGATCAATACTACATTGCTAGAACGATATTATCGTTCATCCTTTGTCCGCCGTAGCGCATAAAAATTTTCCCATATTCGGGATGTTCATACTTGTCAGGGTTCCAAATAAAAGGTTTTATCTTATCCAACAATAATCTATAATTCAACATATATGTATATCAAAGGTGTATCAACATGTGATTAAATACAATGATTATCCAAGTGGGGACACTTGTATAATCATTTATAGAAATTAACGAACAGAATAAATATCTAAATTACCATATACTAATATGTTGATAATTAATGGGTGTATATAATATAGATTTAATAATCTGTACAGTAATAGTATAATTCTGAAACATTCTTACACTTGTCCATTGCATAAAGAAAATGCAAAGGTAGGATACTTGCCTGGTCTGCTGCTTACAATACGCAACTTAGTTTTATCTTTTATATAGCAACCTATCAGTAAGAAGAGCATTTTACTGATTAGAATAACATATCATAACACATAGCACTGTCTATTGCAATCCGCGCATAACCTAATCACATTGTCATACATATTAAACAGTCATAGAATCACAAACAAACATTTATAAAGTCAAAATATCTAAGTCCAGATCAATTTTTGAAACATGTCGGTCTACCGACAGCTTTATCGGGTACTTATCGAGTCTAAGACTCTATCTCGTATATCAATATATACAAGTATCAGTCAAATTATTTTTAACTGACTTATAATAATTTTTAAACATTTATTACAATTTATCACGAATTTTCAAACACTGGAATCATTATTAAATGAATTAAATAGTACAAAATTCTATTATCATTAATATTTAATTAATATTAAACTATTAATGAAATCATTGCCAAAAATATTAAAGTTATTTATAATAACTCAGAATATTTTTAAAGGACTTATATTACCCTTAAATGATTTTTAAAACAATTAAAATCATTATTAAATAATTACCATTAATATTAAAATATTAATGAACTATTGATCCAAATATTAAAAGTCATTAATTATAACTTAAAATATCTTTAATTCATTTATATCCTTTTTAAATGATTTTTAAATAAATAAAATCATTTTTAAACTATTTATTTAATATAATCATTAAATAAAACTAATATCATTAATATTAATTTATTAATGAGAATTCTCCAAAAATATAGAAAAATATATTTTATAAGTCAAAACATTTTCTAACACTTTATTCTCATTTAAAATAATTAAATTCATTTTTCTCTAATTTATTTAATACACTAACTAAATAAATTAAATATCATTAATATTCAAATAATTATAAATATTAATGAAAAATATCACAAATAATTAAAAGTTATTTTTCATAATTTAAAATAATTTTTAAAATCATTCTTGGAAATTTTTATAATTTATTTCTTATTTTTAATTATTTTTCGGAAAAACTGAAATTAAAATTAATTAAGTCTGTCGCTAAAGCCTATGGCGACAGAAAAGTGTCGCCTTAGGTGTTCTTGAGTCCAAGAACACTGACATGTCAGTGTTCGAGTTGCCTCCTTTGACCGTGTGTAATTTTCAATATAAAACGTTTCTAAACTAACTTGAACTTTGATTATGTAGACAAACTGTAATACTACAATGATCATTCATCATGTCAGCTATAAAACACATATCACAATGATCTGGGCTCGCTAAAAATCTGTCAGACATTTTCTGGGTTTCTTCAGAAACCCAGAACATCAACTGGTCACTTTCCAGTACAAATTTATCTAGGTTCTAGTTGTTGTTTTGGTGGTTCTATGATTCATAAATGTAGTATTCATGACAAGGTATAACAACATATCAATATTACACTTCTAAAACATTTAAATCAATATCTATAGCTCGGTCAAAAGGGTGTCAGAAATCGTGTTCATCATTTTTCTAGAAATTCCCAGAAATGTAAAAACAGTGCAAGTGGACTACTTTGACCACTTGCTACGTTCAATATGTTCATGGTTTGTGGGGTTTTAAGACATGAATCTACAGTCCACCTTACCAGCTACGACTTGACTACCAAAACATCAACAAATAATCATCAAGGATTTCAGATCAGGGCCATTAAAATACTGTCAGACGTGATTTTAAACTTTCTGGGCTGCCTAGATTATCCTCGGTCATGGTCGGTCAACGACCTTTGACCGATTATAACTTCAAATCTGTAATAGATCTAAATTTAATTCCTTTTGCATATTAAAGACAACATGACAAGATATAGATTAACACTTTTAAACAATAAAAATACTAAACACACAACAATCTATAGCCTCTGACATTGGATGTCAGATCACAAAAAACTTTTTCCCAGATTTTGAAAATCTTTGATTCCGAGCACTTTGATGTTATGGACTCATAAGATACCAAACCTGAACATTAATTTACACATCATACAATATATCTAAACATTCTAACATCTAATCCAACATAGCATAAAGATCAAATTTTCTAAGTTGGGTCTTATACCTCTATGAATCAAATTTTGATCTTTTGCTCCTAATCTAATCTTGATGTAATGGGGACACACTAAGGAACTGAAATGCTAACAATTTTTTCTTGAGTTTAGAGAGAAAGAAGCTTGGTGGTGTATGTGTGAGAAATTGGGACAAATTTATGAACTTTTCTCTCTCTCAATCTATATATAACTTGATGAAATGGTTAGGGTTGATCATGCTTATTGATTAAAGGCTATTACTAGACCACATGACTATGTTGAGTTGGTTTACCAACTAAAGTTATGGCAACCTATACAAGTTATCTATTTAAATAATGCTAGAAGGGCAATTTGGTCATTTAACTTATAAAGTGCATGGTACTTTTGTAAATTCTCACACCTATTAGGTTTTAACCCTTAGGGTTTGACCCTAGGGTTTCATAAGCTCTAAATCTAGAATTGTGTTAAGGGCAAAATAGAAAATCTTAGTTTTCTAAAATGTTGATTAGGGTTTCTTAATGAAATTAAGTTTCCTAATCACTTAGGACTTATAAATTATGATTTATAATCTACTAATTACTATTAAGCTTGCTAAATTAATAACTAGGGTTTGTAATTTAGCAATTAGGGTTTTATTCCATTAATTAGGGTTTTTAGATACTAATTAGGGTTTACCTAATTAACATTAATCATAATAATAATTATTAATTACATAACACATAACTTAACAACCATTATAGTCATATTTGACTTTATACTATAGTTTATCAGTAATGCTAGGAATTTTGTATTGTCCTACTATAACTGTTCCACACAATAACCTTACACAAATAGCATACATAATTATAATATTGACAAATAATAATATAATATTATTATTCTCATTCTTTGATCAAAACCCAGAATTAGGGTTTGGATTCCATATCTGATTTATCTGCCATATACAACATTAATAATTAAGTTAAAATAATTAACTTAACTATTCTAAAGTAATTTCATATAATAAAATAATTATTATAATAATTTTGTATTCATTTCATATATTATTTAAATAGTATATAAACATATTTTCATGGAAAATAATTAATAAAAATATGTTTACTGTAAAATTAATTATTATAAGAATACAATTTAAAGAGATCAATAATTTTAAAATAAAATTATATGTAATCATTCATGTAATAAATATATTTTATATTCATCACATAAATACATACATAATACCTTGCACACATTCTGACTATTAAAATAAATAATTTATAATAATAATTAAAAAATTTATATGCAAAATTTCTGATTTAATTATATAGAAAATATCGGGTTATTACATTCACCCTCCCTTATAAAGATTCCGTCCCCGGAATCACCGTTTTACAATCTACACATACGAGTGTGCGTAGCACATACAATCATTACAAGTAGATCTTGATCATAAATGATCGTACAGATCTTTAACCTATTCACGCAAAGCTTTTCTATCTGATTAAACGAAAATTTGATTTCTAAAAGAACTCAAATTCCTTCTTCAGAACTTCTTTATAAATTTATTATATATATAAGAAAATCATATATAAGAAAATAAAACGTGGTTAGAATAATACCTAGATTGCATTGTCAGCTGCTACGGTATCCTGGACCGTCATATTGTAGACCCTTGTTGTTGATTTCATCGGCTTGCTGGATGACGTTAGTCCAATGATTGCTAAAGTCCCGCTACCCTTGCCCGTAATCACACTTCCTATCTCCATGTTCCTCTTCAGACAATCCTTCACCTTGTGATTGGGGCAGTTGGGAGAGATATGGCCCTCCTGCCCGCATTTGTAGCACACGAACTTCCCCTTCAAACATTCCCCAGAATGGTTCTTTCCACAATTTCCACACTGCATAACTTGCTTCTTAGCTCCTTCCTGCTTCACCTGAATACTTCCAAAATTGCTTCCCTTCCTTTTGTTACCACCACCGCTACTCCCACTAGTAACTTCCACCTTTCTAGTCCCTTCGACCTTACTCTTATTCTTTCTCTCCTTGTTGTAGAGGCTCATGGCCTCACTTCCCTCTTCAGCAATAATAGCCTTCTCCATGAGTGCTGCAAATGTAGGGATCTGCAACACCGCCACCTTGTTGTAGAGCCAGGATTTTAATCCCAGCTCAAACCTCCTAGCTTTCCTAGCCTCCGTATTAACTTGATGCAGAGCAAACCTGGCCAACTCATTAAATTTTGCGGCGTATTCCGCAACAGTCATGTTCTCCTGCCTCAACTCTAAAAATCTCACCTCCATCCTAGCTTGCATACTGGACGAGAAATAGTTCTCGAAGAACAGTGTCTTAAACCTATCCCATTAACTACACCTTCTTCTGCCCTCGTCTGATTCGCTTCCCACCAAAAATTTGCCTCACCCTTCATCATGTAGGTGGCAAAAGTGGTCTTTTGTCCCTCAGCTACCCTAGCTATTATGAACGCCTTCTCAATCTCTTTAATACAAGTCTGCGCTTCAATAGGGTCAGTTGCCCCTTTGAATTTGGGTGGTCCTATAGCCTTAAAGTCCTTGAAATTAGCAAAGCGGTTGTCCGGCTGGTTTCTTGCGACTGGCATTCCTTGCTGCATAACTTGTGCTATCATGTTCGCAAATTGCTGCATTGGGTCTGCTTGTTGTTGTCCCTCAACATTATTGACAGACTCTTCTACCCTTTGGTTTCGAGTTTGACGTCTTGGCGGCATTATATGGTTAAGTAAAACTGTATATTATTCTCTACATTCTAAATTTTATCGTATAAGTTTAGTATATTAACTCATTTCATTATTCAAACTTAGATTCATATTCATTCCGAGATTTCAAAATACTTTACACATCACAACACCTAGTGCTTTAATCATCAGCTATCCCTTGTGACTACAAAAGTCAGGATTTACACTTTAACCAACACAAAATTTGAAAATGCCACATTACACAAACATACTAAGCACACATATTACCTTAAACATACCTACACAACATAACCTATACTACCTATTCACTAAGCCTTCTTTCTTGGACAGCTTTTAGCCTGATGATCTTCTTTTCCACAAACAAAACATGCTCCCCGTTTATAGTCAGGACAATACAGAGTGGTATGCCCTTCATAACCGCAAAGATAACATATTCTTTTCCATTTCTTCTTACCAGGTTTTCCCAAATCATGGTCTTCTATCTTCCTTTTTCCCTTATCTCTTGGAGCTGCACACAAGTGTTGCTTGAGGCTCCCATCTGATTAATTTTGATTTTAAGCTTATTCTGTCCTTCCATTGATTCTATTAATACTTGATGCAACTGACTATTAAGCAGCTTTTCTATCTCCCACAACCCTTCTAAAGAAGAAACCTTGTTCCTCAAATCCTGCGCCTCCATTGATGCTTGATCAGCTTCAGCTTCAGGGTCTGAATCACTATCTGTCAGCTCCACCACTTTCGGATCCGGCACTATGTTTTCCACGATAACCACCTCGTCCGAGTTGGTTTCATTGCGAGCTTCTATTTCCGCTATTGGCTTCGATATTAGCTCCTTCTTTATGATCCGTGGATATCCTAATCCTTTCTCACCTGACATCTACACACATAAATTATCTTGATTAGTATATACTAAATACACACAACAACTAATAGTTTTATATAAGTTATCTTTTATTTTATTTGACGATAGATTTAGTCAATTCATTCCTTTATAAACTTTAAACGAGTTATTTATATATTAATATATCACGGTTTTAATACCAGTCGACTAAAACTTTGGCATACTTCTATAAACGCTAAAGGCCTAACTACCCACCACCAACTATCCTCTATTGTACAAAATTGAGGATTCCCTACCACCTACCCCTCTACCAGAAAAAAGTTGGGGTCTAACTGCCATCCTATGCATACAGAAAGGCATAAGAATTTTCAACACTAAACAGTCCCTAATAGAAACAAAAGTGGGACTATATCGAACATGAGTACACATCAACGCCTGCTCTCCCTGCCGAAGGGCAGCTCCATCCATTCCTCATCGAACCGCCTAAAGGCGATATCTAAAGCATGCTCTGTATATATCTTCGCATCTTTAGCTTCCCCCTCAACTCTCAACTGTCCTAGTTGCTGCTCTCTTTGCTCCAACCTCCCTCGTAACTCAGCTAACTCCGATTGTGCTCGGTGAGCAGTGTCCTTGTACAACTATTATGAAATCTGGAGGATGTGATTTTGTGCCTCCACTTTCTCAGCCCTAACCCTTAAGTCGTCATTCCTGACCAACAAATCTCTTATCATCTCATGCTCCATGTACTCTTCACTAGAGTCCCTCGACTCTTGATCCACTGAGTAACTACCTTGGCTCTCGTCAGCCATCCCATGACCATAATAAACAAGCAAAACAAAATTAATACCACAATAAAATATATTCATTAGTAAAATGAAAAGATATTTTATTAAGTACAACTAAAACTCGATGGATCCCCTCAACCCATCAGTTAGCTAACATATTCTATAAGAGTTTCCAATAAGGTTATAACCTAGGTTTCACAATCCTAATGCTTATAACCTACAGCTTTGATACCAACCTTTGACGCCCCCAAATCCGGGTACTTGAATCCCGAATTCAGTGCTTCACGATACCATCTCTATAACCAGAATAATACTAATAGCAATGCCATTAATATAAATATTAAACTTAAATTACATAATTACCAAAGTTTAACTCTCAAGTACGTAACCTTAAATCATTCCTTACAAGACATGATCATAAATATATAATATTGTCTTAATAATAATAAACTATCACACAGATAACATTGTCATCATTCAGCAACCTTTCCTTTCCCTTGTTTCTAGTAGGGCCTTCAGAGTGTTCACACTTAGCTGAAAATATTTAAATTAAGCAAGGATGAGTATTTGAATGCCTAACAAGTAATAACAATTATATATATATATATAAGATAAAAGAATTTAAATATTTTCTTTATACTACCCTTCTACAACAGATCAATTGATGTGAAGTAATCTGTACTAATAATAATAACATAACAACCCTCGTTCAAATTTTTAAAACTACGTATTGACTATATATATAGGGTAGTCGACAGATTATGAACATTATTTTCTGTTTTCGAATAGGTTAGACAGAAATTCATCTGCAAACCGTCATAACTTACGGGCCTGAGGGTGTACAGTCCATGGACCCTGTATTGATCAATACTACATTGCTAGAACGATATTATCGTTCATCCTTTGTCCGCCGTAGCGCATAAAAATTTTCCAATGTTCGGGATGTTCATACTTGTCAAGGTTCCAAACAAAAGGTTTTATCTTATCCAATAATAATCTATAATTCAACATATATGTATATCAAAGGTGTATCAACATGTGATTAAATACAATGATTATCCAAGTGGGAACACTTGTATAATCATTTATAGAAATTAACGAACAGAATAAATATTTGAATTACCATATACTAACATGTTGATAATCAATGGGCGTATATAATATAGGTTTAACAATCTGTACAGTAATAGTATAATTCTGAAACATTCTTACAGTTGTCCATTGCATAAAGAAAATGCAAAAGTAGGATACTTGCCTGGTCTGCTGCTTACAATACGCAACTTAGTTTTATCTTTTATATAGCAATCTATCAGTAATAAGAGCATTTTACTGATTAGAATAACATATCATAACACATAGCACTGTCTATTGCAATCCGCACATAACCTAATCACATTGTCATACATATTAAACAGTCATAGAATCACAAACAAACATTTATAAAGTCAAAATATCTAAGTCCAGATCAATTTTTGAAACATATCGGTCTACCGACAACTTTATCGGGTACTTATCGAGTCTAAGACTCTATCTCGTATATCAATATCTACAAGTATCAGTCAAATTATTTTTAACTGACTTATAATAATTTTTAAACATTTATTACGATTTATCACGAATTTTCAAACACTGGAATCATTATTAAATATTTTAAATAGTACACAATTCTATTATCATTAATATTTAATTAATATTAAACTATTAAAGAAATCATTGCCAAAAATATTAAAGTTATTTATAATAACTCAGAATATTTTTAAAGTACTTATATTACCCTTAAATGATTTTTAAAATAATTAAAATCATTATTAAATAATTACCATTAATATTAAAATATTAATGAACTATTGATCCAAATATTAAAAGTCATTAATTATAACTTAAAATATCTTTAATTTATTTATATCCTTTTTAAATGATTTTTAAATAAATAAAATCATTTTTAAACTATTTATTTAATATAATCATTAAATAAAACTAATATCATTAATATTAATTTATTAATGAGAATTCTCCAAAAATATAGAAAAATATATTTTATAAGTCAAAACATTTTCTAACACTTTATTCTCATTTAAAATAATTAAAATCATTTTTCTCTAATTTATTTAATACACTAACTAAATAAATTAAATATCATTAATATTCAAATAATTATAAATATTAATGAAAAATATCACAAATAATTAAAAGTTATTTTTCATAATTTAATATAATTTTTAAAATAATTCTTAGAAATTTTTATAATTTATTTCTTATTTTTAATTATTTTTCGGAGAAACAGAAATTAAAATTAATTAAGTCTATCGCTAAAGCCTATGGCGACAGAAAAGCGTCGCCTTAGGTGTTCTTGAACCCAAGAACACTGACATGTCAGTGTTCGAGTTGCCTCCTTTGACCGCGTGTAATTTTCAATATAAAACGTTTCTAAACTAACTTGAACTTTGATTATGTAGACAAACTGTAATACTACAATGATCATTCATCATGTCAGCTATAACACACATATCACAACGATCTGGGCTCGCTAAAAATCTGTCAGACATTTCCTGGGTTTCTTCAGAAACCCAGAACATCAACTGGTCACTTTCCAGTACAAATTTATCTAGGTTCTAGTTGTTGTTTTGGTGGTTCTATGATTCATAAATGTAGTATTCATGACAAGGTATAACAACATATCAATATTACACTTCAAAAACATTTAAATCACTATCTACAGCTCGGTCAAAGGTTGTCAGAAACCGTGTTCATCATTTTTCTGGAAATTCTCATAAATGCAAAAACAGTGCAAGTGGACTACTTTGACCACTTGCTACGTTCGATATGTTCATTGTTTGTGGGGTTTTAAGACATGAATCTACAGTCCTCATTACCAGCTACGACTTGACTACCAAAACATCAACAAATAATCATCAAGGATGTCAGATCAGGGCCATTAAAATACTGTCAGACGTGATTTTAAACTTTCTGGGCTGCCCAGATTATCCTCGGTCATGGTCGGTCAACGACCTTTGACCGATTATAACTTCAAATCTGTAATAGATCTAAATTTAATTCCTTTTGCATATTAAAGACAACATGACAAGATATAGATTAACACTTTTAAACAATAAAAATACTAAACACACAACAATCTACAGCCTCTGACATTGGATGTCAGATCACAAAAAACTTTTTCCCAGATTTTGAAAATCTTTGATTCTGAGCACTTTGATGTTATGGACTCATAAGATACCAACCCTGAACATTAATTTACACATCATACAATATATCTAAACATTCTAACATCTAATCCAACATAGCATAAAGATCAAATTTTCTAAGTTGGGTCTTATACCTCTATGAATCAAATTTTGATCTTCTGCTCCTAATCTAATCTTGATGTTCTGGGGACACACTAAGGAACTGAAATGCTAACTATTTTCTTGAGTTTAGAGAGAAAGAAGCTTGGTGGTGTATGTGTGAGAAATTGGAACAAATTTATGAACTTTCCTCTCTCTCAATCTATATTTAACTTGATGAAATGGTTAGGGTTGATCATGCTTATTGATTAAAGGCTATTACTAGACCACATGGCTATGTTGAGTTGGTTTACCAACTAAAGTTATGGAAACCTATACAAGTTATCTATTTAAATAATGCTAGAAGGGCAATTTGGTCATTTAACTTATAAAGTGCATTGTACTTTTGTAACTTCTCACACCTATTAGTTTTAACCCTTAGGGTTTGACCCTAGGGTTTCATAAGCTCTAAATCTAGAATTGTGTGTTAAGGGCAAAATAGGAAATCTTAGTTTTCTAAAATGTTGATTAGGGTTTCTTAATGAAATTAAGTTTTCTAATCACTTAGGACTTATAAATTAGGCTTTATAATCTTCTAATTACTATTAAGCTTGCTAAATTAATAACTAGGGTTTGTAATTTAGCAATTAGGGTTTTATTCCAATAATTAGGGTTTTTAGATACTAATTAGGGTTTACCTAATTAACATTAATCATAATAATAATTATTAATTACATAACACATAACTTAACAACCATTATAGTCATATTTGACTTTATACTATAGTTTATCAGTAATGCTACGAATTTTGTACTGTCCTACTATAACTGTTCCACACAATAACCTTACACACATAGCATACATAATTATAATACTGACAAATAATAATATAATATTATTATTCTCATTCCTTGATCAAAACCCAGAATTATGGTTTGGATTCCATATCTGATTTATCTGCCATATACAACATTAATAACTAAGTTAAAATAATTAACTTAACTATTCTAAAGTAATTTCATATAATAAAATAATTATTATAATAAATCTGTATTCATTTCATATATTATTTAAATAGTATATAAACATATTTTCATGGAAAATAATTAATAAAAATATGTTTACTGTAAAATTAATTGTTATAAGAATACAATTTATAGAGATCAATAATTCTAAAATAAAATTATTTGTAATCATTCATGTAATAAATATATTTTATATTCATCACATAAATACATAAATAATACCTTGCACACATTCTGACTATTAAAATAAATAATTTATAATAATAATAAAAAAAATTATACGCAAAATTTCTGATTTAATTATATAGAAAATATCGGGTTATTATAGAGAGCCGTAGCAAACGGTTATAAGATTAATGAAAGCCGAATATAAGTCGGATGAGAATGTTAGAATGAAATGTAAACGTTGAACACTTTAACTGACGTGAATGTTGAGTGTTCGCAAATATTAAACGGGTAGAACCTACACCCAGTGTATGGTTTGACTGTAGGATAGCGAAGACTATTGATTAAACCTAGTGAACGGTAAAGAAGCTGAATTAGAGAGGTATGTATAACGTAAAAGAAGTCGAGTTAATGTTTATAACTTGGATGACGCTCCGAGTCGAATTAACCGGACGTTGTAAGATAAGAATAAGGCAACGTAAAATGCTTAACGCTATAAATGCGTAGAATGAATATGAAATGATCGCTCTGACTATATAAAAAGACTGTATGACTTAGACGATGATGAATGAATCCTGAGGTATGGCAATTAGTTTCCAGAAAGCCATAAGGAATATGAGTTTGACTTAACAAACATTATAGTTTAATAGTTCTGATAAGTTAAGGTAAGTTAGGTTGTAGTACAATCGTAACCTTTGATGGTTGACATATGGGAGCTGGGCTAAACAATTCCTTCAGAGAGCGAAGGTATATACAAAATTGGCAACAGATCTAACTCACTGTGTGGGCAGTGTAGATGAGACGGGAACTTGTTTGTTGGTTGTTTGTGGGAATCCACTCAGAGTACCATATGGACTACTAGCAGAGACGCGATGTGTGCTGAGTCCTAGAAAAGTTATAAGAAGAAGATAAGAATGTAAATTATCAAAGATGATGAACATATTGAGTAAGACATCTCCGTATGTCAGGAAGCCGTTAACCGGTAAAGGAAGTTGGTCGAGTAAACTTAGTTTGTAAGAACGTGAACCCTAAGAAGTAAAGTAAAGTAAACCAATGCGTAAGTCAAGTATATGACTAATTGGTACACGTGTTATTTCCTTATGTGCTGCATAGGAATTGGAATGAGCAGTTCAGCGTAAACTATAAGCTATAGCTGTGCGTAAGGAAATTTTCCTAACTTCATTCATATTTTAAATGAATGCTAGTTTCTAATACTTCTCAGATGTTGAACTTGAGAAGTTCTGTCTATGTGAAAATGTATGATATTTGTACAAGGTGGTAGAATGTATGAGGCCTTGTGCCAAAATGTGAACACTTCGTTGTTTCTATGATATGAACTGTTTTGTGATTGAACTGTTTAATATGAGCATGTTCTGTTTATACATGAACCGTTATTGATAAGTCTGTGCTATTGATTATAGCCAGACATAATGTGCATGAAAGAGAGTAGAGAATGAATGTATTTCAAAGTGCATGTAACTGATGTTTTAAGATGATAAAAATCAAGACTATTCCTATTATTCAAGCTGCTTCATAACCCTTGTTCGGTTATTGAGGTATTAAAAGAATGGTTAAATCCTTTAAGTTGTTTGTTCAACTGTATGACTTGCTGGGCAATTGAATGCTCACACTTGCTTTAAATAAAAACATTTTCAGCGAATGATGTTAGAAAGAACTTAAGGATCCCGTAAAGATCAAGCTGATCGGTATCCAAACGAAGTGTCATTCATTATATGAATGTGCGTGAAGAGCAAGTGAAGACTTGTAATATAGAATGATAGAATTAAACTATAGAATAGTTTAATGAACGATTATGTATCCTTGGTGGTTGATAAAAGTCACTTGTACAAGATTGTAAAGAATAATGTAATTACCATTCTTTGTAATGAAAGGGGTTCTAAGGTTTCGAGAACCTGGGATTTGAGAATGTATGTCATTATATTATGCTATATAATGATGTATGTTTGGAAGAAGATGGGATCGTGACGTACGGAATCCGGATGTGAAAATAGAACGGACTTCGGGACGTCACAGTTGATATCAGAGCTATAAGTTATAACTCTTAGGTATGTATACCTAAGACTATAATCGTAGAGAGAAGGATAAGAAAATTGTTGAGTAAACGATTAAGGAAGAAGATCACCACGTGTCATAGTAAATCGTATTAACAGACGAGATGTTAAACGATGAATAATTTATAGCTAATGCTATAAATGAATGGTGCTACGAAGTAGTATGGGAAAGAAGAACTCAGATTGAGTTGTAAATAATAGCATACAAATTAAAGAAAATTCGTATTAAGTAAAGAGAAGTGTAGAAGTTGTAAGATTTCAATTGAGGACTCATGTGATGGCTGAGTTGTATGAACCTTTGTTCTGTTTGTGCTTGGTGTAACAACTACTTAGTTTATTACAATGATAATCATTGGAATTGGTCGCGCTATTAAGATGTATATAACGAGAAGGTGAATCTTTTCTCATGTATATACTTGATAGGTAGAGAACGATAAGGTAGGTGTGAGTTCTTGAAACTCATACTTATGGTATGTTCATGACTCATAATAGTATGGTATGTTTCCGAATGTTTCAGCGAATGGGCGACAATGGTCTGTCTGGATGTTCTTAAACTCATACTATTGTGGAAAGTTCCTGAACTCATAATGTATGGTAAGTTGATGGACTGTACTAAGGTATAGGAATGTTTAGACTGAAAACGAAGTATTTTCAGTAGACTTAGCATTGAAGGTGCTAGAGAAGATTTAGTATTGTCGCAGAAAGACAATGAAGGAAGATGGAGAATAGGATATTCCAAATCCTCTAGCTATGCTAGATTTCGAAGTTTATTCAAATCGTGCTGAATTGTACATTTTGAAAAAGAAAAGAATTGGTTCAACTTTTAGAACCAATGGATTTTAAAAGAGCTATGCTTTGTATGTCTGTGCCAATTGCTTCAGCTAGACAGAAATTGATTTAAAATATCAAAATGAATTTTATATCATCTGCGCATTTGATGCAACGATGGTAAAAAGATGGAGTTGTTGATGCAATTGAACTTGGTGGGATGTGATCTTAGGATCAACAAACCGTTATTGTAAGATGTATAATGACGAAGTCGTAAACTGACGAAGTCCTCAACGTACTGTGAAGAGTACGGTATCACGACGTCATGAAACGTTTTGAAAAGAATTTAAAGAAGTAGTCGATGTCAAGTGAGTTGACTAGACGAATGTTTCAAGAAATATCCAAAATTTTTGGTATTAAGTCTGAGGTGAACATACCCTGAAATGGGGTTATACGTTAGGCTGATCACATACGTATGGAAGAGGTGGTTTACTTTCTTTGTGATTGTAAACTTACAGTGTAAGAAAGGTATACGGCGAGAGGCTGTTTAACCTTGTAAGAATTCATGGTCAATTTGACCCCTCGGCAGAAGAATGAAATGTTTTAAAGGAATCTTTATATTCCTAGTTATTCCTTTCGCTTCATGATTCTTGATAAGTTATGAAGGGTAGGGAATGTATGAAAGATAAGAACTTCTTTGAAGAGAAGTTGAGAAGAAGGGTAAGCTAAAATTTCAAGGACGAAATTCTTTGAAGAAGGGGAGAATGTGAGGACCCGGGTAAGGGTTTGGTTTTAAGAAATTCCGAGGACGGAATTTTTTTAAAGAGGGAAGAATGTGACAACCCGGAAAATCGGATTGTCCAGAATTTAAGTTTAAAGAATTAAATATTAATAAACTGAATATTTATTAATACTATTCTGTGCTATGTGTTCATTAATCGTTCTGTAACCTAGAATGATTATTAATCGGGAGGATTTTGGCTACGAGCTAGACTGAACGAGGAAGAATTTTCAAGACGAAAATAAAATTTTTCCGGGAACAAAAATATTTTCGGGAAAAAAAGACGAAATAGGCACTATTCACTAGTTTCTGCTCGGAGATTTATTTTTAAATTCCGAGAAGTTATTGATTGCGTGAAATCTTGAGACGTGATGGAATATTCAATAATATTTCAGTTATGGCAAAAATGAAGTTTTCGCCTGCGGACTCAAAACCTAAGGGTTAGGGAAAGTGAGTTCCGAGAATGTAATGAGTACGTATAATAACTAGGGTTATTATGCGTGAAAAATACGAGTATGATGCGAGTTATTATACGAGTATATTACGATGATTAGTACGACGTATAATACGAATATCGTACGAACAATATACGAAGAGAAGACGAGATTACAAGAAAGGAATGCGTAGAATACAATCGTAGAATACGATAAGTATTAATGGACTTTATGTTCATGGACTTTGTAGAATTCAATTGGACTTGGATTATGTCAAGCCCAATGCTTTGTAAAATCAAGCCCAAGTTAGGCCCAATAAGAATTAGGGTTAAGGCCCAAACCAAGAAAAGAAACCGCGGATCGAACAGATGGGTAAACGGATGGGTAAGAACCATTGGGGCAACCCATGGGGCATGTGGGCTGGCCACTTGGCCACCAAGTAAGGGTGGTGGCCAAGTAAACTTGGTGGTTAAGTTGAAGAGGAGGTGGGAATAGTAACTTTAGGGGCGAAATGACTATTTTGCCCCTAGCTTTGTTTTTCTATAAATAAAAACCTACAATTTCATTTTCTAGGACTTTTGAAAATCCTACCTTGAGAGAGATAGAGAGAGCTCGGTTGGGAGAGCAAGAGGAAGAGCGTGAGCATGAATGCTCGGATCAAAAGTGATCATGAAATAGAAAAGCTAGCGAATTGCCGACTTTGTATAACGGAAGAGAATTAACGAAGAATGGTAATCTGAACCCTAGTTTCTTCTCATATTTTCTTTAAGTTTAATATGTTCAAAAACATAGCTTAATGAGAATAGAGAAAAGATGATGTTAGAAATGATTTCATATGGTTGAAATCATGAGAAAACGAAGAAATAAGAATAAGAAATTTAGTTTATAAATTTCTTAAGGAAGTATAAGATTCGTAAGGATTTTGAGTGATCCGAATGAATCTTATGAATTAGTATGTCAAATTAGTAAGGAATGATGTTCTATAACATCAAATTCTAAGAAAAAGTAGAATCGTAATCCAATATATCGATTAAAACGAAGAACGCGAAGAACACGCGAAGAACGCGTAGAATGTTGTTCATGGACAAATTTAAAACCATCATAGTGTAAATGTTGTTGATGGACAAGTTTAAAACCTTCGTGTATAAGTTAGTTGCTTCTTGCTTGGTTAGGAGCATTAGAAACGTTCATGAAGAACGGATTAAAATTGAGCTATAACGAAGTTATGGCGAAATTTTCGTAAAAGACGAGCGAGAATTTGAAAGTTAGTCAATGAACCCAAACGTGTAGGGTTTCATAAGAATGTAAGAGAACGTAGAAAACGTGAGTCGTGGACTCAAGAAAGATCGAGTTCCGAGTTCGGATGACCGAATTACGGACGAACGAGCGAAGAACGTTAAAAGCGTAAAATGAACAAAGGGTGAAGTTTAAGCCAATTGGATGGCATGTTAACTAGTTTAGATCGAATTTCTGCTCGATGGGTGTTAAAGTACGTGAGATAACGAAGAGAATGGCTTTGGAACGACCTTGTTCTGAGTTATAACGAAGGAGTTATGAGATCGCAAAGTAAGCATCTCAAACTTGATTCAACACTTAGAAAAATTTTCTAGGGTTTAAGCTTCGCGCCGCAGCGTGAACTCGGGCTTCAGGTGCTGTTAAGTGGCGCCGCAGCGCGAGAGATAACGAAGGGTTTGGCGCCACAGCGCCAGACCAAGGGAGGAGAGAGAAGTAGGTCGCGTCGCAGCGAGAGAGAGAGAGAGAGAGAGAGAGAGAGAGAGAGAGAGAGAGAGAGAGAGAGAGAGAGGGAAGGATGGCGCCGCAGCGCTGGTGCAAGGCAATGCCCAGAAATGAGAATTTTATTTCTCAGATACTGGGGGATGTGCAAGAAAGAAATATGAACATGTAGTTCAATTAATGTAACACTTAATCAAGTAAATTAAACCTTTAGTAAAGGTTGAACAGAAAGATTAAACGAGACTAAAAGAATGTAAACGCTAGATTACGTAACCGATATCCGGGGACCGTAGTCGTGATGAAACGAATGTGAGGGATTACTATGATTGTGATTCCTTAGACGTTGAGTAACGAGGGTAATGAATAACATTTCGATGTTATGTTATGGTAATGTAAGATGAATGTAAAGCGTATAGACGCTGTGAACGCAATGTTGTTGCGAAGAACGACCGGTCTTAGCATACAATGATCTATATGGCTTCGACATTAAGAAAGAACAAAGAACATGGGGTTCATGGGATGGATAATAATTAAAAGTAATTAAAACCTTGAGTAAAGGTTGAATGAGAGGTTAAGAGATGAGCAACATGAACGTTGAATACGTAAACGATCCTCGTAAATCGTATTCACGTCGGACGAACGTTCTAAGTATACCCTGGTTGTATGACTTAGACGTTGACAAAGGTAGTAAGTAAAATACGAATGGTATCAAGAGAGCCGTAGCGAACGGTAATAAGATTACTGAAAGCCGAATATAAGTCGGATGAGAATGTTAGAATGAAATGTAAGCGTTGAACACTTTAATCGACGTGAAAGTTGAGTGTACGCAAATATTAAACGGGTAGAACCTACACCCCGTGTATGGTTTGACCGTAGGATAACGAAGACTATTGATTAAACCTGTGAACGGTGAAGAAGCTGAATTAGAGAGGTATGTATAACGTAAAAGAAGCCGAGTTAATGTTTATAACATGGATGACGCTCCGAGTCGAATGAACCGGACGTTGTAAGATAAGAATAAGGTAACGTAAAATGCTTAACGGTATAAATGCGTAGAATGAATATGAAATGATCGTTCTGACTATACAAAAGACTGTATGACTTAGACGATGATGAATGAATCCTGAGGTATGACAATTAGTTGCCAGAAAGCCATAAGGAATATGAATTTGACTTAACGAACATTAAAGTTTAATAGTTAGGATAAGTTAAGGTAAGTTAGGTTGTAGTACAATCGTAACCTTTGATGGTTGACATATGGGAGCTGGGCTAAACAATTCCTTCAGAGAGCGAAGGTATATACAAAACTGGCAACCGATCTAACTCATTGTGTGGGCAGTGTAAATGAGATGGAAACTTGTTTGTTGGTTGTTTGTGGGAAACCACTAAGAGTACCATATGGACTACTAGCAGAGACGCGATGTGTGCTGAGTCTTAGAAAAGTTATAAGAAGAAGATAAGAATGTAAATCATCAAAGATGATGAACGTATTGAGTAAGACATCTCCGTATGTCAGGAAGCCGTTAACCGGTAAAGGAAGTTGGTCGCGTAAACTTAGTTTGTAAGAACGTGAACCCTAAGAAGTAAAGTAAAGTAAACCAATGCGTAAGTCAAGTATATGACTAATTGGTACACGTGTTATTTCCTTATGTGCTGCAAAGGAATTGGAATGAGCAGTTCAGCGTAAACTATAAGCTGTAGCTGTGCGTAAGACAAGTTTCCTAACTTCATTCATATTTTAAATGAATGCAAGTTTCTAATACTTCTCATATCTTGAACTTGAGAAGTTTTGTCTATGTACAAATGTATGATATTTGTACAAGGTGGTAGAATGTATGAGGCCTTGTGCCAAAATGTGAACACTTCGGTGTTTCTATGATATGAACTGTTTTGTGATTGAACTGTTCAATATGAGCATGTTCTATTTATACATGAACCGTTATTGATAAGTCTGTGCTATTGATTATAGCCAGACAGAATGTGCATGAAAGAGAGTAGAGAATGAATGTATTTCAAAGTGCATGTAATTGATCTTTTAAGATGATAGGAATCAAGACTATTCCTATTATTCAAGCTGCTTCATAACCTTTGTTCGGTTATTTATGTCTTAAAAGAATGGTTGAATCCTTTAAGTTGTTTGTTCAACTGTATGACTTGCTGGGCAATTGAATGCTCACACTTGCTTTAAATAAAAACATTTTCAGCGAACGATGTTAGAAAGAACTTAAGAATCCCGTAAAGATCAAACTGATCGGTATCCAGACGAAGTGCCATTCATTATATGAATGTGCGTGAAGAGCAAGTGAAGACTTGTAATATAGAATGATAGAATTAAACTATAGAATAGTTTAATGAATGATTATGTATCCTTGGTGGCGGATAAAAGTCACTTGTACAAGACTGTAAAGAATAATGTAATTACCATTATTTGTAATAAAAGGGGTTCTAAGGTTTCGAGAACCTTGGATTTGAGAATGTATGTCATTATATTTAGCTATATAATGATGTATGTTTGGAAGAAGTTGGGATCGTGACGTATGGAATCCGGATGTGAAAATAGATCGAATTTCGGGGCGTCACATAAACAGTGAGCGACATCTAGTAATGCATCACTGCTACCCAAGTAATAATAAGATCGATGATTCGATGCAACCTTTTCGTGACCAATGTTTCAATGTAATTTAATCCTTTTAACCTTGACATCCTAGATTAAACTCGAGTCATGGAATATGTCATAATCTTCATAATTTAATCTGAGTTTTCTTGATCAATGAGTAGACTATATGAAACAAATCACTATTTGGGCATGGCCATGCATTTCATAGTTCTACTCAATCAAGAGGCCTATGGATATCACCCCTAATATGTAGGATTGTTAAATTCCATCTAGATCACTCATATTCCTCACACGATTCATGATGTACCCAATAATCACCTTTATAGTCCACCCTATTAAAGGTAACATTTGATGATATCAAAGTACATAAATTCTCGTGTAGAAATATAGTGAATTCAGGTCGGAGGACCATTACATCATTGTCACTATGAGAATCTCTAATGACACTTCGATGCTCCACATAGAATTCTCATGGTGGGTCTATCCAGTACATCGTTCTTTAACACATACCTATGCATTGACTTAATATCTCATATATTTATGATCAATGAGAGTTGGTCATCAGTCAATCCACATACTAGTCTCAATGCATCATTGTTATCCTATCAACAATGGTACTCGACTAGGGACATTTAAGAGGAATGATACTAATTATAATTATATAATCTCATGTTCAAGTCACATACTTTAAGCTATATAAATTGTATCACTATTCTAAGGAATTTTATTATGTTAACATTTATATAACGCAGTAAATAAAACCATAATAAAATCATTCATTTATTTAATCAAATATAATATCAAAATGTTAAGCAATTATATCCAATAATTGGTCTCTAGGGAATAAACTCTAACAAGTAGGGCCAAGCAGTATCTTAGTAGAACATCGTAGTTGTTGCATGATGAATAAAATGTTAAATAAGTTGTAAATCCCAAGTGTTATGCAACCTATTGGATATGACGATGATGTTGTCCTGAAGCTTTTGTAGTTCAGGAAAGTAATGTAGATAGCAGTGATGCTATTGTTTTATGTTTTCAAAAAGGTTATGAATAAATAAAAGTTGTTACTTTATTAAAAGTGTTATGTGTTATGTGGTTAATTCTTTTTGGAGACAAGTTAAGTAGAAATTACTTAAAAGAATTGAATAATAATCTAATGAATGTATTTTTAACAGAAAATGCCTCCCAGACGTCAACCACCACGACAGAGAACCACTGAAGGAACCAATAACGACAATGTTGATGGTAATCCCGTTCAACAACTAGTGACGCTACTGACAGGAGCGTTGCAAAATCAAACACAAAACCAAGGAACAACGTTTAAGGATTTCAAGGTTGTTGGATCACCTGAATTCCGTGGGTCCATGAATCCAGTCGAAGCACAGACCTGGATTATGGAGATAGAAAAGGTGTTCGATGTCACTAGGGTAGGGGATGACCAGAAGACTGCTTTCGCAACATTCATGTTGAAAGCAGAAGCCAATTATTGGTGGCAGGCCAATAAAACCCGAGAAGGACCAAGAGTGATGACCTGGGATAGGTTCAAGGAGTTATTCTTCGAGACCTATTTCCTAGAGAGTTCGAACAGTCAGTTAGAGGTTCAGTTTTTGGAACTAAAGCAGGGAACGATGACGGTATCTGAGTATGCCACGAAATTCAATGAACTGACGAGGTTTGCGCCATATCAGGTCAGTACAGACGACCGTAAGGCGAAGAGATTTGAACAGGGACTGAAGCCCTGGCTGTACAGTAGGGTTTCCCTGTTCCAGTTGAAGTAGTTTGCAGCAGTGATGGAGAAGGCTGTACTCGCTGAAGGTGGAGGCGAGACAGTGACAAAGTTCAATCAAGAATAGAAGAAGAAAAAGAATGAGGGAGAATTTAAGAATGGAAGTCGTGGTAGTGGAAACAACAACAACAACAACAACAACAATAACAGTTTGAAGAGGAAGTGGAATGGGAACATGGGTGCTGGAAACCAGCAGGGTAACCAGCAAAACAAAAAGTTTAAAGCATGTGTGACATGCGGGAAATTTTACAAGGGCGCGTGCTTGATGGGGAAACGAGTATGCTTCAATTGTGGTCAGGAGGGTCACATCACCCCAAATTGCACTCAACCAAAGAAGAATGTGTGTTTCACGTGCGGATCCAAGGATGACTTTGCTCGTGAATGTCCTAAGAAGAAGGATGGAGTGACAACCAGAAGCAATAGAGGTAACAATGGAGGTACATGGGCCATTGCAGGACCTGCAACATCAAACAAACCCACAGCCAGAACCTTCAACATGACTGTGCAAGATGTTGTGCAATCAAAAGATGTGTCAGGTATAATCCCAATCAATGATATAAATGCTTATGTATTATTTGATTTGGGTGCTACTTTTTCGTTTATATCTGATGAATTTGCTAAGAGGTTAGAATTGCCTAGAGAAGAACTGAATTTTTCTTTGAACATAGAAATTACGAATAAGGAAGTAATCCCTGTTAGATTCGTATACAAGAATTGTAGGGTGAACATTATGGAGAATATCTTGTTAGTAGATTTGATTCCGATTAGACTTAGAGAGTTTGATGTGATTTTAGGAATGGATTGGTTGTTCAAATATGGAGCGGTAATTGATTGCCAAAAGAAGTGTGTAAACCTTATGACTCCGTCAAAGGTAGTATTTTATGGTAGCAAGTCGCCTAGACAAATGAAATGTCTGACGACTATGCAGGCCAAGAAATTGTTGAGTCAAGGCTGTGTGGGCTATTTAGCTTACATAGTCGATACTCAGAAGAAGGGTGTGAAACTAGAAGAGACACCATTGGTGAGGGAATTTGAAGACGTGTTTCCAGAGCATTTGCAAGGACTTCTGCTTGACAGAGAAATTGAGTTTATGATCGACTTGGCGTCGGGAAAAGCACCAATATCGAAGGCCCCGTACAGAATGGCTCCGGTTGAAATGAAGGAACTGATGGTATAGTTTCAAGAGTTGCTAGACAAGAAATATATTCAACCAAGCGTATCACCGTGGGGTGCGCCTGTATTATTCGTGAAGAAGAAAAGGGTGCTAAGTACTTTTCAAAAATTGATTTGAGATGTGGGTATCACCAATTGAAGGTAAGAAAGAAGGATATACCTAGAACGACATTCAGAACTCGGTACGGACATTACGAGTTTCTGGTGATGTCTTTTGGTTTAACCAACGCCCCTGCTGCATTCATGGATTTGATGAATAGGGTGTTTAAACCATTCTTAGATAAGTTTGTAGTGGTATTCATCGACGACATTCTAGTGTATTCTAAAACTCAAGAAGAACATGTGGAACACTTACGTTTGACATTGGAAACACTAAGAAATGAAAAGTTGTATGCAAAATTCTCTAAGTGCGAATTTTGGCTAGATCGTGTACAATTTTTGGGTCTTGTGATTGACAACGATGGGATTTAAGTGGATCCATCAAAAGTGGAAGTTGTAATCAATTGGGAACAACCAAGAAAACCGTCAGAAGTGAGGAGTTTCTTAGGACTGGCCGGTTATTATAGACGATTCATTCAAGATTTTTCTAAGATAGCAACTTCGCTAACAAATTAGACAAGGAAGACAGTAAAATTTGTTTGGACGGAAAAGTGTGAAGAAAGTTTTCAAGATATGAAGAAAAAGCTAAGTATGGCACCTGTATTGGCATTACCAGATAATATAGGAAACTTTGTGGTGTATAGTGATACCTCACACAAAGGATTGGGTTGTGTTCTTATGCAGAACGACAAAGTTATTGCATATGCGTCAAGACAACTGAAGGATTATGAGAAAGGATATCCGACTCATGATTTAGAATTGGCTGCAGTAGTATTTGCTCTCAAGATATGGAGACACTACCTCTATGGAGAGAAATGTGAAATCTACACAGATCATAAGAGTCTGAAGTATATTTTCACTCAGAAAGATTTGAACATGTTTCAAAGAAGGTGGATGGAGTTGCTAAAAGATTACGATTGTGAGATTTTTTATCATCTGAGCAAAGCGAATGTGGTTGCAGATGCTCTAAGCAGGAAAGATCGGGAAAAGTTGATGCTGATAACAACTCAAGAGGAGTTCATTTCAGCAATGACAAAACTGGAGTTGGAAATCAAATTTCCAAAAGAATCCGACGAACAATTATTCCAAATAGAAGCTGGTCCAACTTTAATGGACAAAGTGAAGGATGCTCAACTACAAGGTGAAGAGTGTGGGAAAATAAAAGATAATCTGGTTGAGGGTAGTGATGTAAAATACAAGATCGATACCGAAGGGCTACTACGATTTGAGAGAAGAATTTGGGTTCTAGCAGTGCCAGAGCTTAAAGATGAAATCTTAACTGAAGCACACAACACAAAATATTCAATTCACCCAGGAAGCACGAAAATGTATCAAGATTTGCGCCGACATTTTTGGTGGCCGAATATGAAAAGGGGCGTTGTAGAATGCGTAGTAAAATGTTTGACATGTCAAAGAGTAAAAGTCGAACACCAAAGACCCAGCGGATTACTTCAACCGTTGGAAATACCAGAATGGAAGTGGGAACACATCACGATGGATTTTGTGGTGGGTCTTCCAACTACTCAGAGAGGATGTGATGCGATTTGGGTGATAGTGGACAGACTGACAAAATCAGCGCACTTTTTACCAATAAAGATTAGATTCAATCTTGATCAGTTGGCAAGATTGTACATTAAAGAGATCGTTTCGAGGCATGGAGTGCCAGTATCAATTGTGTTCGATAGAGATCTGCGATTCACGTCTAATTTCTGGAAGAGACTACAAGAATGCATGGGGACACAATTGCGAATAAGTATGGCTTATCATCCACAAACAGATGGCCAAAGCGAACGAAAAATTCAGACATTGGAAGATATGCTAAGAACATGCATCATGGACTTTAAAGGAAGTTGGGAAGAACATTTATCGTTGGTGGAATTTTCTTACAACAACAGTTACCACGCGAGCATCGGTATGCCACCTTACGAGGTATTATATGGCAGAAAGTGCAGAACTCCACTGTGCTGGGATGAAGTCGGTAAACGCCAACTGTTAGGACCAGAAATAGTACAACTAATTTCCGACGTTGTCAAACTCATCAGGACAAGATTTGTAGTAGCCCAAGACAGACAGAAAAAGTATGCTTATCAACACAGACAAGATCGTGCATTTGACGTAGGAACTTTTGTATTCCTAAAAGTTTCTCCTTGGAAGGGAAAAATTCGTTTCGATAAAATGGGAAAGCTAAGCCCGAGGTTTATTGGACCCTTTGAAGTGTTGCGAAGAGTGGGAGAAGTGACTTACGAGGTAGCTCTACCTCCAGAGTTGGAAAACATTCACAATGTTTTTCACATTTCGGAGTTACGACTGCATAAACCCGATTACAAGCACGTGATCGAGTACGAACAATTACATCTTGAGAAAGACTTGTCCTATGAAGAGATTCCTATCCAGATAGTTGACAGGAAAGAACAGGTGTTCAGCAATAATGTTATACCTTCAGTGAAGGTGATTTGGAAGAACCACAACGCTGCAGAAGCTACGTGGGAACTCGAGGATATAATGATGGAAGATTACCCTGAGTTATTTGTTTAATCTGTCTTCGATTCTGGGGATAGAATCTTTGTAAGTATGGAAGAATGTAACGAAAGATTTGTTTGAGTTATAATTATGAGGACAGAATCTTTGTAAGGAGGGGATGATGTAACATTCCAGAATTTTAAATTGTAATATTAAATATTTATTTAATTATATAAGTATTTAATGGATATGTTTATTGCTAAATAATAATTGTTCAAATTGAGTTGATATGGTTTAGTTAATTATTTGTTGATTGAGTTAATGTGATTTAGTTAATTATTTGTTGAGTAAATAATTAAGGAGTTAAGAAAATTATTTGTTATGAGATTATATAACAATTTAAATTAATAGTTAAGCTAGAGACCTTATAATGATTAAATGAATTATAATATTGTAATTGGAAGTTGTAATTAAAATAAGGTGTTAGTTGGTTAAACATAATTATAATTATAAAGGAAACTATAATTATGTGGTAATAATTTATGTGTTAAAGTAATTTAATTGATTAATATTTGAATTTATTAAATTAATTATTAAAATTAATTAAGTAGAAGTGTGACAAATAACATTGCTATAAAGGAGTTATTAAAATAAATTAAAAGAGTTTAATTTAGTTTTGCCAAACATGTCTTAATGCATATTAAGTCTTTAATCTAATGATGTTTTATCAAACAAGGTATAAGGATTAATCCATTTGTTTTAATTAGGTTAACCAAACAAGGTGTAAGGGTTAATGGGTTATTTTTAGTTAGCTAGCCAAACAAGCCTTATGGCTTTTGATTTTCAAAATTCTATAACAGATGTCAGTTAAAATCTTATACTTAATATCTATATTGTTATTATTATACTTTATATGATAATACGTAAGATAGAGTTAGGAGAAGAAAATATCAGAAGAAGAAAAAGGGAGAGAAGAAGAAAACTCTAGAGAGAATTGAGAGAATCCTAAACAGGTTTTGATAAAGGAATTTGAGGAAAGAAGTATTGTTGATCAAAGGAGGGAAAACCTTCATCATCTAGCATACAAGGTATCATCAAAACCTTTTTCCTTAAAAATTTTGTTGTCTTCTTCTTCTTCCAAAAAGTTCTCTGTAAAATATTTGTAAAACGGGGAATTGTTGGTGTATATAGTTTTATGTGATAATTAGTTGTTGTAAAACTGTTTTTCATAAATTATGTATGGTTATAATCAAGTAATTCATATATGTATGTAAATTGTGAAGAAAAATATATTACAGTTAGTTCATATGAATATATATACATGAATATGGCTTGTTTAAAATCAAATTAAGGTGTGATTAGTTGTTAATATATATATATATATATATATATATATATATATATATATATATATATATATATATATATATATTGACTATTGATTTTGAAAGTAGATGAATAAACATAAACATGGTAGTTGGAATTAACTGTTTTGATTGAAAAACAAAGTTACAGTGATGATTTTCATTAAAAATGTCAAAAATGGAGTTTTTGCCAAAAACATTAAAATTGGGTGTTATAAAGTTGATGTTTATGTTATTGTATGTGTAAAAACATGTTAGGAGTCTTTAAAATATGTTTACATGAAGTCTCTGTATGAATTACATGTTAATTAGCTTGTTAGATTAGAGTTTGTAGGCCAATTTGGCTTTCTGTTCATGCTGTTACCGAGGCTGGGCGCCGAATTTTGGAGTTTGGCGCCGCAGCGCGGCCCATCAGTATAAGTTTTGTGCCGCAACGCCAGCTCAGCGCCGCAGCGCCGACCCACAGTGTAAATTGTGGCGCCGCAGCGCGAGTTAGCAGAATGGTCTGACAGTTTTACTTATTTACACAAAGTCTGAAAATAAATGTTATGTGTTAATAATAGGAGTGTTAAATGATGATTTCAGTAGTATTAGATTAAGAATGAGCATGTTATCAAGGGTTAACTAGTATTAACATAATTCGGTTATGTGAATTGAAAATCAAACCTACATGATGTATATACTTGTTTATATGTATAAAATGTTGGTAGTGACTAATTATGTCATGATGACATATATATAGGGTATTGAGATTCAAGTTGTAAGGTGTAGCTTGTGCTCAAGGCAAGTTCTCTAACTCTACTTTTATAATTGTGTGAGTATCTAAACTCTCTTTGAGCAAGTTTTCTAACTCTAAAACTTCATTGCGCAAGTTTAATTTCGTTGAGTACGTTATTGCTTTTAATTCAATTTCAATTACACAAGTTGCTAACTCTACACTTTCGTAGAGCTAGATTGTTTATTATTGAGAAAGCTCTTGTATCTATTTGTTCATGAGGATGCAAGTATTCTAAATCTTATATTTTATTATTGAGCAAGTTTTTTTAATATGTAACTTGTTATTTAGCATGGGAGTCGCTATATTTTAATATTCTAGTGTTGAACAACTTTATCATTCAAATTACTATTCACTATACATGCTTAGTATCCAATTCTCAATAACCTTGACTTAATATTATTCAAGCAATTTATGTTATGATTATTCAATGTTTATGCTATTAGATTATTCCTAAAGCATGATACTAATTTATAAAGATTGATTCAGTTATGATTATTCCATAGCATACAATTAGTTCTTTTGTATTCAACTAATCCTTAGTTGATGACCGTTGAATTCTAAATTACCTTATAATGTATCCAAACCAAACCTACTTTGGTGCGGACTTGTATTCTAAATACTGAGATGAACAACTCTTTTATTAGAGGTTTACGCTTAGCGTTGAAATGGTTGTGCATAATACATTGTACGAAGGGTTGATCCCCCTAAGTACGTGGAGTCCTTACAGTCTTATGACTGTTAAAGTTAAAGTTGAAAGATTACTTATAACTGTGGTCATGATTCGTGGTCATTAGACCCTCAGTAGTATGTTTCAAAATGTAATAGAACCTATCATTCAGTTCTATTGAGCCTATTTTGGCAATTGTTGTAATGATGTAAAGTTATTCATTGTTTAGCAAAAAAGGAAAAAGTTATTCATTCTTATTTCCAAGTGAGCTTTGTTTGCTCACTCTTGCATATTTATATACTTATTGCAGCTAAGGTTGAGACGGTAAATGAACCTACAACTAGCAAAGGAAATGGAAAAATGTACAAGTGACGAAGACTTGAAATTTTATTTTATCGTTATGATAATAGACTTTTTATAATGATGTGATGTAATAATTTTTAATTCCGCATTTGAATGATTCTAATTTAAAGGTTACATAACCTGGGAGATTTTTATTTAAGTTTAATCATGTATGGGCAGGTTTTTATTATTCAATTTTATTATGATTGGGTAGTTAGAAATGAATGTTTTGATTAAGTGAACACCAAATCTTGAGGAAATGAAGTACCAGGATTTGGGGGTGTCATATACTTGGCGGTAAGGTGAGTCTATAAGCAACAGTTCTTACTCGATCGAGGATTTTGAATGAGCCAATGAATCGAGGATTAAGCTTTCCTATCTTTCCAAATCTCGTAACTCCTTTCCATGGAGCAACCCGTCACAACACATGATCTTCCAACATTGAATTCCACGTCCTTTCGATGAAGATCAGCATAACTCTTTTGTCGATCTTATGAGATTTTTATACGTTGTCAGATCATTTGAATCTTTTCTGTTGTCATGCGTACCAATTCTGGTCCCAACAACGTTGCTTCACCCACCTCGTCCCAGCATACCGGAGATAATACGACCGACGATAATATCACGGCTGATAGTATGTCGCGTCTGCCCTGCTCAATAACCTTGACTTAATATTGTTCAAGCAATTTATGTTATGATTATTCAATGTTTATGCTATTAGATTATTCCTAAAGCATGATACTAATTTATAAAGATTGATTCAGTTATGATTATTCCATAGCATACAATTAGTTCTTTTGTATTCAACTAATCCTTAGTTGATGACCGTTGATTTCTAAATTACCTTATAATGTATCCAAACCAAACCTACTTTGGTGCGAACTTGTATTCTAAATACTGAGATGAACAACTCTTTTATTAGAGGTTTACGCTTAGCGTTGAAATGGTTGTGCACAATACATTGTACGAAGGGTTGATCCCCCTAAGTATGTGGAGTCCTTACAGTCTTATGACTGTTAAAGTTAAAGTTGAAAGATTACTTATAACTATGGACATGATTCGTGGTCATTAGACCCTCAGTAGTATGTTTCAAAATGTAATAGAACCTATCATTCAGTTCTATTGAGCCTATTTTGGCAATTGTTGTAATGATGTAAAGTTATTCATTCTTATTTCCAAGTGAGCTTTGTTTGCTCACTCTTGCATATTTATATACTTATTGCAGCTAAGGTTGAGACGGTAAATGAACCTACAACTAGCAAAGAAAATGGAAAAATGTACAAGTGACGAAGACTTGAAATTTTATTTTATCGTTATGATAATAGACTTTTTATAATGATGTGATGTAATAATTTTAAATTCCGCATTTGAATGATTCTAATTTAAAGGTTAGATAACCTAGGAGATTTTTATTTAAGTTTAATCATGTATGAGCAGGTTTTTATTATTCAATTTTATTATTATTGGGTAGTTAGAAATGAATGTTTTGATTAAATGAACACCAAATCTTGAGGAAATGAAGTACCAGGATTTGGGGGTGTCATATACTTGGCGGTAAGGTGAGTCTATAAGCAACAGTTCTTACTCGATCGAGGATTTTGATTGAGCCAATGAATCGAGGATTAAGCTTTCCTCTCTTTCCAAATCTCGTAACTCCTTTCCATGGAGCAACCCGTCACAACACATGATCTCCAACATTGAATTCAACGTCCTTTCGATGAAGATCAGCATAACTCTTTTGTCGATCTTATGAGATTTTTATACGTTTTCAGATCATTTGAATCTTTTCTGTTGTCATGAGTACCAATTCTGGTCCCAACAACGTTGCTTCACCCACCTCGTCCCAGCATACCGGAGATAATACGACCGGCGATAATATCACGGCTGATAGTATGTCGCGTCTGCCCTGTTTCTACGGGATAACCAGCTACCTGCTACTAAAAGTCCGTATGAGAACTCCTATGAACATAGGACATTCTCCATATCTTTTGCTTCTTGGTCTTTAGCTCCCCCCCTGAGCTCAAAGACCTCCTGTTTCAGCTCATGGACCTTGTCCTTAGCCAAAACCCTCTCATCGTGCTCTTGTTCCCACATGGACTCCACGTCCGTCTTATCCTCTATAACAGCTTGGAGCTCTGCTTTCAGCTCCTTAATCTCCTGACAGTAATGGATGTTTCTATCCAATACTGACATGAAAAATGACATCATTGACTCCCCCGGAGCCATCTCTGCTGCTATAGCTACGGGGTTGAAGGACACCACCTCCACCTCTTCCTCCAGCATGCCGTCGAACACAGACATGAAGTCTAAGCTCTCTAAGTCTCCAGACTCAACCACTACTACCTCGGGATCTACTGCTAGGGGGTTCGGTATGATCTCTATCTGATTAACCAACCCTTCGCTGACTACCTGTACGTCTCTATTTTCTCCTGAAATCTACAACAACACAAAAAGTTTGATTAGTATACGTCAGTAGAATAATAAAAACACATAACATATATAATGCATTTTTTAATGCATTTTTTTATAAGGTTAACTTCCATCTTTTATTTCTTTGACTTTTCTTAAGGTTGAAATCCCCCCTTAAGCTTTATAACCTAATGCTTTGATACCAACCTGTGATGCCCCCAAATCTGGGTATCTTCCAACCCGACAGATGGTGCTCGACGGTGCTACAGTTCACACAAACATTCAATTGAAATGCCTCAAAAGAACGAATATGTCTTATATATATTCAAAATAATATTAACATTCCCCAGGTTCTTTATAACCGTTACAATTGTTCTTGTCATAATATAAAATATTGTCATTACAAAACCTATACTATTACATAGGTAAGTCTACGGGTTTGCTTTAGCCTTCCCTTTATCCTTACCGGATCCGTTCGATCTTAGCTGCATTCATATGGTTCAAGCAAGAGTGAGCCTAACTAGCTCAGCAAGTACAACAATTCTAGTAAAATAGCATGCTTGAGACATAGGAATCGTATATCTTCAATAACTAAACAATAGTTACGAAGTACTATCGATAATTCAAAATAGCACCTCTTTTCATTGAAAACGTTTTACAACAACAATATTCAGTAAAACATCAATTCCGGTCCAAGACCATGACCATTTCATAAGTACTTTGAAAAGGACATCCCGACACTAAGTCCGTAAGTTCGGCATAGCTTACGAGCACGTCTAGGTGATCAGCCTATACTCTATGTTGATCAACACTACTTTCATTAAACGTGTATACGTTTAAGTTGTGACAACCTCACGTGCCTGTCGTTTGACGACAAAATATTTTAGCATACTCAGTCTCTGTTTGAAAACCACAACAATATTAGTTTGGTAAATCATTGTCAATACTTGAAAGATTATTAACATATAATAAGTCTAGCCGAAAGAATTGACGTTGACTTCATTAGACATTAACTTATGCGTAAGAATACATGAATCACAAAGCTTGTCCAGAATGAACCGGAACAAGGGTTAGAATACTTGCCTTTAACGTCTGATATAATTTATAACACGTGCACTTTAGGTATTTAAGGTCTCTACAGTAGTTGATAACATCACATAGCACATTAGGTCATGAATAACATACATGTTTCCTAAAGAATCTTACCCTTCTTCTCAATCTAATTACGTATTTAGATTTGTTATTATTGGTTCCGACTTTCCATTATGTCATCCTTATGTTTACATGCACTTGACTTTCTTTAACCCTAAGTGACCATACTTAAGGCTTAACTATGACTTAACAATGTTACATTAAGATACTTAGTTAAATGTTCATCATTTATTATTCATGCTCCACATAAAAACTTTCTTTATTATTTAGATCTTAAGGCTAGCGCTGCGGCGCCAGTGTTCCTTCGTTATGCCGCGCTGCGGCGCCATACACTTATACTTGAGAAATCCAGACTCGGCGCTACGGCGCCATTCTCCTTTGTTACGATCGTGCTGCGGCACCACTCTGCAGTAGGTTATAGCTTTGCTCGGTCAAGCTAGGCATTGCGGCGCATGCTATTTGGCCTTAGGCTGGCGCCGCGACGCCAGTTCTGTGCACCAAAAAATTTTGACAGATTTTTTAACTTGTGAGATTCCCGGACTCGTAACTTCTTCGTTATAAGTTTGAATTGGCTCGTTCAAGAGTCTACGGCTCACAAATTACATAATCTAAATGTTCATGCAAGAATTTTATCGGTTTGACTTCGTTAGCTAAAAATTCACCTATTAGTCTATTTTTAACGAAAACGATAAACGTTCGTGAACGTTCAACGCTCGTTTATTCGTTCTAAGTCAAAATTTGGTCATTTTTGAGTCCGCAACTCTTTAACGCCAAATAGGACTTGTCTCCATCAACAACTAACATTTCCGAGTTCAAACACAAAATCCAACTTCCATTTCGAGAATTTCACGAATTCGACGATTATCGTCCTCGTGTGAATTCTGGAAAAACTTTATTGCTAACAATTTGTTCATCATTCCAAATGGATTCATTTATTAACTAAACATGTCAACCTACATATTTCAACAACTTCTCTTTAAATTAGGTTTTGGCTTATTCTTTATATGTTCATAACTTAACAAATTCTCCAATATAAGGTTTTCATTTCCTTATGACTTATTCTTGAATTAAGTCCTTTATACAACATTCTTGCATCTTATGAATCCTACTAAATTCTTAAAGTAATCATATAACAAGTTCATTATTGTTCTACATAAGTTCATAACTTATTTAGGTTTGAATTGCTTATTCCTTACTTATTCGGCTTAAGTTTATTAATCATCCATTTCTTAAGTTTTCTTAGCATATATGTTCATTAGGTTACACTTCTCTTATCACCCTACAATGATAGAGATAGAAGATATATGATCATGAGATCAATTACCTTTGATGACTAGCTTCTCCTTCTTGAAAATCTAGTAATGGAAGGTTGGACTTATAAGTGCTTATTCTCTCTACCAATTAAGTTGCTTTGTAGTGGAAGTTGTTAGATTATTTGAACAAGCAAAAATGAAATGTGAGCTTGCTATTTATAGAAGTCTCTAAGCTAGGGCATAATGGTCATTAAGACCTCACACCTCCTTAACAAACCTCCTTACTATTCCTTCCTTAATGCCCAAGTATACTTGCTCCCTACATCCAATACTTGGCCACCACATAAAGGTCTTGGTCACCAAGTTCACCCATGGGTTTCCCTATGGATCAAGCTAGCCCATTGGATAATTTCATTGGGCTTAGGTTTAATCAATTAGATTATTCTTTTGGGCTTTCATTAATTTAGTTTGGGCTTCATATTAACCAATTCTTGGGCTAAACATTCCTACACTTGGGCTTGCTCCTTAATGCTATTGGACTTTACACTTCATACAAGATTACACTAATTCATTTCATTAGTCTTTAATTCTTAACGCTCTCGAACTAAGTCCGCATGCGAAATATTGTGTTTTCCATACTTAGATTATTATTACATAATCCATCTCACCTCGATATTATAACGTTACGTATTTCTCGGAAGTTCAAAAATAATTCCCGAGCGGAAAATGATGAATAGCGTTTTTCAGAAAATTTCTCGGAAAGCTTTTATTTTCTTCTTAGAAATTCAAACACTTTAATTACTTCACATCGTTAAAATACTACGACGTTTCAACGTCTCTAGGTTATAGAACAACATTCATCTTACTAACACATAATAATAATAAATAATATTATTTTATTCATTATTAAATTGATTTACAAAAGGTTCGATTTTCCGGGGCGTTACACTCTCTCCCCCTTATAAGGATTTTGTCTCCAGAATCTCGCTAAAATAAAAAAAAATTACTCAAACAATTGAGGGTAATTCTTCTTCTTCTTTTCTTCCAATTCCCACGTTGCTTCTTCGACATCGTGGTTCTTCCATAACACCTTTACAGACGGTATAACTCTGTTCCGTAGAACTTGCTCTTTTCAATCGATGATTTGAGTTGGCACTTCCTCATAGGTTAAGTCTTTCTCGACATGAATTGGCTCATACTCTATTACGTGTTTGTAATCAGGCTTATAGGGTGGTAATACAGATATGTGAAACACGTTTTGTATCCGTTCTAGGTCTGGAGATAATGCTACCACCTAAGCTACCCCTCCCACTTTTTCTAATATCTCAAAAGGTCCTATAAACCTGGGACTGAACTTTCCCTTCTTTCCAAAGCGTATCTTTCCTTTCCAGGGAGATACTTTTAGAAATACACACGAGCCTACTTCGAACTCCCTATTTACTCGATGCAAATCTGTAAACTTCTTTTGTCTGTCTTGAGATGCTACCAATCGCATTCGTATTAGCTTCACTATATCCGCTGTTTGCTGCACTAATTCTGGTCCTTGCATTCGGCGTTCTCCCACTTCATCCCAATACAATGGTGTTCTACATTTCCTTCGGTACAAGGCTTCGTAAGGCGACATACCTATGCTTGCATGATAACTATTATTATACACAAACTCTACTAACGGTAGATGATCATCCCAGCTACCCTTGAAATCCATGACGCAAGATCTTAACATATCTTCGAACGTCTGAATTGTTCTCTCGCTCTGTCCATCAGTTTGTGGATGATATGACATACTCAACTTTAACTGTGTGCTCAACTGCTCCTGCAGACTTCTCCAAAAGTTCGACGTGAATTGTGGGTCACGATCTGACACAATCGAAACTGGTACTCCATGTCTGGAAATAATTTCTTTAACATAAAGTTTAGCTAATTGGTCTAAGTTATACTTAACCCGAATTGGCAAAAAGTGAGCCGACTTCGTCAACTGGTCCACTATTACCCAAATCGCATCATACCCCTTCTGAGTAGTCGGAAGTCCCACCACAAAATCCATCGTGATATGCTCCCACTTTCACTCTGGGATCTCCAATGAATGTAACAAGCCACTTGGTCGTTGATGTTCGGCCTTAACCTTTTGACAAGTCAAGCACTTACTCACATACTCGGCTATTTCTCTCTTCATGTTTGGCCACCAAAAACTCTGTCGAAGGTCTTGATATATCTTAGTGCTACCAGGATGAATCGAGTACCTTGAACTGTGAGCCTCTTGTAAAACCTGCTCCTTTAACTCCGTCTCATTTGGAACCCAAATTCTTCCTTTAAATCTTAATAATACCTCATTATCAAGACTGTATTTTAAATCTTTTTCAGTGGTTAACCGCTTCTTCATTTGGTCACACTCATCAATTTTGAGCTGCACCTCCTTGACTCTCTCTATGGTGGTAGATTGCATCTCCGTCGCAAACAGTCTTTGCCCCATTTCACTTGGCATCTTCACCTCTATCTCCATCTTAGCCATCTCTATTATTAACTCAGTTTGAGCCGTTAACATAGATAACTTTTCCCGACCCTTCCTACTTAAGGCATCAGCAACTACATTGGCTTTTTCAGGGTGATACAGGATTTCACAGTCATAATCTTTTATCAACTCCAGCCATCTCCTCTGTCTCATATTCAACTCCTTCCGTGTGAAGATATATTTTAGACTCTTGTGGTCCGTGTATATCTCACATTTTTCCCCGTAAAGATAATGCCGCCATATCTTTTAGGCAAACACTATCGCGGCCAGTTCCAGATCATGAGTAGGGTAAACTTTCTCATAATCCTTTAACTGCCAAGATGCATACGCAATGACCTTGCCATGCTGCATGAGCACACAACCAAGTTTTCTATGCGAAGCATCGCTATAAACTACGAAATTTCCTATGTCATCGGGTAATGACAAAACAAGCGCTTCACTTAACCTTTTCTTCAGTTCTTGAAAACTGTCCTCATATTTCTCGGTCTACGCGTATTTCACCATCTTTCTTGTCAAATTAGTCAACGGAGTAGCTATCTTTGAAAAATCTTGAATGTATCTCCGATAGTAACCCACTAACCATAGGAAACTCCGCACCTCAGTCGGCGTTTTCGGTTGTTCCCAATTCATCACGGCTTCCACCTTCGCTGGATCTACTGAAATCCCTTCATGGTCAATGACATGACCTTAAAACTGTACTCTTTCTAACCAAAATTCAAACTTAGTGAACTTCACATATAATTTCTCCTTCCTCAGCGTCCCAACACTATTCTTAGGTGTTGAGCATGATCTTCTGGCGTCTTAGAGTAGACTAGAATATCATCGATAAACACCACGACGAACTTGTCCAAATATTATTTGAACACTTTGTTCATCATATCCATAAATACAGCTAGTGCATTAGTCAATCCAAATGACATCACCAGAAACTCTTAATGACCATAACGAGTCTTGGATGCCATCTTTAGTACGTCTTCATTCCTAACCTTCAGCTGATGATACCCCGTCCTTAAATCTATTTTGGAAAAATACTTTGCCCCTTTCAACTGGTCAAACAGATCATCTATCCTGGGCAATGGGTACTTATTCTTTATCGTTAACTTGTTCAACTCTCAGTAGTCTATACAAAGTCTTAACGATCCGTCCTTCTTTTTGACAAATAGTACCGGTGCTCCCCATGATGAAACACTCGGTTGAATGTACTTCCTGTCCAACAGTTCTTGCAACTGCACCATCAACTCCTTCATCTCCACTGGCGCCATACGATACGGTGCCCTGGAAACTGGTGCCGCTCCTGGCACAATGTCTATCACGAACTCGGTCTCCCTATCCGGCGGAAGAATCGACAATTCGCTTGGAAATACATCCATGAACTCACTCACTATAGGTATTTGTTCCATGGTTGCTCACACTCTCTGGGTATTAACAACATGGCACAAATAACCTACACACCCCTTTCTTAATAGTTTCCTAGTTAGTGTCATGGTAAGACAAGACGAACGACCCGATAATTTATTACCGTAAAATACTATCTGAGGTTGTCTTAACGTTCTAATATTTATGCTTTTCTTTTGACAATCTATAATTGCTCCATGGTTAACAAACCAATCCATTCCGAGAATTACGTCGAATTCTCCCAAATTTATCGGAATCAGATCTACCGATAATTTACAACCCCGTATGTCTACACAACAACTCCTATGAATATCTTCAACAGGAATTACCTCTGTTGGGAGAATGCATATTATAATTTGATGTTTTAATGCATGTGTTCATGATTATTTGTAAGGTCCTTTAATGAATATGTGTACAAGGACTTAGTGATAGATCAAAACTGTTAGGTTGATTTAAGCTTTCAACGTGTATCATTCTGTTAAAGAATGTATAAATAGAAAGATCAAAACTGTTAGATTGATCTTAAGATGTAATAGATTAGTCTTGAAGAAATCATAGTGCATCAACTTGATCAACATTGCAGAAGTAAAGGCAGAAAACGTAGAGCCTAAAGATCATTGTAACACCCCCTTCCCGAAAAGGAAAGGGAAGTCACGTGCAAAGCACAACAAACCTCAAAATAAGTAAAAAGAGCACTAATAACTTCAAAATATTAATAGTGATGTCCATTAATGAAGTTCTAAATATAATTCTCCAACTAGAGTCAAAATAACTAAAACCAAAAATCGAAACAACCTAGATGGTCAAAAACAACTCTCTCATCACACTAGCCCTGGATCAACCATGCAAACCTACCGGAAGAAAAACACAGCATGAGCCAATTGCCCAGTACGGATACAGATATACAAAAGATATACAATTGATATACGAAAATAACCGAGACAAAATACTGAACAAATCCTCAAGTGTAAATATGGACGAAAATATAATCTCCAAATATCTGAATGGAATATATCTAAATTAACAGAATTTATGAAACCAATAGAAGAACAAAGAAATAACGAACTGAAGTAACTAACTCAATGAATTGAACTGAACAGAAATAAAAAAACTAATACAATAAAATAATAGGCTGAATCAAATGGTTGGGTGTTATTTCATACCGAGTGAGCTTAAAAATATATCTTGTCACACAGGTAAGTCAAAATAATATCACACATGCAAATCAAATGAGGCCACACATGCAAGTCAAAACAATGCCACACAGGCAAGTCAAAATGATGCCACACAGGCAACCAAAATAATGTCACACAGGAAAATCACACATTGGACCGCGAATTCAAATGTATGCAAATCGGATAGGTGTGTTTGGCAAAACATCACCAATTCGCAGAATAGAAAACTAGGGTTAACCCATACGCCTCCCACAACAAAACACCAAATGGCCCACTTCCTCCGGAGCCCAAAGCGAAGACGTCATGGACTAATCACACCATCTCTGTAACACCCCTTTCCCGAAAAGGAAAAGGAGGTCACAATCGTAGTGTGCCTGCCTTGAATGAAATTCTTCGGACTTCGTAGAGTGGTCCCAACGAGTGCTGAGTTAACTCCACAATCGTAGTGTGCTGAAAGAAACATGAAGTTTACAAGTCAACGATCGTAGTGAGCTCTCGGGAACGTAGAGTCAACAACACGAGCAAGAGAAGATCGTAGGGTGCGAAGGATAAAGGGAAATCGTAGTGCTCTCGACTAATAGCATCGTAGTGTGCAAGTCAAAGACACTACGATCTAAATCGTAGAACATCACGATCCAAATCGTAGAGCATCATCTGTCTAATGTTAGAAAATGTCGAGCCTCATAATCTGTGTTTTCCCAACAATTGAGAAATGGATCTCAGATGCTGCAGTACTCATTAGTCCCAGATTGTATGAAATATCCTTAGTATACAACAAAGAAGCGTATTGAAGAAGCTAAGGATAGTACTGTGGATAAGAGGGACAAAACACCTTTTCAGGTGGTAGGTGAGAAAGCAGCCTGCAGTGTCAGGGGGCCAGGATGCAGAATTCAGAAGATTTGCAGAAATGTCTCCATCACAGTACAGAAAGTTCAGATGCATTTAATGCCACAACGGATGGATCCAACGGATAGTTTTCAACATCACATATATACATATCACACAGATGAGAGAGAAGCAAGCAATCAATCAAACATTCAACGTGAAGAATTCTCTAAAGCTCAACTCTACGATCTGAGAAATATCAAAGCTTGCTCAGCTACTCAGTTCTTAACGAACCAGTGCTTACACAGCAACTGAATAGCAATCTTCAAGAATGTAACAACAACCATCAATCAACTGAAGAAGAGTACCAAGTCTGCTGGACTTGAAGAGTTCGTAGTGAACTGTAAGAAAGCCAAGTCTGCTGGACTTGAAGAGTTCAAGAGTGAACTAAAAGAAGTTCCTAGACTGTTGGTCTAGAAGGAATCTGTGTGATTCAGAAAATTGTAAAAGATATCCTTAGTGGATATCCTACTCGTTGAGTAGAAGAGTGGACTAGGAGCTTTGAGTGCTCTGAACCACTTAAAAACAACTGTGCCGTTTACATTCATGCTATAACTGCTATATCTGCTATAACTGCCTTACTCGCTCATAACTCCAATGCTTGGTAAAGAAGATTAAAACAAATACTAATTCCGCAAAGTTTAAATCATTATCTAAGTACTAGTTAAAACGAAAAGATTTTCATATATATATTCAACCCTCCCCCTTCTAGATAACTTGTGCCTACTAGGAACTAACAATTGGTATCAGAGCAGGATCTATTTTGAAGCTTACAAGCTTTAGTAGATCCAAATGGCACTCGTACCAAGCGAATCCAGGACCGAGGGAGGCAGCAAGCCACCAATGTGCAACAAAGATAAATTTGCTAACTGGAAAGTCAGGATGCAAGCTTACATAGACTCAATAGATGAAGATCTATTTGAGACTGTTCTTAATGGGCCCTATATACCACCAACCATTGACGATCCAAATAGAGTACAAATAAAAGTGAAAGAAGAATGGACAGACAAAGAGAAAAGAGCTGTCCAACTTGATAAAAAGGCAAAGAACTGAAGAAGTTTGAAAATGTTGTAAACAGCAAAACAGCTAAAGATGTTTGGGAAGCACTGCTGATTATGCACGAAGGAACTGAAGAAGTCAAAGAGAACAAGTAGTCTCTCCTGACACAGCAGTATGAAATATTCGCTCATGTGCAGGGAAAAAACGTGACTGCAACTTATGAAAGATTCAACGTTCTGCTCAACTCTCTACGAGCATATGGGAAGATCTATCCTAACAAGGATCTAACCATAAAGTTCATGAGAGCCCTACCAAGCAAGTGGGATGCAAAGACCACATCAATAAGAGAATCAAAGAATCTTAATGAGATGACAGTTCAACAACTGTATGGAAATCTCCTGACGTACGAACTGGAGTTGACCCAACACGCTGAAACCTTATCAGAAGGAAGAAGAAAGGATAAGGGTGTTGCCCTAAAGGCAAATGAAAGTGCATCAAAAGTCATCGCTGAGATTAACTCTGATGATGATGAAGACGATGACGATGACTTTGCTATGCTGGTAAAGAGACTAAGAAGGTTCATGCGACAAGGCAGAACCGGCAAGCCATAGAAAGTCAGCAACTACGTCAGCCAGGAAAAAATGAATGATTTATGCTACAACTGCAAGAAACCTGGTCATTTCATTGCCAACTGCAACAAGCCTATTAAACAAGAGCTAAAGAAGAAATCTCATGCAAAGAAAGAATAAAAAGGAACCAAGAGGCCTCAGAAAAGAGACAAAGGTCTGGTTGCCGGAGGATCGTGGAGTAATTCAGATAATGACTCAAATGCAGACTCTTGAGATGAGGAAGAACCACATATGGCCAATCTGTGCTTAATGGCTAAACATGCAAAGGTCAAACAAAGCCTAAACATACATGATGTGAGTATCGATGAGGTATTTGATTTTAATTCTCCTGATGTAGATATAAGTGACTTAAGAACTGTTTTGCATGGCATAACTACTGACCTACATCAATACATGAAGTGGTTCAGAGTCTTGTCTAAAGATAATTCACTTCTTCAAGAGGAGAAGAAGAAAGTTCAAGAAGAGCTTGAAACAGCCCTTTTAAGTACTAATCTTCTCTCCCAGCTTGAAGCTGAGAATGAAACTTTAAAACAGACAAACACACATCATGCACAAAGAGAGTCTAAGCTAACCTCTAAAATTGAGGATCTAGAGAAGACTATCTCTGCATGGAACAGATCCTCATCATCCATAGACTGCCTGCTCTTTAGTCAGAGGAGCACATTCGACAGAACATGCTTAGGCTTTGGGGAATCCATCTCAGAGTTAAGTGTGGAAAAGACAATGAAAACTAGCTCTAGTACTGTCTCAAGTTTTGGTAGAGGCATTGCTTTTGTGAAATCCTCACAGTTCGAAGAACGAGTTCAACCTTATTCTACTGTCTCTAGTTATACTCAGAGAAGTAAAGGATCTCACGCTTCTCTGGGTTTCATCAAGGAAAAGAGTAATCCAATCTCTACTTACCAACCTCAAAGAATTGTAGAGTCAAATAAAATCAACACTGCGAATCAACTAGGAAGGTCTAGTAGAGGTAAGGCACACTCATCACTATTTATGAAACCTAAGGACACGTGGAAGAAAGAGAATCAGTTTAACAGAAGGTTAACTAAGGAACCACACAAGTCTAAATGGAAGATGAATCATCACACACACACAGGCATGCATTATAATAGATGCTTCATATGTAATAAAATTGGTCATAGGGCTACAAAGTGTTATTATAATTCCATGCATGTAAGACCAAGGATTAGACAAATTTGGGCCCCCAAAGGTACTAACAAAGTCCCCATGCAAATATGGGTACCAAAATGAAGGTTCAAATGTTTTGGCAGGAAAAGAGCTCCACGACCTCAACATGGTATCTGGACAGTGGTTGCTCGAGGCATATGACAGGGAACAAAGCTCTATTATCCAACTATGTAGAAAAGGAAGGTCTCTCAGTCATATTTGGAGATAACAGCTCAGGCAAAACAAGAGGATATGGCTCTGCTGGCAATGGTGCAGTATCTTTCAGCAAAGTAGCTTATGTGGAAGGACTCCAACACAATCTTCTAAGCATTAGCCAACTCTGCGATAAGGGTCACCAAGTAACATTTCTCAACAATCAATGTCAAGTCAGAGATTTGAAGACATCTGCCATAAAGTTGACCGGAACAAGAGAAGGAAATGTCCACACTATAGATCTTAGTCAACTAAGCTCTGATGAAACAATATGTTTTTTTGGAAAAAGCATCTAAGGAAATGAGCTGGCTATGGCATAGAAGGCTGTCTCACTTAAACTTCAAAAGCATGTCCAAACTGGCATCAAAAGACCTCATAGCTGGTCTACCCAAGTTCAACTTTGTGAAGGAAAGACCATGCAATGCTTTCCATCTTGGAAAGCAAACCAGAAGCTCATTCAAGAGCAAGACTGCAAATTCCATTGCAAGCCCCTGTAGTTGCTCCACATGGATCTCTTTGGGCCAATCTCGACAACCAGTCTTGGAGGAAAAAGATACTCGCTAGTCGTAGTCGACGACTACACCAGATTCAATGGGTATTCTTCCTAACTTCAAAGGATGAAACGAGCTCCAAATTTATCAAAATGTTCAGACTGGTGATGAACGAGAAAGGAGAGAAAATCAAGGCAATAAGGAGTGATCATGGAAGAGAATTCGATTTCTCAGAAATAGACAAGTTCTGCTCAGACAATGGCATCACTCATAACTTCTCAACTCCACGAACTCCGCAACAAAATGGAGTTGCTGAAAGAAAGAACAGAACTCTGATAGAGGCTGGAAGGACCCTACTAGCAGCAGCTCGTCTGCCTGAATACTTCTGGAGAGAAGCTGTCAACACTGCATGCTACACTCAGAACAGATCATTAATTTACTCTACGATCAAGAGGACACCCTACGAACTGTGGAAAGGAAGGAAGCCAAGCGTCGGCTATTTCCATGTCTTTGGCTGTGCATGCTATATTCTCAACAATGGAAAGCAGTATCTGACAAAATTCCAGCCCAAGTCAGACGAAGGGATCTTTCTTGGATATACCATAGACAACAAAGCTTACAGAGTGTTCAACAAGAAGACACTGAGTGTCGAAGTCTCAATACACATCATTTTTGATGAAACTGACTTAGATAAAATAGTGCCCCAAGACACTACGACCTATAGTGCAGACATTACGAATGAAGTCGTCGAGCTCAACACTACGATCGTAGTACCAGATAGCAAAATCGTAGAGCATGATAATGAAGTCGTAGAGAGGATGGATCCAAGGCAGCGAGCCTCCACTCCAAGAAGAAGAGATAGACCTTGAAGACTTAAGACAGGAAGGCATCATGACAGATGTCCCAACCGGGAACAGATGGGCAAGTGATCACACTCAGGATCTAATCATTGGAGATCCAAGTGCAAGAGTCAAAACAAGAGCTGCTACTCAGAATTAATGCTTCTATCTAAGCTTCTTGTCACAGATAGAGCCAAAGAAGATAGAGGATGCTATGGAAGACTCTAGTTGGATAGAAGCCATGCAGGAAGAACTCAACTAATTTGAACGAAGAAAAGTGTGGAGATTGGTACCAAGACCAAAGAGTCATCCTGTCATAGGAACCAAATGGGTCTTCAGGAACAAAATGGATGAAGATGGGGTCATTACCAGAAACAAGGCAAGACTAATGGCAAAAGGCTATTCTCAAGAAGAAGGCATTGACTATGATGAGACATTTGCACATGTTACCAGCCTTTGCTGCCCACATGAAGTTCAAAGTCTTTCAGATGGATGTCAAGAGTGCATTCCTAAATGGAGAGCTTCAAGAAGAAGTCTACGTAGAACAACCTCCAGGTTTCATCAATCCATCTCTTTCCAATTATGTCTATAGATTAGACAAAGCTTTATATGGTCTTAAACAAGCACCTAGAGCATGGTATGAAACACTGACTAACTTCTTAATAGAAAATGGGTTCACTAGAGGTAGAGTAGATACCACACTATTTCTTAGAAAGCATAAAGACAAAGTCTTACTAGTTCAAATATATGTTGATGATATCATTTTTGGTTCTACTGACGAAAATTTATGTAAGAGATTCTCTAAGCTAATGCAGAGAAAGTTTGAAATGAGCATGATGGGTGAGCTGAATAGAATCCTTGGACTGCAAGTGAAGCAGACTGATGAAGGAATATTCATTAACCAAGTCAAATACATCAAAGACTTACTAAAGAAGTATGACATAGAATCAGCCTCTCCCATGAAAACACCAATTGCTCCTGCAACCAAGCTTGACAAAGATGAGAATGGTAAATGTATTGATATAACTCAATACAGAGATATGATAGGTTCTCTTTTATACCTAACTGCCAGTAGACCAGATATAATGTTTGCAACATGCATATGTGCTAGATTTCAGGCTAACCCTAAAGAATCACATATGTCTAATGTAAAGAGGATCTTCAGGTATCTAAAGGGTACACCCTACTTAGGGATGTGGTATCCCAAGGAAGGCCTCTTTTGAACTAATAGGATACACAGATGCTGACTTTGCAGGATGCAAAACAGATAGAAAAAGTACCAATGGCACTTGTCAACAACTAGGGAACAGACTTGTGTCTTGGTTCAGCAAAAAGAAAAACTCAGTGTCAACTTCAACTGCAGAAGCTGAATACATTGCTGCTGGCAGCTGCTGTGCTCAGATCCTTTGGATGAGAAATCAGCTAGCTAACTATGGGTTTGATTTCAAGTCTATACCTATACACTGTGATAATACAAGTGCCATAGCAATAACTCATAATCCTGTTATGCATTCTAGAACCAAGCATATAGAAATAAGGTATCACTTCATTAGGGATCATGTGCAAAATGGAACTATATCTTTACAATATATCCCTACCGAAAATCAACTTGCTGATGTTTTTACTAAACCACTAGATGAATCCAGATTTAATAAGTTAATAAGTGAGCCAGGCATGCTAAATCTATCACCACGAATGTATGTTCTAGACTGTGCTAACAATGACAGATATAAAGGCTGAACTCAAAAATCGTAAACATGATCAAGGAAGGACCACACTCGTAGAGCTGAACAGAAATCTACCTCAACGATCGTAGCAAAGACTCAACTATCATGGTGGACAGACTCAATGAATGCTGATCAGACTCAATGACTACCGAACAGACTCGACGATCGCATGACAGACTCAACGAACAGAAGACCAACTCTACGATCGTAATCATACTAAGGACACCTTAGCTCTGAAAACTCAAAGGGCAAATCAGTACATTCCTAAACAATCAAAATCGTAGAGCCAAGCAAGAGGCGACACCTGTCCCACTAAGTCAAAAAGAGAGAGGGAAGTTACAAGTACAAATTGAAACCATGTTTTTGAAATCTGAAGTTCAAAAGATTATCTCTCATTCTCTCTCTCTCAAAGCAAAACCCTAACTCAGACAAAAGCTCAGTAGTATCCCTCTTCTCAACTACAGAATCGATGACTGCTTCTAATGTGATTTCGGGCTACAGACTCTATTTTGACGAGTTCAAAACCGCTCCACCTAAGTTTCATAAGATCTTAGCCTTACTGAAGAAGGCAGGTCTAGAAGAGGCGCTCGGCACCGATACGCTCATCTATCCTAAACTGGTGAAGGAGTTCTACAAAAATGGAGTATACGAAAAAAACACCATTACCACACGAGTTAGAGGAGTTGAAATAAAACTAGGGGAAGAAGATGTCAATCTGGCCCTAGGTTTCAAGAATGTAGGGCACCCATTTCTAGACAGCATAAGATTTCAAGAGGGACTGAAGAAGATACATCACAAGAAGAACCCCTCTGTGAAAGGCTACAAAAAGAAGGAGTTCCCTCAGAGGTATGAATTTTTGGCTGACATTATTGGGAAATGCATCTGCTGCAAGAGCTCAGGTCATGACTCGGTAAATGAGGCTCAGCTTAAGCTCATGACGGCTATGGTGTATGGTACTCAACTCAACTATGGGGTTGTATTGCTCGAGTGGATCGACAAGTGGATCGTAAGCTCGAAGAAATTAAAGAGCACCCCGAAGATGCTGTATGGGAGGTTCATTAGCATCATTCTGCAATCTGCATTGGGTGACAAAATCGGGGATGATGAAGGAGAAGTCATCAACCCAAACCGAAAAATGACACAGCAGTTGTTTAAAAACTGGGAAAGGAACCCTGCTGAGTATATGAGAATGATGACAGAGTCCAGTGGGAGAACTGGGGAACAAAAGGAAGCAGGCTTTCAAGGAGGAATGTCTGTTGTCAAAGAAGTTGAAGAAGAAGGAGAAGCAGATAAGGAAGAGCCCTCTGCTCTTACCAGAAAAAGTAAAGGCAAGAGAAAACTAAGGGCAAGACAAGTCGAAGAGCCTCAAGGATCTACAACTAACATTCCTGTAGAGTCCTCTGACATAGAGACTCTAAGAAGGCTAAGGAAGATGCAACAACAAGAAGAAGCTGAAGAGGATCAAACCACCATTTCACACATCTTAAAGAAGAATAAGACTGGTCATAAGTCTAAAAGACCAACAGTGTCTTCGATCGAAGAGACTCTACTATTCTCTGAAACCTAGCCAAGTGTGGCAGAAATGGAGGAAGCTGCTTCAAGGATAGTGGCTGATCAACGTGGCAAAACAAAGACTCAAGAAAGTCCAGAAGTGGTGACTAAAACCAGCGAAGCAAAGAGAAAGCTGGTCAAGAAGTATATTCTTGAGAATGAAAAAGTACTGAAGAAGGAAGCCAAGAGCATGGCTGCAAAAATAGAACTGCCCTAAGCAACCGAAGAGGAAAATGCTCCAGCTAAGGGGGAGAACCCTAAAATTCTCATGATTGAGTATACACAAGCTGAGGGGGAGAAGCCTACTGCTAAAGAAGAGGTTCCAGCAGAAAGGGACTTTCTGAACTTAGAAAAAGATTTACCAGCTGAGGGGGTGTTTCTAAACCTCAAGAAGATGATCATATTGAGGGGGAGCCTCATAATATCCCAATGGTTGAAGAGGAGGTCCTTGCTCAAGATAAAGATGAACCAATGTCAAACTTCCCAAAGGCCATTGAGATAATGGATTCTTCAGAAAAAAACAAAGAAGAGAAAGAGGATGATGATGATGAGCTCGAAATAACGGGTGTAGGAAAAGATGGATACATAAGCTATTTGTACAACGAAATGTTTTCTTACCTACCCATGATGGCATACCATCAAGCTCAAATTCTGAAATCATAGGATCACATGTTCTGGAGCTTCAAGGAATATCCATCAATCACAGTTCTGGCTCATGGATTTCCAGGGGAAGTCATCTTGGCCAAAAAGCTGATTACCAACCATTCCTCATTAAAAGCCAAACCTGAGGTATTGACTATCCCTACAAGCTTTAGATTTAATCACCTGTCATCATCTTCATTTAGCCATTTCTATGAATTTCCTAAATGGCTGGAAGTGATTCTCAACCCATTAAATCAGTTTCCAGTTGCAGAATCCCAAAATTCTGTAACTGAAGAACCGGAAGAAATCAACCTTACCCCACTCCCTCAAATAACCAACTCTACAATTCCAGACTCAAGCCACATCGTAGAGTCAAACATTGAAATCGTAGAGTCACATATCTCAGATGTCCAAACCCAAACCCCTCCAGCTGATATACCATCCTCCTCATCACATGACTATTTCAGTCTTGATCTAGCGTTATACAATTTGCAAGATCAATCTCCACCAAGAACCCCTCAAATGGACAATCCCCAATCAAATAATGCTCTCGCAAGCCTGCCTACCAAGGATGACTTAAAAGAAACCTCTGAGCAGATGATCAAATCTATCAAAGCAAGTCTGGAATCCCACTCTGATCTCCTCAACATCTGCCTGAATCAAATGAAAAAAGTTGCTAACAAATTCCCTAATACAATGAATACTGAGCTCACTACGAAACTAAGGGAAATTATCAAAGAAATTCAGAAGAGCATATCAGACAAAGATGAGATCCATTTCCAGGTTGCTGCCTAACAACGTGAGGCTATGCTTGAAATTCAGAAAAACCAAGATCGTCAACATCAAATTATGCTGGACAATATTCTCAACTTGAAAGCTTTTGTTTATGACTTCTAGAAATCTTATGCCAATCAGGAGAAGCATAATGATATGATTCTGACTGTCCTCCAAAATAAAGAAGCTAGAGCTGAAAAACAGATCAAGGAGAATATGGAAGACATTGCTCAAACTCAAAGCCAACTGAATGAGCTTGTCCAGGGGGTTAACAGGCTGTCTACAGATATTCGAACCCTTGATGCTGACATAAAGGGGGAGAAAAATAAAGGGAAAGGAGATCAAGACGATCAAGGAAGCCAAGGAAGAGGCAGAGGAAGAGGAGGTCATGCAACTCAAGAAAAGGGGAGAAGTTAATTTCATGCTTAGACATCACGAAGCCCTCCTGCAAGACATCATCAGACTCAACGATCTGGTCAGCAGGAAATTGTCACAGCTATTCCTCTGAGTCATAAGGGGCCAACTCCTAGCTCATAAGACGTGTCTACGGTATGCATAAGAATGTCAATTGGAGATCCTGCATTCATGCGCAGACATGAAGAGAATCCAGTTCTAAGTCTAAGCGAGCTGGAAGAGTTAGCAAGGAATGAAGAAGCTCAAAGGAAAAGAAGGGCTGAGGAATATGCCAATCCTCCTCCACAGAAGAGACCAAGAAAATAGAGATAAGTTGAGAGTTTAATGTTTTATTGATGTAATGCTATATTGTAATAGCTTCTTGATCATCAATAAATTCATGCTTATTCTCTAGAAATTTCAGTTTCTCACTGAAATACTAAGTAATGTTTAAATTTCCTGCAAATGCATCTAATCACTAATAATCATGACAACAAATCTCCTTGGTTATGTCAACATCAAATAGGGGAGATTGTTGGGAGAATGCATATTATGATTTGATGTTTTAATGAATGTGTTCATGATTATTTGTAAGGTCCTTTAATGAATATGTGTACAAGGACTTAGTGATAGATCAAAACTGTTGGGTTGATCTAAGCTCTCAACGTGTATCATTCTGTTAAAGAATGTATAGATAGAAAGATCAAAACTATTAGGTTGATCTTAAGATGTAATAGATTAGTCTTGAAGAAATCATAGTGCATCAACTTGATCAACATTTTTTATTTTTTTTGCTAAATTTTGTTTGTATATATAAAATATGAAAAAAACAAAGGATATTACAATGAAGATCAGAACATAACCTTCTTCTTCCGAGAAGGTTAAAGCACCTAGATAAAACTAGGGGGGGAACAATTTTCCTAACTTAATTTAATACATCCTTACATCCTGAAGCTAGAAACCACTAAATAGACACAATTAATATTTAGCTACACCAATAAGGACTAGTGTTGCTGCAATGGACAACCCACATGAGGCTGCATAAACAATTAAAATCCAAGCACCAGCCCTCAGAAAATCCGTGGGTCCCGCAGGGCATAGCATTAAGCAGTAAGCACTTCCATCATGCCCACGTGGGCCCCACCTGCAGAAGAAACCAAAGATGTTCCCACTATGAAAAATCAGATCTAAACATTAAGAGATATGAGTGAAATGCAAACATTCAGCTCTGAAATCAACCGAATAACCCAAAGCCCATCAAACTAACTAGCAGCCCCATAAAGAAGCACAACACTGCCACCCAAATAAGAAAGGGAGCAAACAAAACCAAACCCAAAACCAGAGCAGAGCAGCTGCCGAGAAAGAGCAGTTGCTGAGAAACTGAGCTAGAGCAGCATGGGACTGAATCAACCCATATGATAGACACTAGAATGCCTCAGTAGCAGCAAACCCCAACCGGGCTAAAATCACACCGGCTATACTTAGTACCATCAGCCCAAAGCTAGCTGACCTTCAAATCAAAACAATAACCATAAAAGTAAGTAGTGTAGACATCAACTGCATAAACCACAGCTTGAAACCACATAGCAAGCAGCATGAACCACATAGCAGAAAATGTAGCCCATCCCAGCAATACCAACCAAAAGCATTGACAAGTGCACAGGCCAGATGCCAAAAAGACTCAGACCATCCCCATAGAAGCATAGAAGCTGCACCAAGCTGACCAACTGCACGGAACTGAAACAGAAATAAAAACTGAAATCAACCTCGACAATCAGACATGCCCCCGACAGAAGGTGACTCCAAACATGGCAACCATTAGAACAACTGCCCAAGAAACTATGAGCAGCAAACCAGCTGGCGAAGACCAAAAACCCAGCTCTTGGCTTTTGGCGTACTTGAGCAGCCAAAAAATCTAAATGTCAGGAGGTTTTGGTTCCATAATCCTCAAAGTTGGTCTAGGAGTAGATACTTTTAAGCACGACTTGAGAACAGGAAAAGTAGACAAGGCAGCCTTTTGAGTTTGTTGAACCTTTGTAATCAAGAACTCGGTCTTGTCAAATCGAACTTTCTTCATAGCACTTGAGTCAGGGGTACTCTTAACAACCAACGTACTAGCAAAATTAGAGATCTTTTCCTTTCATTTTCCCATAACAGGAGGAGTATTCTCCGAACAAGGAGCAATTGGACAATCCTTCCTTTTTGGCAATTCCCTCCAATCAAACCTGGGCTTAGATTTCGTTTCCTCCTTTTTCCCCTCGCGAGGCAGAAGGGAGCAAGTGGAATCAGAATGACCATAGGTTTTGCAGAGCATACATTTCCGGGGTTGCCAAGGAATATCAATATGAATTTCTTGGGGAGCACAATTCTCAATTTGAACTGTAAAAGACTTAGGTAACTGAGTAGAGACTGCTATATCAATACAAATTCTAGCAAAAGAGAGCTTATTTCCAAATTTAGTTGCATCGCCAATAAATAGAGGTTTGCCAAAATGACTAGCAAGATAGGCAAAACCATCATCGTGCCAAAGTGGAAGTGGGACATTATGAAAATTGACCCAGATAGGAATAATAGTAGGATCACGTTTAAGAAATTCCATACCAGCTTTCCATCTTTGGATGATCAAAAGAGATTTACCAAAGTAAGCATGTCCACGAGCAGCAATTGGAATAAGGTCTGCCTCCGACCTGAAGCAGAAGAAATAGAGGCCATTTCCTTTAAAAAACACCTTTGATACCTTGTCTCCCCAGACCTGTTTTGCCCAATAGGTAGCATAGTGGATAGACTTTTTTCCTCCAATAAAATAGCCCACAAGAGAAAGAGACCAAGAAGTGATACCGGGTTGTGAGATTTCAGGAGGTATAGCAACAATATCATGATTATTAAGAAGATTGACATTATGATTTATGAGGTTGGAAATGTCATGAGGTTGTTTATAGTTATTAGGAGCAGATTTGGGAGATAAAGAAAGAAGACATGATTCTGTCCCTAATTCAAGGTCACCAAACTGAATTGGAGAGAGGAGGGTTGGGACCCCACCAGTTTCACGTGAGCAACTCCCACTAGCTGGAGAAACATTGCCAGCTTTTGAATTCAAAGAGCAACTAGACCCAAGAGTTGAATTTCTGTCTTCCTTTAGGGTGCTTTCGGCAGACCCAAGGCTACCTTGTCCACTATGAGGTGCACTTGCAGTTTCAAGAGAGTGAGATCCACTCAACAAAAATAACCGATTATTAGGTTCAGCAAAGTGAGGATCACTTGCCAACTTCAAAGGATTAGTTGGAATAAGAGGACTCATCACCTCATCACCTTCTCCATCGGAGAAGCTGAGATAATCAGGAAAATCAAAACTGCTATCTTTTAAGCTTGATATGGCAGATTTGAAACAAGTTCTTGAGGAGCCCAAGGATTTATCATCCACACTAGCATTCCCAAAGGAGCCGTGCACCAGCTTTGGCCGAGGTTTCTTTGAAGCCGATTTAGATTTCGAACTCTTCATTTGCTTACCCATGGAAGACCCGCTCAAAAACCCAAATCAGCTATGAGAACCAAAGGAGTTTAGATGGAAAGAAATCCCAACATGGATATTATAATCACTAACCGAAGAATGCAAAGATCAGAAATCACTAATCAAAGATTAGAAATAGATTCAACATGACAAAGTTCAGATCTGAAAACCGGAAGAGACATGGCTGCGCAGATCTGAAAACCATTTCCGTTTGCTAGAGTTTGCATTGAAGTCAAAGCTTCTTCCTCATTTCCTCCTTCTCCCACTCCAGTAGAGTTGCAAAGGAGGTCTCACATATAATTATCTATGTTGTCTCTAAGTGTCTCTTGATCAAAATTGCAGAAGTCAAGACAGAAAGCGTAGAGCCTGAAGATCGTAGTGTGCCTGCCTTGAATAAAACTCTTCGGACTTCGTAGAGTGGTCCCAACGAGTGCTGAGTTAACTCCACGATCGTAGTGTGCTGAAGGAAACATGAAGTTTACAAGTCAACGATCGTAGTGAGCTCTCGGGAACGTAGAGTCAACAACACGAGCAAGAGAAGATCGTAGGGTACGAAGGATAAAGGGAAATCGTAGTGCTCTTGACTAATAGCATCGTAGTGTGCAAGTCAAAGACACGATCCAAATCGTAGAGCATCATCTATCTAATGTCAAAAAACGTCAAGCCTCATAATCTGTGTTTTCAACAAGTGAGAAATGGATCTCAGATGATGCAGTACTCATCAGTCCCAGATTGTATGAAATATCCTTAGTATACAACAAAGAAGCGTATTGAAGAAGCTAAGGATAGTACTATGGATAAGAGGGACAAAACACCTTTTTCAGGTGGTAGGTGAGAAAGCAGCCTGCAATATCAGGGGGCCAAAATGCAGAATTTAGAAGATGTGCAGAAATGTCTCCATCATAGTACAGAAAGTTCAGATGCATTTAATGCCACAACGGATGGATCCAACGGATAGTTTTCAACATCACATATAAACAGATCAGACATATGAGAGAGAAGGTAAGCAAGCAATCAAACATTCAACGTGAAGAATTCTCTAAGGCTCAACTCTACGATCTGAGAAATATCAAAGCTTGTTCAGCTACTCAGTTCTTAACGAACCAGTGCTTACACAACAACTGAGTAGTAATCTTCATGAACAAAACAACAACCATCAATCAACTGAAGAAGAGTACCAAGTCTTCTGGACTTGAAGAGTTCGTAGTGAACTGTAAGAAAGTCAAGTCTGCTGGACTTGAAGAGTTCAAGAGTGAACTAGAAGAAGTTCCTAGACTACTGGTCTAGAAGGAATATGTGTGATTCAGAAGTTTGTAAAAGACATCCTTAGTGGATATCCTACTCGTTGAGTAGAAGAGTGGACTAGGAGCTTTGAGTGCTCTGAACCACTTAAAAACAACCGTGTCGTTTACATTCATGCTATAACTTCTATAACTGCCTTACTCGCTCATAACTCCATTGCTTGGTAAAGAAGATTAAAACAAATACTAATTCCACAAAGTTTAAATCATTATCTAAGAACTAGTTAAAACGAAAAGATTTTCATATATCTATTCAACCCCCCCTTCTAGATAACTTGTGCCTACTAGGAACTAACAACCTCTTCGTTTGCTACCTTAATATTTAAAGGTATAGGCAACTTTTCGTGAAGTAATCCTAATCGTCTAGCAAAATCACATGCGATACACGAACATGTAGCACCCGAGTCAAACAGCACGTATGCATTTAGGTCATTGATCGGAATAATACCTGCGACTACGTCCCCTGAGGCCATCACATCTTGGACGGTCATGTTAAAAGTACGGGCCATCAGCCTACCCGGCTGCGCTGGACCTCCAATAGCTAACTTACCGCTATTGGCACCCCAGTTCCCATCCGTCCCCTTGTTCGGGCAATTCTTTTCCATGTGATCAGTGGACCCACACACAAAGCATCTGTGGTTCTTCTTCAAAATTGGGCAGTAAGGCGCAATGTGCCCCTCCTGTCCACAATTATAGCATACGACCTTACCCTTGAGACATACTCCTAAATGAGTCTTCCCACAGGTCTTGCTGGCCTCCATCCTCTTCTTCGGGTCTCCTTGTTTCACTCCGATATTCCTAGAGCTAAACACATTCCGCTTATACCCTTCACCACTCCCGCTGGCTCCTTCGACCATTGATCCCCCTCAACTTTCTCTTTATTTTTCTTATCTTTGTGGTACTGGCTCAACGCCTCGCTACCACCTTCGGCGATTATCCCCTTCTCTAATATGGCTCCAAAGGAAGTACTTTGGAACACGGATATGCGGTTATAGAGCCAGAGTTTCAAGCCCTGCTCAAACTGTTGAGCTTTCCCGACCTCGGTGTCCACTTGGTGTGGAGCGAACCTCGCCAGTTCATTAAACTTGGCGGCATATTGGGGAACCATCATGTCCCCTTGCTTCAAGTCCAGAAACCTCATCTCCATCCTTCCCACGTTAGAGCCTCTATCTCAACCCTAGCTTGATTATCGTCCCACCAAAAGTTGGCCTCTCCCTTCATCAGGTAGGTTGCAAAGGCAGCCTTCTGGGCCTTGTCGACATTTTCTATGACAAATGCCTTCTCGATTTCCTTCACCCACGTTTGGGCTTCGATAGGGTCCGTAGTTCGTTTGAACTCCAGCAGACCCACGCTTTTAAAATTCTTAAACGTAGTAGCTCGTGCTACACCAGGATTTACGGGGATGTTTGTGTAGTTCTATTAAACGCTGTTGTTAAAAGATTTACAAACTCCTGTATGGGTTAACCGGACCTCCCTCTGGTTGATTTACGTTCGCGCATTGATTACGTGGTACTCTTCTTGGCGGCATTTTGATGTTAAAATAAACAACACATTTCATTATCATTAATTTCCTGTTAGTTATTTATTATTCAATTTTAAATAACTGAAACATTCATTACTCAACATGTTCCGAAAAGGACTTATATTGATTCATTGTAGTATAACACTACATCGGTTACATTACCCAGCCTAAGCTGATTACATTACTTTCCCGCAATTGTTTTCCTAAAGTTGGGATTTACAAAAGACTACCCTTTGTTATACAAAAGAGGGTTTTACGTCACTACTAGATACACGATATTTACATCTCTTAACTACTCTAGCTACTACTATATTACATCTGCCTTAAGGCATTCTCAAAATCAGCCTTGGCAAGACCGGCGATAATATCACGGCTGATAGTATGCCGCGTATGCCCTATTTCTACGGGATAACAAGCTACCTGCTGCTGGAAGTCCGTATGAGAACTCCTATGAACATTGGACATTCTCCCTATCTTTTGCTTCTTGGTCTTTAGCTTCCCCCTGAGCTCAAAGACCTCTTGTTTCAGCTCATGGACCTTATCCTTAGCCAAAACCCTCTCATCGTGCTCTTATTCCCACATGGACTCCACGTCCATCTTATCCTCTATAACAGCCTGGAGCTATGCTTTCAGCTCCTTAATCTCCTGATAGTAATGTATGTTTCTATCCAATACTGACATGAAAAATGACATCATTGACTCCCCCGGATCCATCTCTGCTGCTATAGCTACGGGGTTGAAGGACACCAGCTCCACCTCCACCTCTTCCTCCAGCATGCCGTCGAACACGGACATGAGGTCTAAGCTCTCTGAGTCTCCAGACTCAACCACTACTACCTCGGGATCTGCTGTTAGGGTGTTCGGTATGATCTCTATCTGATTAACCGACCCTTCGCTGACTACCTGTACGTCTCTATTTTCTCCTGTCATCTACAACAACACAAAAAGTTTGATTAGTATACGTCAGTAGAATAATAAAAATACATAACACATAACTTGTATGCTAAATTAAGATTTAGAAAGAGAACTTAGTTTTACGGTGAAAAATATATATACGAATATATGTTTTGTAAAAATATCAAAAGTTATGTATGCTAACTGAGGAATTGAACTATACATGTTAATTTGTTATATTTTGGTATACTTGTATTTCAAAGGAATCAAATTTGGTTGATAACAGTGAAAATTTCGTTCACCGTACTTTAGATATTAACAATGGAGTTTTGAGTTTTAACCAAATATTATTTTAGTGATTTAAGTCTTTTAAATTTGTTGTTCAATTGTTGGAAATTGGTATATGGATAATTGTTAACAATTATTTGTAGTTTATATTAGTTATACATGTTGTTTGGGGCGAATTGTTGTTACAAATTTAAGACAGTAGCTTTGGCTCTGTTCTTCGTTTTGGTTCTGTGAGTTTCGGCGCCCCAGTGTCAAAATTCGCGCCCCAGCGCCAAATTTCGCGCCCCTGCGTCAAAGTTCGCGCCCCAGTGTCAAAAATGGGTCAGTAGCTCACGCCCCGGCGCTGGAACTCGCGCCCCGGCGCCGGAAAAAGTTGTCTGAGTTGGGCAGTTTTGACCTCCCGTAGTAAAACGGCCATAACTTTCTCATACGAACTCCGATTGAGTTGATTCAAGATGATCCGAAACGAGAAAGAATAGACCTACAACTTTCACGCTTTAAGTTGTTTAATTTGAGGTCTGTAACAGTAGTCAAAATGGCCATCCTTAGGACTGTTGTGTATTTGGAGCCAATCGGAGGGCGTCGAGATGCACGAATGCAAGTGCAACCCTTTGGGTATTAGTATAACTGAATGATAACATGTTGGACATGTAATAGGATGTTGTATCAAGTTGTTAACGTGCATGTGGTGCAATGACATGATCACTTAAGTAGTTGTAATAAAGCTAAAAAGTAATGTTCACGAAAAGATGGAATGCTGTTTAAACTTAAACTTAGTTAGTAGCTAAACTAAGAGTAATAAAGTAACTCATAAAGGTAATGTTAGTGTAACTTATGTGTATTGTCAATACATATGGTATGTGTAGGACTTGGGGTGAACGTGAATAATAATTGTTTAACCTACGCACGAGGCAAGTTCTCTAACTCTACTTTTATAATTGTGCAAGTTTCTAAACCTATCTTTTTACATTAAGCAAGTTCTCTAACTCCATACTCTCGTTGAGTTAGTTTGTTGTGTTTAAGTAAGTTTTCTAATTCTAAAGTTTCGTTATGCAAATTTCATATGCTATACTTTATTGAGTAAAGTATTTCCATTAAGCAACTTCATTGTATCCAGTTATTCATGATGATACAAGTTTCCCATCTCCACACTTTCGTTGAGATAGTAATTATGATTATACAAGTTTTCTTAACTCTAAACTTGTTATATTAGCATGCAAGTACCTTTAGTTTATCGTTCAAGTTATTATTTGTTGTGCATGCTTGATATTAAATTCTAAGATGAAACCTTAGCTTAATGTTATTCAAAGCAAGGTATGATGTGTTATTCAATAGTTATGCTATTAGATTATCCCTAAAGCATGAATTTAGAACGAAATATTTATTCAGTTATGATTATTCAATAACATAGTGTTATTATCTTTTATTCAACTAATCCTTAGTTGATGTCCGTTGAATTCCAAATTACCTTGAAGTGTATCCAAACTAAATTATCTTTGGGGCGGACTTGTACTCAAAATACTAAGATGAACAAGCCTATTTATAGGGGTTACGCATAGTTTTGTACTTTGCGCTGAAATGTTTGTATACAATACATGTACGAAGGGTTGATCCCCTTAAGTACCTTAAAGTCATTATGGTCGTATGACTGTAAAAGTTTAAGTTGATAGATTACTTATAACTGTGGACAAGGTTCGTGGTCATTTGACCCTCAGTGAATATTAAGATGTTAATAGGACTTATTATTTAGTTTTATTGAGCCCCTGAATGGGCAAGGAATGTTTAAGATGTTAATAGAACCTATTGTTCAGTTCTATTGAGCCCCTGAATGGGCAGAGAATGTAAAAGTTATTCATTGTTATTTCAAATGAGCCTTGTTTGTTCACTCTTGCCTGTAAAATCCTTACAGCTAAAGATGAAAAGGGTGACGTACCTAGCACCAGTAAAGGAAAGGGAAAGATGAACAAGTACTGAAGACTTGTAATAGTTTTGATAGTTTTATTATCAAACTTTGGTTTAAAGAATGTAATGAAATTTATTTAAATTTTCCGCATACATGCTTTTAATTCACATAGCAAATATAAAGATTGAGTTCCTTACTCAATCATCATTACTTAGCCAAAACAATGCAGTCATATATTGACTTTAATATTTCATGATTTCAACATGCATAACATATCATGCAATTTAAAACAGTTCATCAAGTCCACGTAGAAAATAGGAACCGAAATACTTGTCTTGATCGTTGTTTACCAATAATAGTTTAACAACTTACAGTTATCTGCACTTCATGTGCCCTACACAATTATATAATCATACATATCAACTATTAGTCACATAACAACACATAGTAATTGTAATGTAAACTCCACTCCACATCTCATAATCATTCCTATTAATTAGCACACAATGTCCAATTAGATTGTTTTAACTTTTTGACTTATGACTCATTATATTTCATAATCGAAGTTCATTCAAGTGATTAAGTCTTGCTAGGACTACTTATTGGTTTTATATTAAACCCATTTCATATTCTATAATATTCATTTCAATTGAATTGAAACACTTTTTAAGTTCGTTAACACTTGGTACGGCGTTTCGACGTTCATTCGTCACACGTCTGATTTGCCTCTCTTGTGTATGATTACTATGCTTCTATAACTTATCTAATACATTATTTATTAATGTTAAGCATCATTATATTTACTAACATACATGTTTTATAACTTAGGACATCATCTTTTATGGTCAGGATCACTACACATGCATATGTACATGCCCGACGCCCTCCGATTGCCCCCGAAAACATAACAGTCCTAAGGATGACCATTTTGACTACTGTTACAGACCTCAAATTAAACAACTTAAAGCATGAAAGTTGTAGGTCTATTCGTCCTCGTTCCGGATCATCTTGAATCAACTCAATCGGAGTTCGTATGAAAAAGTTATGGCCGTTTTACTACATGAAGTCAAAACTGCCTCAACTCAGACAAATTTTCCGGCTCAGGGGCGCGAGTACCAGCGTCGGGGCGCGAGTTCCAGCGCCGGGGCGCGAGCTACTGGCCCATTTTTGATGCTAGGGCACGAACTTTGACACCGGGGTGCGAAATTTGGCGATGGGGCGCGAATTTTGACGCTGGGGCGCCGAAACTCACAGAACCAAAACGAAGAACAGAGCCAAAGCTACTATCTTAAATTTGTAACAACAATTCGCCCCAAACAACATGTATAACTAATATAAACTACACATAATTGTTAACAATTATCCATATACCGATTTCCAACAATTGAACAACAAATTTAAAAGACTTAAATCACTAAAATAATATTTGGTTAAAACTCAAAACTCCATTGTTGATATCTAAAGTACAGTGAACGAAATTTTCACTGTTATCAACCAAATTTGATTCCTTTGAAATACAAGTATACCAATATATAACAAATTAACATGTATAGTTCAATTCCTCAGTTAGCATACATAACTTTTGATATTTCTACAAAACATATATTCGTATATATATTTTTCACCGTAAAACCAAGTTCTCTTTCTAAATCTTAATTTAGCATACAACACACACACACACACACACACACACACACACACACACACACACACACACACACACACACACACACATATATATATATATATATATATATATATATATATATATATATGCTAACTATAACAATTATAACAATAAAAACACATAATATCATAACCAATTCTAGAACATGTTTTACATATAATTTTTGGTAAAAACCTTAACAGAGTGAATGACTTTCAAGAACACAGAGACTTTAAACCAAATGACGTAAAACATATATGTCTTAATAAACATAAATTTAGGTTATAAACACCTACCTTTTGTTGTTAAGAAACACTTGTTAAACCCTTAGAAAAGCTTGAAGAACTCTGTATTTTCCTAGAATCCCAGCCCTTTCTCTCTCAACTATCTCTGTATTCTTTTCTTTCTTTTACCAGACAACTCTAAGGTAAAACTGATAGCTAAGCCACATAACAGTATACGTATACTAAAAATAAAACTAACTCACGCTCTATTTTTCAAACGTTTAGAAACTGACGGCTGTATTAAATATACCAATAAGTTTATTAGTTATATATATATATATATATATATATATATATATATATATATATATATATATATATATATATATATATATTATTTATATTTTATTTATTTAATTAATAATTTAAATTCAAAAGAAATTCAAAAGCCATAAGGCTTTGTTTGGCAAATCATTTAAAATTAAAGGATTAATACTTAAGCCTTGTTTGGCAAAACTAAATTAAGAATTATTTTAATAACTCTTTATCACATAGTTATTTGTCACACTTTATGTAATAACAATTTATTAAATAAATCACTTAATAACATAACTCAATCCACATAACACATTAATTATTTAACAATTAAATATTTAACTAAAACATCTCAATCAAATTGAACAATTACTTATTCAATAATAAACACGTCCAATAAATATTTATATAAATCAATAAATATTTATAACGTACATTTAAAAAATCTGGAATGTTACAATAAGTCTAGCCGAAAGAATTGGCGTTGACTTCATTAGACACTAACTCATGCGTAAGAATACATGAATCACAAAGCTTGTCCAGAATGAACCGGAACAAGGGTTAGAATACTTGCCTTTAGCGTCTGCTACAGTTTATAACACGTGCACTTTAGGTCTTTAAGGTCTCTACAGTAGTTGATAACATCACATAGCACATTAGGTCATGAATAACATACATGTTTCGTAAAGAATTTTACCCTTATTCTAAATCTAATTATGTATTTAGATTTGTTATTATTGGTTCCGGCTTTCCATTATGTCAACATTATGTTTACATGCACTTGACTTTCTTTAACCATAAGTGATCATACTTAAGGCTTAACTATGACTTAACAATGTTACATTAAGATACTTAGCTAAATGTTCAACAATTACTATCCATGCTCCACATAAAAACCTTCTTTATTATTTAGACCTTAAGGTTGGCGCTACGGCGCCAGTGTTCCTTCGTTATGCCACGCTGCGGCGCCATGCACTTATACTAGAGAAATCCAGACTCGGCGCTGCGGCGTGAGTCTCCTTTGTTATGGTCGCGCTGCGACGCCACTCTCCAGTAGGTTATAGCTTTGCTCGGTCAAGCTTGGCGCTGCAGCGCGAGCTATTTGGCCTTGGGCTGGCACCGCGGCGCCAGCTATGTGCACCAGAAAAGTTTGACAGATTTTTCAACTTGTGAGATTCCCGTACTCGTAACTTCTTCGTTATATGTCCGAATTGGCTCGTTCAAGAGCCTACGGTTCACAAATTACATAATCTAAATGTTCATGTAAGAATTTTATCTATTTGACTTCGTTAGCTAAAAATTCACCTATTAGTCCATTTTTAACGAAAACGATAAACGTTCGTGAACGTTCAACGCTCGTTTCTTCGTTCTAAGTCGGAATCTGGTCATTTTTGAGTCTGCAACTCTATAATGCCAAATAGGACTTGTCTCCATCAACAACTAATGTTTCCGAGTTCAAACACAAAATTCGACTTTCATTCCGAGAATTTCACAAATTCGACGATTATCGTCCAATCGTGTGAATTCCGGCAAAACTTTATTACTAACGATTTGTTCATCAATCCAAATGGATTCATTTCATTAAATACACATGTCAACCTACATATTACAACTTCTCTTTAAATTAGGTTATGGCTTATTCTTCATAAGTTCGTAACTTAACAAATTCTACAATACAAGGTTTTTATTTCCTTATGACTTATTCTTGAATTAAGTCTTTTATACAACATTCTTGCATCTTATGAATCCTACTAAATTCTTAAAGTAATCATATAACAAGTTCATTACTGTTCTTCATAAGTTCATAACTTATTTAGGTTTGAATTGCTTATTCCTTACTTATTCGGCTTAAGTCCATTAATCATCCATTTCTTAAGTGTTCTTAGCATATATGTTCATTAGGTTACACTTCTCTTATCACCCTAAAATGATAGAGATAGAAGATATAAGATCATGAGATCAATTACCTTCGATGACAAGCTTCTCCTTTTTGAAAATCTAGTCATGGAAGGTTGGACTTATAAGTGCTTATTCTCTCTACCAATTAAGTTGCTTTGTAGTGGAAGTTGTTAGATTATTTGAACAAGCAAAAAATGAAATGTGAGCTTGCTATTTATAGAAGTCTCTAAGCTAGGGCATAATGGTCATTAAGACATCCCACCTCCTTAACAAACCTCCTTACTATTCCTTCCTTAATGCCCAAGTATACTTGCTCCCTACATCCAATACTTGGCCACCACATAAAGGTCTTGGTCACCAAGTTCACCCATGGGTTACCCCATGGATCAAGCTAGCCCATTGGATCATTTCATTGGGCTTAGGTTTAATCAATTAGATTATTCTTATGGGCTTTCATTAATTTAGTTTGGGCTTCATATTAACTAACTCTTGGGCTAAACATTCCCACACTTGGGATTGCTCCTTAATGCTATTGGTCTTTACACTTCATACAAGATTACACTAATTCATTTCATTTGACTATAATTCTTAACCCTCTCGAATTAAGTCCGCATGCTAAATATTGCATTTTCCATACTTAGATTATTATTACATAATCCATCTCACCTCGATATTATAACGTTACGTATGTGACGCCCCCAAATTCGGGTATCTTCCAACCCGACATATGGTGCTCCATGATACTACAATTCATACAGGCATTCCATTGAGATAAAAACAAAATGAGTATACTTACTATATCCTTATTACATTAGTAATAAATCCTTTCCCAGGTTCACAAACCGAATACATTTTGTTAGTTCCTAGAAGGCACAATAGTTATCTAGAAGGGGGGGTTGAATAGATATTTCAAAAAAAAATCGTTTTAAACTTGTTAGTTGATGATGATTAAAACTTAGCGGAATTAATGTTTGTTTTAATCTCCTTTACGAAGTAGTAGAGTTATGAGAGTAAGGCAGTTATAGCAGTTATGGCAGATATAACAGTTATAGTGAGAAAGTAAAAGACACAGACGTTTTATGTGGTTCAGAGCACTTAAACCTCCTAGTCCACTCTTCTACTCCTCGAGTAGGAAATCCACTAAGGATGTCTTTTACAACTTCTGAATCACACAGATTCCTTCTAGACTAGCAGTCTAGGAACTTCTTAGTTCACTCTTGAAATCTTGAAGTCCAGCAGACTTGGCTCTCTTATAGTTCACTTAGAACTCTTCAAGTCCAGCAGACTTGGTACTTTTTCTTCAGTTGATTGGTAGATGTTGAGTTCTTGATGGTTGCTACTCAGTTGTTGTTTAAGCACTTGTTCGAAAGAATTGAGTAGCTGAGCAAGCTTTTCTTTTTCTCAGATCGTAGAGTTGAGCTTTGAGAGTTCTTGTTCATTTTTGTTCAATGCTTGCTTACTTTTCTCATCTGCTTGATTTGCATATATGTGATCTTGAAAACTATCCGTTGGATCCATCCGTTGAAGTATTAAATGCGTTTTACCTTTCTGTTCTTTGATGGAGACGTTTCTGCACATCTTCTGAATTGCATTCTGGCCCACTGACATAGCAGACTGCTTTCACACCTAACACCTAAAAAGGTGTTTTCCCCCTTACCAATGGTACTTTCCTTATCTTCTTCAATACGCTTCTTTATTTCGTACTAATGATATTTCTTAACACTTTGGGACTGGTGAGTACTGCAACAATTGGAATCCATTCCTCATATGTTGGAGTCTGTCTCCACATAAATCATGAGGCTTGATACTTCTGACACAAGATAGATGATACCCTACGATTTAGATCGTGGTACTCTACGATTTAGATCGTGGTGACTTGTCGCCTTGGTGCTTGGTCTGATGCTATCAGCCGAGAGCACTACGATTTCTCTTAACTATTTGCACACTACGATCTTCGCTTGCTTGAGTTGTAAACTCTATGTTTTCGAGAGCACATTACGATCTCTGAGTTGACTCGGAAAACGTTGGGACCACTCTACAATTTTCGAAGAGACCCTTCAAGGCAGGCACACTACGATCTTTGAAGCTCTACATTTCTGCCTTGACTTCTGTAATGTTGATCAAATTGATACACTACGAATTCTTTGAAGCCTATCTATTATATCTCAAGATCAACCTAACAGCTTTGATCTTTCTATCTATACATTCATTTCCAGAATGATACATATTAAGAGCTTAGATCAACCTAACAGATTTGATCTATCACTAAGTCCTTGTACATGTATTCCTTGAAGGACTTTACAAATAATCATGAGTATTTACATTTAAAACATCAAATCATAATATACATTCTCCCAATAATCTCCCCCTATTTGATGTTGACATAACCAGGAGATTTGTTGTCATGATTATTAGATTCTAGATGCATTTGTAGGAAAGTAAACATGACTTAGTATTTCAGTGAGCAACTGAAATTTCTAGAGAATAAGCATGAATTTATTGATGGTTGAAGAGTATTAAATTTTATCTTTACATCAATAAGAATTTAAACTTTCACTTATCTCTATTTCTTTTGTTTTTTGCGTGGAGGATTGACATACTCCTCAGCTCTTCGTTTCCTGCTCGCTTTATCCCTTCTGGCTATTTCTTCCAGCTCACTTGGGCTTACCCTCGGGTTGTGATCATGCCTATTCATGAATGTTGGATCTCCAACTAGCATTCTTAGGCCTGTAGTGGTCACATTTTGTGAGCTGGTAGCTGGCCCTTGACTCCTTAATGGCTGAGCCATTAAGACTTCCTGTTGATCAGATCGTTGAGTCTGTTGGTGGAATTGTCTTGCAGGAGGGCTTCTTAAAACTTGAGTGTGAAATTGTCCTCTACACCTTCCTTGGCTTCCTTGACCTGCTCTGCCTCTGCCCTGGCCTCCCTGAACTCATTTCCCTTTATTCTCCCCCTTTATGTCAGCATCAAGGGTTCGAATGTCTTTAGAAAGTCGATTTACTCCTTGGACAAGCTCGTTGAGTTGGCGTTGTGTTTGAGCAATGTCCTCTCGACTTTCCTTGTTCAGGGCTTCAGATCTAGCTTCTTTGTTTCGGAGGGCAATTAGAATAGTGTCAGTTTGTTGTTCCTTGTTTACATAGGCTTTCTAAAAGTCTTTGACTGAAGCTTTCAGGTTGATGATGTTCTCCATCATAAGGTTATTTTGGGCTTCTTGAGATTTCTATAATTCAAGAACAGCCTCTCTTTGTTTGGTGGCTATCCGGAAGTGAATTTCATTTCTGTCCTTCATGCTTTTAAGCATTTCCTTGATAATTTCCCTCAGCTTCTTTGTAAGCTTAGCGTTCAGAGTGCCGGGGAGATTATTTGCAGCAGTGATCATTTGATTCAACCGGAGATGAATGTGTTCTGAGTGAGTGTCCAGGCTTTCATCGATGTCCTTGACTTGGACACTTCATTCAAGTCATCTTTTGTGGGCAGATTTCTGAGTGGATCACTGTGTTGAGGATTGTTTACCGGAGGGGATGTTTTCTAGGTTTGATCTTGCAGGGAGTAGAGGGAAAGATCGAGATTGAAGTATTCTTTGTTGGATGAGGAGGGAATATCCGATGGAGGGGCCTGGGTTTGGATGTTTAAGTTTGGTGACTCTACGATTTGAGGTGAAAACTTTGCGATGAGGCTAGAGTCCGTGATCGTAGAGATGATGGTTTGTGGGAGCATTATGAAGTTGACTGCATTTGGTTCCTCAGTTACAGAATTTTGGGATTCTGCAACTGGAAATTGATTTAGTGGATGAAGAATCACTTCCAACCATTGTGGGAATTAATAAAATTGGCTAAATGAGGATGATGGCAAGTGATTAACTTTGAAGAGGGTTGGGATAGACAGTACCTCAGGTTTATACTTTGAGGAAGATTTTTTTGTGAGTAACTTCTTGGCAAAGTTGAATCTTCCTGGGAATCCATTGGCTAGTAATGAGATGGCTGGATACTCTTTGAAGCTCCAAAACATGTGATTCCTGGAATTCAGAATCTGAGCTTGACGGAGAGGCATCATGGGTAGATATGAAAATAGTTGCTCATAGTTAGCTCTTCTGTACCCATTTATGCCCACAGCTGTGATCTCGACCTCATCATCTTCTTCCTCTTCTCTGTCTTTGTTGGAGGATTCCATTATCTCAATGGCCTCTTGATGTTCTTGCACTAGTTCTTCTTCATTTCTGGCAAGAATTTCTTCTTCTGATATGGGGATGTCAAGAGCCTCCCCCTCACCTTGATTATCTTCTTGAAAACATAAAAGCTCCCCCTCAGCTGGAGCATTTTCTAGAGCTTCAGGCATCTCCCCCTCAGCTGATGCATTCTCTATCATGAGAGCTTTAGGGATCTCCCCCTCAGCTGGTGTATTCTCTATCATGAGAACTTCAGGGATCTCCCCCTCAGCTGGAGCATTGTCCTCTTGGCTTGCTTTGGACAGTTCCCTTTTGGCAGCCATACTCTTGTCTTCCTTGAGCACTTTTTTATTTTCAAGGATATATTTCTTGACCAGCTTTCTTCTTGATTTTCTAGGCTGAGCCACAGCCTCAGGACTTTCTTGAACTTCTGTTTTGTCATGTTGAATAGCCAATATGCTTGATGCAGCTACTTCCTTGCCTGATATGTTTGGTCTAGTCTCTACGATCAGTAGAGACTCTACGATTGAGGAGATGAATGGCCTATTAGATTTGTGGTTGCCTTATTCTTCTTCAGCAGCTGAGATATGGTGGCTCTATCTTCTTCTGCCTCAGCCTGCTGTTGCTTCTTTCTCAGGATCCTTAGAGTCTCAATGTCAGAAGACTCTATCGATTTATCAATTGTGGATCCCTGAGGCTTTTCTTCCATTCTAGCCTTAAGCTTCCTCTTGCCCTTGCTTTTTTTGATAAGGACAGAGGGTTCTCCTTTGTTTGTTTCTTCTTCTTCTTTGATCTCCTTGACAACAGACATATTTCCTGGAAGGCCTGAATTCTTCAGATCACCAATTCCCACTGGACTCGGTCATCATGCGTATATACTCAGCTGGGTTCCTTTTCCAATTCTCAAATAGTTACTGGGTCATTCGTCTGTTTGGGTTGATAGTTTCTCCTTCTTCGTCCCCAATTTTGTCTCCCAGAGCAGACTGTAGAATGATACTTATGAATCGCCCGTAGAGCATCTTTTGAGGGCTTTTTGACTTCTTTGAGTTGGTGATCCACTTTCCAATCCATTCAAGCAATAGGGCTCCATAGTTGAGTTGTATTCCATAACATATGGCAGTCATGAGCTTGAGTTGTACTTCATTCACAGAGTCATGACCTGAGCTCTTGCAACATATACATTTTCCAACAATATCAGCTAGAAATTCATACCTCTGTGGAAACTCCTTCTTCTTGTATCCTTTCACAGAGGGGAGTTTCTTGTGATGCATTCTTTTAAGTCCCTCTTGGAAGTCTACGTTATCTATGACTGGATAGCCTTCATTTTTGAGACATAGGGCGAGGTTGATGTCTTCGGCCTTCAGCCACTTCCCTTATTGTCGTAGTGATGGTGTCGTTTTCAAACACACCATTCCTGTAGAATTCTTTCACTAGCTTGGGATAGATCAATGTGTATGTGCCCAAGGCTTCTTTGAGACCCGCCTTCTTTAGTAGCGCCAGAGTCTTGTGAAATTTGGGTTCAGCTGTTTTGAACTCGTCAAAACAGAGTCTGTAGCAGGAGATAATACTGGAAGCTGCCATTGATTTTCTTGCTAGAAGTGTGATTTTACTGAGCTTTCTTCTGATTTAGGGTTTCTGCTTTGAGAGAGGATGAGAGAGATAATCTTTTGAACTTCTGATTTCAAAAAGACGCTTTCAAATAGTACATGTAACTTCCCTCTCTCCTTTTTGCTTAGTTAGTGGGATAGGTGTCGACTTTTGCTTGGCTCTACGAGTTTGATTGATAAGGATTGTACTGATTTGCCCTTGGCTCCTGCAGAGCTGATGTGTCCTTAGGGAGGACTACGATCGTTGAGGTAGTTTTGTGATCGTTGAGTCTGCTTTACATTTGTCGAGTCTGAATTACGATCGTTGAGTCTGTCCAACAATCGTCGTGTCTGAGCTACGATCGTCGAGTCTGTCCAGCAATCGTCATGTATGAGCTACGATCGTCGAGTCTGACCGAATCCTTGTGAAGAGTTTTTGACATAGCATTCTTTTAAGGTAGCTCAGGAAGGGCCAACCTCTTGGAGTGAGGCAAGGGTTAGGTTTGTTCCTGAGGCGCTTATCAAAGAGATTTCTTTGTTTTGAGACTTATCATCACAGGATGCTCCTCTTGATGGTTGGAGTTCTACTATCGTTGAGTCTGCACTACGATGGTTGAGTCTATGCTACGATTGTGGACTTCCCTTGATCATGTCTACGATTTTGAGCTTAGCCTTTTGTGTCTGTTATGGTTAGCACAAACTAGAGAATATATTTTATGGTTGTGAATTTAGCATGCCTAGTTCACTTATTAACTTATTAAATCTGGATTCATCTAGAGGTTTTGTAAAAACATCACCAAGTTAATTTTCAGTAGGGATATATTGTAAAGATATAGTTCTATTTTGCACATGATCCCTAATAAAGTGATACCTTATTTCTATATGTTTAGTCATAGAATGCATAATAGGATTATGAGTTATTGCTATGGCACTTGTGTTATCACAGTGAATGGGAATGGATTTGAAATCAAACCCATAATCAGCTAGCTAATTTTTCATCCATAGGATCTGAACACAGCAGCTGCGAGCAGCAATGTATTCAGCTTCTGCAGTTGAAGTAGACACTGAGTTTTGCTTTTTGCTAAACCAGGACACAAGTCTGTTTCCTAGCAATTGATAGGTGCCACTGATACTCTTTCTATCTAATTTACAGCCTGCAAAATCAGCATATGTGTATCCTGTTAGTTCAAATGAGGATTCCTTGGGGTACCAAAGCCCCAAGTAAGGTGTATTCTTGAGATACTTGAAAATCCTCTTTACAGCAGGTAAATGTGATTCTTTAGGGTTAACTTGAAATCTAGCACACATATGCATGTTGTAAACATTATGTCTGGTCTATTGGCAGTTAGATAAAAAAGAGAGCCTATCATACCTCTGTATTGAGTTATATCAATACTTTTACCCTTTTCATCTTTGTCAAGTTTGGTTGCAGGAGCAATTGGGGTTTTCATGGGAGAGGCTGATTCCATGTCATACTTCTTAAGTAAATCTTTGATGTATTTGGCTTGGTTTATGAAGATTCCTTCATCAGCCTGCTTCACTTGTAGTCCAAGGAAGAAATTCAGCTCACCCATCATGCTCATTTCAAACTTGCTCTACATTAACTTGGAGAATCTCTTGCATAACTTTTCGTCAAATGAACCAAAAATAATATCATCAACATATATTTGAACCAATAAGACTTTGTCTTTATGCTTTCTAAGAAATAATGTGGTATCTACTCTACCTCTAGTGAACTCATTTTCAATCAGGAAGTTAGTTAGTGTTTCATACCCTTGCTCTAGGTGCTTGTTTAAGACCATATAAGGCTTTATCTAATCTATAAACATAATTGGAAAGAGATGGATTGATGAAACCTGGTGGTTGCTCTACATAGACTTCTTCTTGAAGTTCTCCATTCAGGAATGCGCTTTTGACATCCATTTGGAAGACTTTGAACTTCATGTGAGTAGCAAAGGCAAGGAAGATTTTGATGGCTTCTAGTCTAACAACATGTGCAAATGTCTCATCGTAGTCAATGCCTTCTTCTTGAAAGTAGCTCTTTTCCACTAATCTTGCCTTATTCCTGGTTATAACTCCATCTTCATCCATTTTGTTTCTGAAGACCCACTTGGTTCCAATGACAGGATGACTCTTTGGTCTTGGTACCAATCTCCATACTTTGCTTCGTTCAAATTGGTTGAGTTCTTCTTGCATGGCTTCTATCCAACTGGAGTCTTCCATAGCATCCTCTATCTTCTTTGGTTCCATTTGTGACATGAAGCTTAGATAAAAGCATTCATTCTGAGTGGCAGCTCTTGTTTTGACTCTAGCACTCGGATCTCCAATGATTAGATCTTGAGTGTGATCTCTGGCCCATCTGTTTTCGGTTGGGACATCTGTCATGATGCCTTCTTGTCTTAAGTCTTTAAGATATATTTCTTCTTCTTGGTGTGGAGGTTCGTTGTCTTGCATAGGCCTCTCTACGATCTCATTTTCTTGCTCAACGATACACTATCTGGCACTACGATCGTGGTGTTGAGCTCGATGACTGTATTCGTAGTGTATTCATTATCGGTCGTAGTGTCTTGAAGCACTGTTTTGTCCAAGTCTGTTTCATCAAAGATGATGTGAATTGAGACTTCAACATTCAGTGTTTTCTTGTTGAACACCCTGTAGGCCTTACTATCTGTGGCATATCCAAGAAAGATTCCTTCGTCTGACTTGGGTTGGAATTTTGTCAGGTAATGCTTTCCATTATTGAGAATGTAGCATGCACAGCCGAATACATGAAAGTAGCTGACACTTGGCTTTCTTCCTTTCCACAGTTCGTAGGGTGTCTTCTTGATCATAGAGTGTATCAGTGATCTATTATGCGTGTAGCATGCAGTTTTGACGACTTCTGCCCAGAAGTATTTAGGTAGATGAGTTGCTGCTAGAAGAGTTCTTCCAGCCTCTATCAAAGTCTTGTTCTTTCTTTCAGCTACTCCATTTTGTTGAGGAGTTCGTGGAGCTGAGAAGTTAAGACTGATGTCATTGTCTGTGCAGAACTTGGCCATTTCTGAGAAGTCAAATTCTCTTCTATGATCATTCCTTATGGCCTTGATTTTCTCTCCTTTTTCGTTCATCACCAGTCTGAACATCTTGATTAATTGGGAGCTCGTTTCATCCTTTGAAGTTAAGAAGAATACCCATGTGAATCTGGTGTAGTCGTCGACTATAACTAGAGAGTATCTTTTTCCTCCAAGATTAGTTGTTGGAATTGGCCCAAATAGATCCACGTGGAGCAACTTCAGGGGCTTGTCGATAGAGTTGGCAGTTTTGCTCTTGAATGAGCTTCTGGTTTACTTTCCAAGCTGACAAGCATTGCATGGCCTTTCTTTTACGAAGTTGAACTTAGGTAGGCCAGCAACGAGATCTTTTGATGCCAGTTTGGACAATATCTTGAAGTTTAAGTGAGACAACCGTCTATGCCATAGCCAGCTCATTTCTTCAGATGCTTTTGCCAGAAAGCATATTATCTCGTCTGAGCTCAGTTGACCAAGATCCACTGTGTAGACATTTTCTTCTCTTGTCCCGGTTAGCTTTACAGCAGATGTCTTCAAATCTCTGACTTGACATTGGTTGTTGAGCAATGTTACTTGATGACCCTTGTCGCAGAGTTGGCTGATGCTTAGAAGGTTGTGTTGGAGACCTTCCATATATGCTACTTTGCTGAAAGTTACTGCACCATTACCAGCAGAGCCGTATCCTCTTGTCTTGCCCGAGCCGTTGTCTCCAAAGATGACTGAGGGACCCTCCTTTTCTATGTAGTTAGATAGAAGGGCTTTGTTCCCTGTCATGTGTCTTGAGCATCCAATGTCCAGATACCAGGTTGTGATCGTGCTCTTTTCCTATCATAAAGTTTAACATTTATTTTGGTACCCATATTTGCATGGGTCCTATCTTGTTTGTGGCCTTGAGGACCCAAATCTGTTTGATCTTGGGTCTCACATGCATGGAATTAAAATAACACTTGGCAGCCTTGTGACCAAATTTATTGCATATAAAAGATCTAGTATGATGCATGCTTGTGTGTGTATGATAATTCATCCTCCATTTGGACTTGTGTGGTTCTTTAGTTATCCTTCCATTAAACTGATTCTCCTTTTTCCATGTGTCCTTGGGTTTCATAAATAGTGATGAGTGTGCCTTACTTCTACTGTACCTTCCCAGTTGATTTGTAGAGTTGGTCTTACTTGACTCTACGATTCTTCGAGGTTGGTGAGTAGAGGTTGGGTTACTCTTCTCTTTTGTGAAGCCCAGGCCAGCATGAGATCCTTTACTCCTTTGAGTATGAATGGAAACAGTAGAACAAGGTTGAACTGGTTCTTCCTCCTGTGAGGATTTCACAAAGATAATGCTTCTACTAAAACTTGAGGCATTACTAGTGCTAGTTTTCTTTGTCTTTTCCACACATGGCTCTGAGATGGATTCCCCAAAGCCTAGGCCTGTTCTGTCAAAAGTTCTCTGACTAGAGAGCAGGGAGTTCATGGATGATGAGGATTTGTTCCATGTAGAGATAGTCTTTTCTAGTTCCTCAATTATAGAGGTTAGATTAGACTCTCTTTGGGCATTGAGTTTATTTGTCTGTTTTAAGATCTCATTCTCAGCCTCAAGTTTGGAGAGAAGATTAGTACTTAGAAGGCCTGTTTCAAGCTCTTCTTGAACTTTCTTTTTCTCCTCTTGAAGAAATGAATGATCCTTAGACAAAACTCTGAACCACTTCATATATTGATGTAGATCAGTGGCTATGCCATGCAATGCAGTTCTTAAATCATTTATGTCTACATCAGGAGAGTTGAAGTCAAATACATCACCGAGACTTGCATCATGTATGTTGGAATTTTGTTTGTCCTTTGCATGTTTCGCCATTAGGCATAGATTAGCCATTTGTGGTTCTTCATCATCTCCAGAATCAGGATTGGAGTCATTGTCTAAATCACTCCACGATCCTCCAGCTACTAGGCCTTTATCTCTCTTCTGAGGCCTTTTGTTGCCTTTGTATTCCTACTTTGCATGTGATTTCTTCATTAGTTCTTCTTTGAGAGGTTTGTTGCAGTTGACAATGAAGTGGTCAGGCTTCTTGCAGTTGTAGCATAGATCATTCATTTGCTCCTGGCTGCTGTAATTGCTGACCTTCTTTGGCTTGCTGATTTTGCCTTGACGCATGAACCTTCTTAGTCTTTTTACCAGCATAGCAAAGTCTTCATCATCGTCTTCATCATAGTCAAAGTCAATCTCAGTGTTGACCTTAGATGCACCTTCAGTTGCTTTGAGAGCAACACCCTTATCCTTCTTTCTTCCTTCTGATAGGGTTCTAGCTCTTTGAGTCAGCTCTAGTTCGTATGTCAGGAGATTGCCATATAGCTGTTGAACTGTCATCTCATGAAGATTCTTTGTCTCTCTTATAGCGGTGGTTTTGGCATCCCACCTGCTCGGTAGGGCTCTCATGAAATTTATGATCAGATCTTTGTTTGGATAGATCTTTCCATATGTTCGTAGAGAGTTGAGCAGAACGTTGAATCTCTCATAGATGGCAGTTACATTTTCTCCTTGAACATGAGCAAACATTTCATACTGCTGTGTCAGGAGTGATTGTTTGTTTTCTCTTACTTCTTCAGTTCCTTCGTGCATGATGAGCAGTGCTTCCTAAACCTCCTTAGTTGTTTTGTTGTTGACAACGTTTTCGAACAGATCGTCTTCTAAGGATTGAAACAAGATGTTCTTGGCCTTTTTGTAAAGTTGGACAGCTCTCTTCTCGTTGTTTATCCACTCCTCTTTAACTTTGATTTGTATTATGTTTGGATCGTCTGTGGTTGGTGCAAACTTTGTTGGAACATACGACCCATTCTGAACAGTCTCAAATAGATCTTCATCTAATTGAGTCCATGTATGCTTTCATCCTGACTTTCCAGTTTGCAAATTTATCCTTGTTGCATATTTTTGGCTTGCTGCCTCCTCCGGTCCTTGATTCGCTTGGTACGTGTGCCATTGGATCTACTAAAGCTTGTAAGCTGTAAAATAGAACCTGCTCTGATACCAATTGATAGTTCCCAGTAGGCACAATAGTTATCTAGAAGGGGGGTTGAATATATATTTCAAAAATCTTTTCGTTTTAAACTTGTTAGTTGATGATGATTAAAACTTAGCGAAATTAATGTTTGTTTTAATCTCCTTTACGAAGTAGTGGAGTTATGAGAGTGAGAAAGTTATAGCAGTTATGGCAGATATAGCAATTATAGTGAGAAAGTAAAAGACACAGTCGTTTTCAATGGTTTAGAGCACTTAAAGCTCCTAGTCCACTCTTCTACTCCTCGAGTAAGAAATCCACTAAGGATGTCTTTTACAACTTCTGAATCACACAGATTCCTTCTAGACCAGCAGTCTAGGAACTTCTTAGTCTCTTGAACTCTTCAAGTCCAGCAGACCTGGCTCTCTTATAGTTCACTTAGAACTCTTCAAGTCCAGCAGACGTGGTACTTTTTCTTCAGTTGATTGGTAGATGTTAAGTTCTTGATGGTTGCTACTCAGTTGCTGTTTAAGCACTTGTTCGAAAGAATTGAGTAACTGAGCAAGCTTTTCTTTTTCTCAAATCGTAGAGTTGAGTTTTGAGAGTTCTTGTTCGTTTTTGTTCAATGCTTTCTTACTTCTCTCATCTTCTTGATTTGCATATATGTGATCTTGAAAACTATCCGTTGGATCCATCCGTTGAAGCATTAAATGCGTTTAACCTTTCTGTTCTTTGATGGAGACGTTTCTGCACATCTTCTGAATTGCATTCTGGCCCACTGACACAGCAGACTGCTTTCTCACCTAACACCTGAAAAGGTGTTTTCCCCCTTACCAATGGTAGTTTCCTTATCTTCTTCAATACGCTTCTTTGTTGCATACTAAGGATATTTCTTAGGACTTTGGGGCTGGTGAGTACTGTAACGTTTAGAATCCATTCCTCATATGTTGGAGTCTGTCTCCACATAAATCGTGAGGCTTGATACTTCTGACACAAGACAAATGATACTCTACGATTCAGATCGTGGTACTCTACGATTCAGATCGTGGTGACTTGTCGCCTTGGTGCTTGGTCTGATGCTATCAGCCGAGAGCACTACGATTTCTCTTAACTATTTGCACACTACGATCTTCGCTTGGTTGAGTTGTAAACTCTACGTTTCCGAGAGCACATTACGATCTCTGAGTTGGCTCGGCAAACTACGATCTTTGAAGCTCTACGTTTCTGCCTTGACTTATGTAATGTTGATCAAATTGATGCACAACGAATTCTTCGAACCCTATCTATTACATCTCAAGATCAACCTAACAACTTTGATCTTTTTATCTATACATTCATTTCCAGAATGATACACATTAAGAGCTTAGATCAACCTAACAGATTTGATCTATCACTAAGTCCTTGTACATGTATTCCTTGAAGGACTTTACAAATAATCATGAGCATTTACATTTAAAACATCAAATCATAATATGTATTCTCCCAACACATTCTTTGTTATTCATAAGTAAATTACATACAAATACTCTAGTCTATTACAGGATAATCAACTATCCATCTTAGCCTTTCCCTTATCTCTCTTAGAACTCTCAGTTCGTTCGGCTTTAGCTGCAATCATATAATTCAAGCAAGAAGTGAGCATAAACAGCTCAACAAGTCTATCAAAGGATAACATAAATACCACATCGAGAATTATATGATTATCTTCCATAACTGAACAAGTAGCTATGAATTACCATGAAGCATTGACTCATACTTCTTGTAACATTCCAGATTTTTAAAATGTAAATTATAAATATTTATTGATTTATATAAATATTTATTGGATGTGGTTATTATTGGATAAATAATTGTTCAATTAGATTGATTTGATTTAGTTAATTATTTAGTTGTTAAATAATTAATATGTGGATTAAGTTATGTGATTAAGTGAATTATTTAATAAATTGTTATTAAATAAAGTATGACAAATAACTATGTTATAAAGAGTTATTAAAATAAATTAAAGTAATTTTAATTTAGTTTTTGCCAAACAAGGTTTAAGTATATTAATCATGTAAATTTTAATGGTTTGCCAAACAAAGCCTTATGGCTTTTGGATTTCTTTTGAATTTAAATTATTAACTAAATAAATAATTTATATATTTATAAGTATACGTTATATGCTGATAACTGATAATAATTATTAGGTCTATTATGACTATATGCGTTTCTTTTATGTACGCTTTGTTATCAGTTTAGTTTTTACTTTTTCGTATATTATATATGGCCTAAGCCTAAGCCTAAGAAGAAGTTCAGAGAAAAAAAGGGTTTTCAAAGAGAAGGTTTCAGAGAATTTGAGAGAAAACCTGAGAGAGAGAAGTAGCAAAAGAAAGTTATCAGTGATTAACAAAGATTGTCTAATCAAACAAGAGGTATGTTCCTCTAAACTTAAAAAGATGTACGTATATATGTTTTACAGTATAATGCTTAAAGTATGTGCTTGAAATTCACTGTGTATAAGGTTTTTACAAAAATTGTATGTAAATCATGTTTTAGAATTGGTTATGATGTTACATGTATTTGTAAAGATAATTGTTATAACTAGCATGTATATATATTTATATATATGATTGTATGCTAATTACGATCAAAAAGAAAGAAAAGAGTTTTTACAGTAAAAACATATGAGTATGAACATGTTTTGTAGGATAACAAAATTAGTATGTGATTGTATGCTAATTGTGAAATTGAAGCTTATGTATGTTAATTGGGTATGAATTACAGAGAATCGTACTTTAAAGTAATCAAGTTTGAGTTATTATTGATATTACAGTGTTAAACAACGTTAACAATGGAGTTTTTCTTAAAAACAGTGTTTTCAAAGAATTATGTTTTCTAAAGTAGTTGTTTAATTTTTGGTAATGGTTATATGGATGATTGTTAACGTTTATGTGTAGTTTACGATGAAGTTATGCATGTTAATTAGTGTTAGAATTGAAGTAATAGACATAAATTAGTTGTTATGTTCTCCGATGGTTGGGTTCTGCAAGTTTCGGCGCCCTAGCGCTGAAATTCGCGATGCCAATCTCGCGATGCGGCGCCACTGTATGACTTGGTTCTCGCGCCGCGGCGCGGGGACAGAAGTCTGAGTCTGACAGTTTTGGCCTCATGTAGTAAAATGGCCATAACTTTCTCATACGAACTCCGATTGAGTTGATTCAAGATGATCCGAAACGAGGACGAATAGACCTACAACTTTCATGCTTTAAGTTTGTTTATTTGAGGTCTGTAACAGTAGTCAAAATGGTCATCTTAAGAATTGTTGTGTTTTAGGGAGCAATCGGAGGGCGTCGTGCATGCACATATGCATGTGTAGTGCTCATGAAGATAAAAGATGATGTCCTTAGTTATAAAACATGTATGTTAGTAAATATAATGATGCTTAAAATTTATAAATGATGGATTAGATAAGTTATAGAAGCATAGTAAGCATACACAAGAGATGCAAATCGGGCGTGTGACGATTGAACGTCGAAACGTCGTGCCAAGTGTTAATGAACTTAAAAAGTGTTTCAATTCAATTGAAATGAATATTATAGGATATGAAATGGGTTTAATATAAAACCAATAAGTAGTCCTATAAAGACTTAAGTACTTGAATGAACTTCGATTATGAAATATAGTGAGATATAAGTTGAAAGTTAACACAATCTAATTGAACATTGTGTGCTAATTAATAGGAAAGATTATGAGATGTGAAGTAGAGTTTACATTATAATTACTATGTGTTGTTATGTGACTAATAGTTGATGTGTATGATTATATAATTGTGTAGGGCACATGAAGTGCAGATAATTGTAAGCTGTTAATCTATTATTGATAAACAACGATCAAGGCAAGTCTTTCGGTTCCTATTTTCTACGTGGACTTGATGAACTGTTTTAAAATGTATGATAAGTTATACATGTTGAAATCATGAAATGTTAAAGTCAATTTATGACTGCATTGTTTTGGTTAAATAAGGAGTATTGAGTAAGGAACTCAATCTTTATATTTGCTATGTGAATTAAAAGCATGTATGCCATGTTACTTTAATGAGATGTATATCGAGCATGTTATTATGTGCTATGTGATGCATGAAAATTGTTAGACTTTGATGGGCTGTCGAGCTCACTCTTGCAAATAACCACTTTTGCAGGTCAAGGAATTAAGGTAAGGATATGTGCTAAGTGAGTTATAGAGATCTATATTCACGAAGGTTACTTATGTTTTGTGAGAAATGTATGTAAGATTTTGAATGTAACATGTTGTTGAATTGTAAGTTGAGTTATCCAGTCTATATAGATATCTATTTATGATGTAAGACTTTGTATAGTCATTTTTTTGTAATGATTCATGATATAAGATTGAATCAAAGAGATGTAATGTAAAGGTTGAGATTCAGGGCAAGAAAGAAGGAAATGTAAAAAAAGTTTTAAATATTCCACAATTTTATTAAGTTTAACATCGAATAATGATGTAAAGATAGAGATTTAATGTATGGTTAACGACCGAAGTTGAGATTTAAATTGTATGGATTTTGGGGTCGTTACAAGTTGGTATCAAAGCTGTAGGTTATAAACCTTAGGTAGGAGTACCTTAGGCTATAACCTTAGAGAAGAGAGGTGAAGGTAATGAACGAATAAGCTCAAATAGAGTTTGAATTATAAGAAGTAATTTAAGAAGTTTATAAAAAAGGGATTTAAAACATGCGAAAGAGGATTCAAAGAAGAATCTCGCAGAGTTATAAGGAATATGAATGTGGGGTTACCCAACTCCAATAATAAGGATGCAAGGTGATAATAAATAGACAATGTCTATAAAAAGAGAGTGATAAAGAAGTTAAGAATAGAGAGTATGGTGCAATTGTTCTCTTTAGTAGTTGATGTATGATATCTGGGCTAAACGATTCCTTCATAGAGCGGAGGTATATACGAACTAGTAACTCGGAATCTAGTTTGTTGGTTGTTTGTGGGAAACCACTCAGCGCACCATATTGAAACTGTTAGAGACTCGATGTGTACCAAGTGTAGAAATGGATACGTATGATGAAAGTGTAGAAATCGAATGAAATTTTGAGCGATGTAACTGAAGTTAGAAATTCTTAAAGGAAGAATTTTTTTTATATAAACAAGAAAATTCAAAGAAGAATCTAAGAGATATAAAGATAAGAAATGGGAGTTTCCTAACTCCAAAAGCCAAGATAACGAATAATGTCGTAAATGATGAAAGAGTGAGGATCGTAAAACAAAACGATCATGAGTTAACAAAAGAATTTTAAGGGAGATGATTACAGAATAAGATCACGGCGTGATCTGTTTAAGTTATAAAGGAGAGATGGTCTGTAATGTTTGAATAAGTATAGCTTAATTCTATGAAGATTATGTACTATGAAATAGTACGAGATAACTCACGAGGAGTTATAGATGATGTGATACGAGGAATTCGTATCGAGCAAAGAGCAAGTTAAGAGTAAGATAGATTTAGGTGGAATTTCAATTGAGGACTCATGTGATGGCTGAGTTGTACAAACCTTTGTATGGGCGAGGGTTTTTTGCTTGAACTCAGTTTATCACTGTAACACCCCCTTCCCGAAAAGGAAAGGGAGGTCACGTGCAAAGCACAACAAACCTCAAAATAAATAAACAGAGCACTAACAACCTCAAAATATTAATAGTGGTGATCCATCAATAAAGTAATAAGTACAATTCTCTAAACTGAGTCAAAATAATCAAAACTTAAAATTTGAATCAACCTAACTGGTCAAAGGCAAAACTCTCATCACACTAGCCCTGAATCACCCCTGCAAACCTGTCGGACGAAAAACACAGCATGAACCATTTGCCCAGTACGGATACAGATATACAAAAGATATACAACTGATATACGAAAACAGTTGAGACAAATTACTGAACAAGCCTCAAGTGCAAGTACGAACGAAAATATAATATCCAAGGATCTGAATGGAATATATATGAATCAACATAATTGACGAAACCAATAAAAGAATAAAGAAATAGTGAACTGAAGTAACTAACTCAATGACTTGAACTGAACAAAAGCCAACAAAACTAATCCAATAAAATAATAGGCTGAAACAAACTGCTGGAGTTATTTCATACCGAATGAGCTAAGAAATATTCCTTGCCACACAGGCAAGTCAAAATAATGTCACACAGGCAAATCAAATGATGCCACATAGGCAACCAAAATAATGCCACACAAGCACATCAAAACAATGCCACACAGGCAAATCAAAATAATGCCACACAGGAAAATCACACATTGGACCGCGAATCCGAATGTATGCAAATCGGATAGGTGTGTTTGGCACAACATCACCAATCCGCAGAACAGAAAACTAGGGTTAACCCATACGCCTCCCACAACAAAACACCAAATGTCCCACTTCCTCCGGAGCCCAAAACGGAGACGCCGTGGACAAATCACACCGTTACGGAAAGTGTCATGCCTCTCGTGCCAAGACGACATGCCTGTGGTACCCCCACAGGTGGTTATAGCTCAGGTATACCCTACGGTATATTTTAACAAAAATATCATGTCCCAACACATGTGACATAATACCAACAAAAGGGTTCTATATGTACATGTTGAACTAAATCAAATTATAGTCACAAGGTTTCAAAAAGAAGATAGCAACATGTACCGCTCTACAATTATCAAAATAAATATTAGACGATAATCTTATTCAAAGAGTACAAGTACGAGTCCAATGTGTCAACTCCAAAATGAAATAAATATATCAATTTCACAAGAAACAATTATGTGAAATAATAACAGAAATTCGAAACGAGGAACAAAACGAACAAATCAAATTTAACAAAGGTATCGCTGAAAGAGTACGAAATCCGTACCTGAATTAAGTAATGCATTACCCAAAATTATAATCTGAATATAACTCGTTAAATTCTCTCTGTCCAATCTAATAAAATAATAATAATAATACAATTATAAGTTACTTACTAATTATAATTTATATGAATATGAAATTAATTTCCCTAACTACATCAAACTACAATACAAACTCAAATTATAATATATTAATCTTTTAATGATTACTTCTCGTTTTATTTAGAAATCAAGTATTATTGTTTTAAACAAAATATATAAACCATAATTATTAATTTAATCTCCACTGATATACTGAATTCGTGCCATTTTGTTTTACAAAAGAAAGAAAAATTACAAGATGGGTGATACACATATACTCATGAAAATGACTCACTAGCCCTCTGCACTCCAATTGGTAATTTATTAAATCTCTATACCTGATGTCCAAATTTTCAAATCATACAATAAATGTATATTTTATTAATCAATATCCACATACCACTTATATCATATACAAGTTATATAGTAATTTGTACAACTTAACAAAGTATAAAATCATTTCAAAATCTTTTACTAGCTCCCTCCGTTTAAAAATAAAATAATAATAATAATAATAAAAATAAAACCTGCTAGAATTATATGCAACTATAATATTTCATATACCGAACGTCATGATCCTTTCTCTCTCTAGAAAAATGCTCTCCCTTCTTTCTAACTTTTTGTGTTTTTTACTTCCTTTCCCTTGATTTTAAATCTGCCGCCCACTCCAATCTTACCATTCTTTCTCCCTTCTCAAACCGTTTCTTTCCCTTTTTGGTTTCCCGCTTCCCCCTCCTACTTTCTCCATCCTCACCTATAATTTCTGTTTACCCCTTTTGATATCCCTCATCCTCTCCGGCAGATCCTTTCCCCTCCTGCTCCGACCAATCTTCTCTCTTTAACATGGTTGATCATGCACACCTCTCAGCTGGCAACTCCATGAGCAGTCAATCCAGAGATCTGTTCGAGGAGTTTGGGGTCTCCAACCCTAACTCTCCATCCCTTTCTACTCCACTAGTTCTTAGCAGTGATGACATGGGTGAATCTGATTTTAACCCTGGCCCTTTGGCAGTTAGCAAGAGCTCTGAGGAATCCTTCGCGTCGGAGCATGAGCTGGACATAAACATTGGTCCTGCTTTAGGAGCAAATGCAAAAGAAATTTTTATTGCTGCTCAGCACTTTTCCCAAAAGGACAGAGATGAGGCTTTATTTGAGAGGAAGAAGAACCTCCAACTCATGAATTTTCTTGCTGCTCATGGTGTTTCTATTTCGGCTGTCCAAAACTTTGTTTCTTCCGGACAACTCTCAGATTTTGGTTCTGTAAGAAAGGTGTCTGGGACTAGCCCCATAAGGACAGGTACCTCAGCTCCGCCCCATTCTGAGGGCATTTTGGTCCCGGTCTCTTGTGAGGCAGCTCCTCTTCCCTCGGTGCGTGAGGCTCCACCGGTTCCTACCCTCCCTGCTATCTCTGCTGTAGGTACAGCTCTGGTTAATTACATCTCAGGGTCATCTTCCTACAATGCTTGCTGTTCCACTACCCCCCCTGTTTCCCCTGCAATACTAGGAGACCCTATCGGCCTTAAGCTAAATAGCCCCCCCAAGTCATGGAGTGCTGTGGTTACTACAAATTCTAGAAAATCCTCACGCTCTCTCTCCTTCCACCCCCCTGCTATGGAAAATGGTAACATCCTAGTCCAACCTCCTGATGACATGCTCAAACGAGGTAACCAAATTTGGTCTTCTAGTTTAGTTGGCTACTTTCTCCACTCTTCACTCCCCTTCAAGGTGGTTGAGCCTATTGCTAGAAGGCTATGGGGAAATCTAGGCCTCTCAAATGTTTTTTTACATAACAAAGGCTATTACATTTTTAAGTTTCACTCTAAATCTGATTGTGATAATGTTCTTGCCTCGGGCCCTTGGCATTTTGTTTCCAAAACCATTGTTCTTCAAAAATGGCAAGAAGGAGTCGAATTCTCTAAGTCTGATTATGACAAGTTCCCCATTTGGGTCAAGCTCAGCCACATTCCACTATCTTACTGGTCGGATGAGGGCATCAGTTACATTGCCAGTGCTATCGGCAAGCCTTTGTTCTCTGATGAAATGACCACAAAAAATGATTTCTTGAACTTTGCTCGTGTTTGCATTGAAGTTGATGTCTCCTCCACATTCCCTTCCACTATCAATGTGGTTGTTCTAAATGAAGAAAAATCGAAGAAAATCTCTATCCCAGTCGAGGTGGAATACCAAAGCAGGCCCCCCTCATGCTCTACCTGCAAAGTGTTTGGACACTCCCTTCTAAAGTGCCCAAAATCCAATTTCCAGTGGGTGCCTAAAGTTCCTATTCCTGGGGCCTGCCCTAAGCCTACTGCAGCTCCTCTTACAGCGCCTCTCACGGTTAACCCTGGTCCTTCAAAGACTACCTGCCTTGGCAACCAAAATGACCAAAATGCCTGGATTACTGTCTCCAGAGGAGCAAGATTGGGTCTGGATCCTCTTGTCTGCAGCTCACCCATGATCACCACCAATCCCTTTTCTCCTATTGCTTCTCCTGCCAGCTCTCAGTTTCAGACCATGTCAGATTCTGAATCTCCTGCTCCAATAAACCCCCTTGTTGCTAAACTCAAAGTTATTGATGAAAAGGAAGGGAAAGACCAGAAGCTCAGACAAACTTCTACTCATGACAATCCACTAGCTGCCAAGAAACGGAAAGGCAAAGGGAAAGTTGGCACCCCACCTCCTTAAATTTATGTTAGCTTCCTATAACGTTAGAGGTATAAATAAAAAGCCCAAGCAGGCTTATGTCAAGCAAATCATTGCTGCAAATAAAATATCCATTATGGGATTATTAGAAACTAGAGTTAAAGTGCATAAAGCCTCTCGGATCTCTAGGAGTATTTGCCCCCACTGGAACTGGGCTTTTAACTATGATTTCCACAGCAATGGCAGAATCTGGGTTGGATGGAATCCAACCTTTTGGAATTTGGATATCCTTTTTGTTTCCTCCCAGGTAATTCATTGCAAGGTGCAATCTATTGCCTCTCATAATACTACTTTTTTGGTCTCCTTTGTTTATGGTTTGAATTCGTATGTGGAAAGAAGAGCTCTCTGGAGCGACTTACTACCTCTTTCCCCTATGGGTAGCTGGTGCCTTTTGGGAGATTTCAATTTCATAAAAAATCTTTGTGAAACTAATCAAGATGATTTGTGGGATATTGGTATGGAGGAATTCAGGGACTTCATTCTATCAATTGGGGTTGATGATGTTCGTGGTATTGGGCCTCTATACACCTGGTGGAACAGTCAAATAACTCGGCCCGTGCACAAGAAGCTAGACAGAGTCCTGGGAAATTCTGATTGGTTTTCCAACTTCTCTCACTCCCTTGTTACCTATGCCCCTAGAGGCCTTTCTGACCACTCGCTGATCTTGCTTAACACTGGAGTCCAGGCCTACAAGTCTAGAAGACAATTTCAATTCTTTAATCATATGTTACTCTTTGATGGCTTCAAAGATTGTGTCTCCAATGCCTGGAATACCACTGTCTATGGAAACCCCTTCTACGTGTACACTGAGAAACTAAAAAGAACAAAACATGCCCTTATCTCTCTTAACAGTGCTGCTGGGAACCTAACCTCTTCGGTCAAACTTGCTAAGGATGAACTTCACCTTGTCCAGTCCTTGCTCCATGACAGGCCTCTTGATGTTGATCTACTGGATAAGGAGAAATGTTGCTCTCAACTTCTCTGGGCGGCAATGGAGAGGGAGGAAGTTCTCCTCCAACAAAAATCAAGGGCTACTTGGCTGGCTTTGGGGGATAGGAACTCTGGTTTCTTTGCAAACATGATGAAAAGCAGGTGGAACACCAACAAAATTTTCTCTATCCTGAATAAAGAAGGTACCCTTGTTCATGGCCAAGAGGAAGTAGAGTCAGTAGCTATTGACTATTTCCAATCTTTATTTAACTCTACAAATGGAACATCTTATGAGGGGTTCGAGAATTTTGGCCTCTCCCCCCATAACAAGGTAAGCTCCGAACAAGCATTAATGCTTGCTGCACCAATTTCGGATCTGGAAATCTATAAAGTTCTAAATTCTATGAAACGGAACAAAAGTCCGGGGCCGGACGGCTTTAATGTGAACTTCTTCATCAATTGCTGGGATATTGTGGGCACTGACTTTACTCAAGCTGTTAAATACTTCTTCTCTTCAGGAAGGCTGACCAAAGGAATTAATTCAACTGCCCTTGCTCTCATTCCTAAATGCTCTAACCCCAATTCCATGGCTGATTTTAGGCCAATTTCTTGCTGTAACACATTCTACAAATGTATTGCAAAGATCCTTTCCAACAGATTGAAGGATGTGCTTCCCTCTATTGTTGACAAAGCTCAGTCTGCTTTTGTTAGGGGCCGAAACATAAGTGATAACATCCTCCTTGCCCAAGAGCTTTTCAAAGGCTACCACAGATCCTCTGGCCCCTCGAGATGTGCACTTAAGATTGATTTAAAGAAAGCTTTTGACACGGTCAGGTGGGATTTTCTTTTCGACACTCTTTTAGCTTTCGAGTTCCCTCCCTCCTTCGTTGGATGGGTTAAGGCTTGTGTTTCTTCAGCAATGTTCTCAATTAAGATCAATGGCACACTGGCTGGGTTCTTTCCTAGTTCTCGAGGGCTAAGACAAGGCGACCCTCTCTCTCCTTTCCTTTTTGTACTAGTGATGGAGATGTTGTCCCTAAAACTCAACAAAGAGACCCATGATTCTGAATTTAAATACCACTGGAAAACAAAAGAATGCAGGCTGACCCATTTACTTTTCGCAGATGATATTCTCATTTTTAGTCATGCATGTGTGCAATCCATCTCCATTATCAATTCCTGCATCCAATCATTCTCCCTTTATTCTGGTCTGATTCCTAACACACACAAAAGCCACTGTTATTTCGCCAATCTGGACCATGACACCACTCGGGACATCTCATCCCTTCTTGGCTTCCCAACTGGTACACTCCCTTCAAAATTCCTTGGGGTCCCTCTTCTATCCACTAAGCTCTCACACTCTGACTGTGTCCCTTTAATCCATAGGATTACTAACCGAGCCTCTTCTTGGACCACAAAGGTTCTATCCTACTCTGGCAGGCTCCAGCTTATCAAATCAATCCTCTTCTGCATACAAACTTACTGGAGCAACCACTTTTTGCTTCCCAAAGCAGTTACACGGGACCTTCAATCCATACTCTGCAGGTTTCTTTGGCGAGGCTCCTCCTTGGGGAAATATGGTGCCAAAGTGGCTTGGTCCACCATCTCCTTACCCACTAATGAGGGCGGGCTGGGTATAAAGAGCCTATTGGATTGGAACAAAGCACTCATCATGCTCCATCTTGTGCACATCCTCCAAGCTAAGCCCTCTTCCTTATGGGCCACTTGGATCCAAAAAACTATTCTCAAAAATAGATCATTTTGGCAGATCCCTATACCACAGGACTGCTCTTGGATTTGGAGACAGGTACTAAAGCTTAGACCCTTAGGCCTTCAACATCTGCATTACTTGGTTGGTAATGGGCAATCAATAAATTTTTGGTATGATCCTTGGGTGAATGGGGTGGCTGTCAATCCCAACCCCAGCCTCCTCTCCCACTCGGGCATACCTTCTAATGCCAAAGTGAGTAGCATCATTGTGGTGTCATCCTTGGGGTCGTCTTGGATCATGCCATCAAGTAACCATCATGACGTCCTTATGCTTCGGCGCCAACTGGAGCTTCTTCCTCCTCCCACTCTTGGTTGTGACAAAATCTTTTGGGGTACTTGGGATATAAACTCTGTCAAAGTCAAACACATCTGGGATTCCATTCGTGCTAGACAAAATACTGTTCAATGGAGTTTTATCCCTTGGAACAAGCTTCATGTCCCTCGGTATTCCTTCTTTCTATGGCTAGGCTTTCTTAAGAAACTGCCCACCAATGATAGAACTATGAACTACTCTGGTAGAACTTGGGATTGTCCTCTATGCTCACAACATCCCGAAACCTTTGCCCATCTCTTCTTTGAGTGTGCTTACTCCACCTCAATCATCAAATTAGCTCTCACTTTAGGCAATTGGAACAATGTCCCACTCTCTTGGGATGACCTTATGGCATATCTCATTTCCTTCCAAGGTACTACGCTCTCTCGGAACATCCTATGCCTCAGTGTAGCTGTTTCCTTCTATAAAGTTTGGGAAGCTCGAAACAAAAAGATTCACGGGACTTCCCTCATTCCCCCAGCAAACCTCGCGAAGGATGTCATTCATCTCATTAAATCAAGACTATCTACCTGCAAATCTTTTCTTAAGGCCACCACCTGTCAATACTATTGTAACTGGCTAATGTAGCCAGCCTAGTTTAAAATTTAACTCCAGATTTCATGTTTGTTGTATTTCATACTGGCGTTTCCCTTGGGCTAGTTGGGCGAGGGTTTGATTGGGGCAGCGGTGGTTCGGCAAAGTAGTTGGGCGAGCTGGTTCGGTCTGGGCGAGCTGACATGATTATGGGCGTGGAGTTTAAATGTTTTTTGGGCGAGCGGGTATGTTTTAGTTTAGTTTTAGTTTTGACCGAGTCTTATGTGGGGCTGGTGCTTTTATTTTGGATGGGGTTTTTGCTTTCATTTTTGCTGGTGCTTTCATTTTATGTGGAGTCTTATGCTTTGGGCAAGCTGGTTTCATCTGCTGGGCTGCTCTTCAGCATGGGTAGGGTCTGTCTTGGGTCTGTAGCTGGTCAGTCTAGAGAGGGTTGGCGAACTGCTGGGCTGCTATTGGCGAGGTGGTGCAAGTCCAGGTTGGCGAGCTGCTGGTCTGGGCTGCCGAGCTACTTTTGGCGAGCTGGACTGCTATTGGTCTGGGCGAGCTGAGCTGCTGGGCTGCTTCAGGCTGCTTGTGGCGAGGGGCTGGTTGGCGAGCTGTTCAATGGTCTGTTGGTAAGGTGCTAAATGGTCTCGTGGCAGCAATTTCGCTGGTACTTGTTGGGGTAGCAGCTTGGCCCTTTGGGCATGTTGGTATATGGGCGGGGTGTATGGGCTGGCGTGGGTAGCAGGGTGAGCTGCATGGGCTGAGGGGTAGTGTATGTGGGGAGTATGTGAGGTGGCAGGTGCAAGTGGTGTTGTGTGCTGGTAGTGGCGTGCATGCGAGGGGTGAGTGCTGGAAGTGGCGAGCATGTGTGGGCGAGCATATGAGGGAGTTTAGCTGTTTTAGCTAGTTGGTAGCTAGATATGTGCAATCTCCAGTGCATGTTCTGCCCCGTTTCATGCTTGTGTGCTGGTGAGGTGTTGGCCCATGGTTAGGCGAGGTGGGCAAGCTGGTTTGGGTGAGCTGGTTTAGGCGAGCTGGTTGGGCGAGGTCGACGAGCTCGCATGGCGAGCTGGTTGGGCGAGCTGATTAGTGGCTGGTTTGTTTTAGACTTTTGACTGGAGTATTATGTTGGGTGGCGAGGTGCTAGAGTATTATGATAAGGAGCAGGTGGTTGGGCGTGGTGCTAGAGTATTACTTCAGGTGCTGGAGTATTATAATTAGGAGCAGGCGCTTTAGTCACATGGGTGGGGTTCTGGTGCTTTAGTCACATTAGGAGCAGGTGCTTTAGTCACATTGGCGAGCTGAGTTTCGGGCAGTTGGTTTCCTATAGAAAAGTGCTGCTGATTTTGGGCTGATGTAAGTGGGGTCCACGGTTGGCAATATGACTATGCCTTGTGGGCCGCCCCTCTTGGGCTGATGCAATTACCATGCTACTGTTTTCATATTTGAATCTCTTTATTTCGCAGATAGGTAAATTATGTTTTGTTTCAATTACATAGCCTCGGGTTGTAAGGAAACTGTATCAAGGTTATGTAACTTGTTTCCTAGCATTTCTAGGTGTTTTAGCCCTCTCGGGAGAAGAGGTCTATGATTTGATCTTCATTGTATTTTTCAAAGGTTTTCCTTTTTATATATAAACAAATTTAGCAAAAAAAAAAAAAAAAAAAAAAAAACTATAATATTTAGTATTAACAAAGTACAACACTACTAGCGAATAACTTATTTATTTTATATATATAAAAAAAAAAAATAATCCACACATGAATTTAATTATACTACCTATTCGGCTATTCATTGAAAACAACAAATTTACTGACTTTTAGGATTGGTACATGTATCAGATTATATACATATATGTATCCCTATTTACACTAGAAAGATAAAGGCTAAGATGATAGCATAAAGATAAAGAAAAAGAAGAAAACACATACTTGTTTCTAGTTCTCCCTTAATTTGTCTTTTACGCCACAATCATCTCTCTCTTTCATTCGGTTAAGCGGCTTCCTCTTTATTTTCTTTCAGTCGGTATAAAATATGATGAAGCAGTTAGGTTTTGCTTATTTATTAATTAATATATCTCATTGTCTCCTAATTTTAATAGGATTTTAATATTATCTAAATACAAAATAGACCCAATTAGAATAAAAGCCCAAATTAATGTAATCACCTACTTATTATAAGTCACACAACTTAAATACAATTTGACCCAAACATAAGAAAAGCCCAATTAAAATATGGATTTAAATTTATTTATTTCTTTATTTTATTTTTATTCTTTTACCGGGTATTACATCACGTACCCCTTAAAAAGGATTCCGTCCCCGAAATCAAAAGAATAGACGTACCAAATTATCAAAAGATGTGAATACTCCGCTCGAATAGACTACTCTATTTTCCAAGTAGCTTCCCGCTCCGAATGATTTTATCACAAGACTTTAACAAAAGGAAATATCTTTCTCAATTTTAATTTAATCAGTTATTTAATTATTTACAAAAAGAATTTAATTTTCTAAACAAAACAAGGAAGAAAAGAGGAAAACAAAATCATTTACCTTTTCCAATTTAAACACAATTGTATAAAATAAAAAAATCAATTAATATTTTATTTTATAAAAATATGGGTTATTACATTTTTCACCTCTTAAAAATAATTTCGTCCTCAGAATTCAAATAAGCTACAAAAAAAAATTAGTTACGACGTAGCGTCTCCATTTGTAACGATCAACGCGAATAAGTCATCGGTCCACGTAATTATTAGTGTACTTGTAAAAGATTCGTCAGCTACCGTGTCAGTCTTGGTAATGTTGTTCGTGTTGCATCAAATTAGATCCCATGATCCACCGTTGTTGCGGCTGTTGTTAATATCTTTGAGTTTCATTCTTGCAAACGTACGTACTCTTCAAAACATAATTTGAAATCCCAAAAATTTTCTTCATCTAAATACGATTCGAATACCCAAAATATTTAGAATTATCTTTAATTCGTAAAACGTTTATATTCCACCCATGACAAAGATCTAACAAATTATTTTTGTTTTATTTTACATAAATTCATACAAAACTCTAAAGACATCAGATAAATAAAACAACTACGCAAACTATATTACCAACTCTCCCCAAGTCCTCAAGAGCTTGAAAATATCTCATCCTCAATCTGAACTATTCATCAAATAATATTACACCAAAGAATATACTACTAATATCTCTTTATCACCAGCTCTCCTAAGTCCTTAAGAGTTTTAAAACATCATAACCTCAAATCAAATTAGTTCTCAAATATTATTACACCAGAAATATACTACTACAAAGATCTCTCTATCATCATACCAAACTCCAATCATATATCCTACTATCTGAATAAGCAAACTATAGCTTTCAAAATCTCTTAAGATATATTGAATTCATCACTTATTATATATCTAATCATCCAATAAATCAATCATTCTCTTAGTACAAACCTTAACTCAACAATTTTCAAAATTTCAAAACCTCGTCTTACTATCACAAAGAAATTTCATATAAAATAATTTTAATATCTTACTAGAATAACTGAAAAGTGTAGAATAAACGGAAAGTTGATTTACTCCAAAAGATTAATCTTATTACCTCGAACCTCTACAACTCCTCAAAATTACAAAAGATCCTTTGTATTTAATAGCTTTCACTTTATCATAATATCCCACCGATACACATACCTCAAATTATCCACAAACTTAACAAAATTTAAAGCATAACCCAAATCAAATCAAATTCTAAATTCTAAGATCTCATAATAATTGATACCTGAAATAACTCTTAACAAATATTTCTTCAATATAAAATATTCGTTGATATAAGTACTCATATCATAAGCGCATCTCATATAATATCGTTTCTTATCTGCACAAAGTATAGCTTTATTCACCTCAATTATTCAATCACAATTACTAACTAATATCATTGCTCCAACGCATAACAATGATAATCTTAACAAATTATCTCACCTTTATCAAATCAACTACAACTCGAAAAGTGGAGGACACTTCGTCAAAATCAAGACCAACCAAACAGAGAACAAAATTGAGTCGAACTACTACGTCTACCAAGTGATTTACCCATAACTCACAGGTCGAACCTAAATAGATTTTCTACAAGAAAGAACCTAAGCTCTGATACCATCTCTGTAACACCCCATTCCCGAAAAGGAAAGGGAGGTCACGTGGAAAGCACAACAAGCCTTAAAATAAATAAACAGAGCACTAACAACCTCAAAATATTAATAGTGGTGATCCATCAATAAAGTAATAAGTACAATTCTCTAAACTGAGTCAAAATAATCAAAACATAAAATTTGAATCAACCTAACTGGTCAAAAGCAAAACTCTCATCACACTAGCCCTGAATCACCCCTGCAAACCTGTCGGACGAAAAACACAGCATGAGCCAATTGCCCAGTACGGATAAAGATATACAACTGATATACAAAAACAGTTGAGAGAAATTACTGAACAAGCCTCAAGTGCAAGTACGAACGAAAATATAATATCCAAGGATCTTAATGGAATATATATGAATCAACATAATTGACAAAACCAATAAAAGAATAAAGAAATAGCGAACTGAAGTAATTAACTCAATGACTTGAACTGAACAAAAATCAACAAAACTAATCCAATAAAATAATAGGCTGAAACAAACGGCTGGAGTTATTTCATATCGAATGAGCTAAGAAATATACCTTGCCACACAGGCAAGTCAAAATAATGCCACACAGGCAAATCAAATGATGCCACATAGGCAACCAAAATAATGCCACACAGACACATCAAAACAATGCCACACAGGCAAATCAAAATAATGTCACACAGAAAGTGTCATGCCTCTCGTGCCAAGACGACATGCATGTGGTACCCCCACAGGTGGTTATAGCTCAGGTATACCCTACAGTATATTCTAACAAAAATATCATGTCACAACACATGCAACATAATACCAACAAAAGGGTTCTATATGTACATGTTGAACCAAATCAAATTATAGTCACAAGGTTTCAAAAAGAAGATAGCAACATGTACCGCTCTACAATTATCAAAATGAATATTAGACATGACAACCTCATTCAAAGAGTACAAGTACGAGTCCAATGTGTCAACTCCAAAATGAAATAAATATATCAATTTCACAAGAAACAATTATATGAAATAATAACAGAAATTCGAAACGAGGAACAAAACGAACAAATCAAATTTAACAAAGGTATCACTGAAAGAGTACGGAATCTGTACCTGAATTAAGTAATGCATTACCCAAAATTATAATCTGAATATAACTCGTTAAATTCTTTCCGTCCAATCTAATAAAAGAATAATAATACAATTATAAGTTACTTACTAATTATAATTTATATGAATATGAAATTAATTTCCCCAACTACATCAAACTACAATACAAACTCAAATTATAATATATTAATCTTTTAATGATTACTTCTCGTTTTATTTAGAAATCAAGTATTATTGTTTTAAACAAAATATATAAACCATAATTATTAATTTAATCTCCACTGATATACTGAATTCGTGCCATTTTGTTTTACAAAAGAAAGCAAAATCACAAGATGGGTGATACACATATACTCATTAAAATGACTCACTAGCCCTCTGCACTCCAATTGGTAATTTATTAAATCTCTATACATGATGTTCAAATTTTTAAATCATACAATAAATGTATATTTTATTAATTAATATCCATATACCACTTATATCATATACAAGTTATATAGTAATTTGTACAACTTAACAAAGTATAAAATCATTTCAAAATCTTTTACTAGCTCCCTCCGTTTAAAAATAAAATAAAAATAAAATAAAAATAATAATAATAAAAATAAAACCTGCTAGAATTATATGCAACTATAATATTTAGTATTAACAAAGTACAACACTACTAGCGAATAACTTATTTATTTTATATATATAAAAAATAATCCACACATGAATTTAATTATACTACCTATTCGGCTATTCATTGAAAACAACAAATTTACTGACTTTTAGGATTGGTACATGTATCAGATTATATACATATATATGTATCCCTATTTACACTAGAAAGATAAAGGCTAAGATGATAGTATAAAGATAAAGAAAAAGAAGAAAACACATACTTTTTTTTTTGCTAAAGTTCTCCTTTAATTTGTCTTTTACGCCACAATCATCTCTCTCTTTCATTCGGTTAAGCGGCTGCCTCTTTATTTTCTTTCAGACGGTATAAAATATGATGAAGCAATTAGGTTTTGCTTATTTATTAATTAATATATCTCAATGTGTCTCCTAATTTTAATAGGATTTTAATATTACCCAAATACAAAATAGACCCAATTAGAATAAAAGCCCAAATTAATGTAATCACCTACTTATTATAAATCACACAACTTAAATACAATTTGACCCAAACATAAGAAAAGCCCAATTAAAATATGGATTTAAATTTATTTTTTATTTTATTTTTATTTTTTTATCGGGTATTACATCATCTACCCCTTAAAAAGGATTCCATCCCCGAAATCAAAAGAATGGACGTACCAAATTATCAAAAGATGCGAATACTCCGCTCGAATAGACTCCTCTATTTTCCAAGTAGCTTCCCGCTCCGAATGATTTTATCACAAGACTTTAACAAAAGGAAATATCTTTCTCAATTTTAATTTAATCAGTTATTTAATTATTTACTGAAAGAATTTAATTTTCTAAACAAAACAAGGAAGAAAAGAGGGAAACAAAATCATTTACCTTTTCCAATTTAAACACAATTGTATAAAATAAAAAAAATCAATTAATATTTAATTTTATAAAAATATGGGTTATTACAATCACATTGATAATCATTGAAATATTTGTGTCGTGTTATTTGTTATATGCTTGTTGAGAAGGTGATTCTTTTTTTAATGTGTATAACAGATAGGTAGAGTATAGTTAGAGAATATTATAAGGTTAAGTGCGAGTTCTTAAAACTCACTTATGGTAGGTTCGTGACTCATAATTATATGGTATGTTTTTGAACCCCTCAGCGAATGGACGCCTATGATCTGACTAGGATAAGTTTTTAAACTCATGTGATTGTGGCAATTTCCTGAACTCATAAAGTGTGGTAAGTTTGACGAACTGAGTGTAATTAAGTGTGAATGGAGTATTGAGGATGATAGGAATAGATAGACCTATTAAGCAATTGATCATTATAGAAAGTGGAGTTGATAGTGGAAGCATATGTATTCTAAATCTACTAGTTATGCTAGACTTTCGAAATTTATTGACTTCGTGCTGATGTTTACACTTCTATTTTCTTGAAAAACATTGGATCAAATGATGGAACCAATGAGTTTTAACAACAATATTGTTATTCGTATGTCTATGCTAATTGCTTCGGCTAGACAAAAATGATTTGCAATATATCAAAATGTATTTTATATCATTAATGCATCATGTAACCTGGTGCAAAGATGATAAAAATGATGGAGTCATCAATGCAGTATTACCTAGTGTTGGATGTGATCTAAGGATCGTCAGCCCACAATGGTATGATGTAGTATGATAAAATCACCAAATGACGGAATCCTCAACGGACTGTAAATACAGTGCGGTATCATGACGTCATAAAAAGATTATTGAGATTTCTTTGAGTTATGAGAATACATATGTATTTATGTATGTATATGTATATTTCAGTTGATGTGCGAATTGTTGTAGAGGTCTATGCTATTTGATTCAGCTAGACAAATATTGAAAGATGTTCATGAAATTCAAGAGTTCTTGAGAAGTTATGCCAAACCAAATTATTTTGGTGCGGATTCAGATGTTGAAAAATTGAGATGAACAACCCTATTATTTAGGGGTTGCGCTTAGTTTATACTTTGCGCTGAAATGTTTGTGCACAATACATGTACGAAAAATTTATCCCCTAAGTACCTTGAAGTCATTATAGTCGTATGACTGTAAAAGTTAAAGTTGAAAGATTACTTATAACTGTGGACAAGGTTCGTGGTCATTAGACCCTTAGTTGAATGCTTGCACTCTAAATTCTGAGATGAACAACTCTTTTATTAGAGGTTACGCTTAGTTATACTTTGCGCTGAAATGTTTATGCACAATACATGTACAATAGGTTGATAACCTAGAGTACTTGCGGAGGGTGTTTTCAGTCTTTGTGATTGATAAACATTCTGCCAAAGAGGGTTTAAAGTGTGAAGAACCGGGGGTGAAGCACTATTAAACCTAGAGAATAGAGTTTATGGTCTTGTGACCCTCAGCATGATTTGGAATCTTTTAAATTCCTGAGTTATTCATACTACTTCCCAATAATTGAACAATTGTGGAAGGTTCTTGTTATTCTGCAAGATGGAAGGAGGGTGTTTCCAATCTTTGTGATTGATAAACATTCTGCCAAAGAGGGTTTAAAGTGTGAAGAACCGGGGGTGAAGCATTATTAAACCTAGAGAAGAGTTCACGGTCTTATGACCCCTCAGCGTGATTTGGAATCTTTAAATTCCTAAGTTATTCATACTACTTCTCAATTATTGAACAATAGTGGAAGGTTCTTGTTATTCTGCAAGATGGAAGTGAAAAAGGAAAGTATTCCTTAGAAAGAAGTGAGTCGTAGAATACGACACTGAATGATTAGTATGTTGATTAAGTGAGAAAACAGATTTTGAGGTGAGAAGGATATGAGTTATCAAAGAATAATGTGAAACTTTAATAGAAAAGTTTAATAATTGTAGAATGATGTTTGTGGAAAGAAAGTGGTTATAGAAACCAATGAATGAATGAAGTAGTGACGTAAAAATCTACTTTGATAGATTGAATGAATAAAGATTAATGAATAAAATTTCGAGTACGAAATTCTTAGAAGAAATGGTGAATGTAATATCCTGAGTGTTTATGATAACGATCCTTAGAAGAAAAGGAAATTAATGGGTTAAAAGATATATAATACTCAGAATATAATTGAGTTCAAGTGAAAGTTATGAAATAAAACATATAATTTGTTAAAGTAATGAATGTAGTAGGAAATATAAAACCTATATTTAGATAAAATGATGAAAGATTACTCTAAGTTAATTGTTTAATTTATGTCTTCAATTCTAGAGACGAAATCTTTGTAAGTAGGGAAGATTGTAACGAATGAGTAGTTTGAGTTGTGATTTTGAGGACAGAATCCTTATAAGAGGGGAATGATGTAACATTTCAAATTTTTTAAATGTAAATTATAAATATTTATTGATTTATATAAATATTTATTGGATGTGGTTATTATTGGATAAATAATTGTTCAATTAGATTGATTTGATTTAGTTAATTATTTAGTTGTTAAATAATTAATATGTGGATTGAGATATGTGATTAAGTGAATTATTTAATAAATTGTTATTAAATAAAGTATGACAAATAACTATGTTATAAAGAGTTATTAAAATAAATTAAAGTAATTTTAATTTAGTTTTTGCCAAACAAGGTTTAAGTATATTAATCATGTAAATTTTAATGGTTTGCCAAACAAAGCCTTATGGCTTTTGGATTTCTTTTGAATTTAAATTATTAACTAAATAAATAATTTATATATTTATAAGTATACGTTATATGCTGATAACTGATAATACTTATTAGGTCTATTATGACTATATTCGTTTCTTTTATGTACGCTTTCTTATCAGTTTAGTTTTTACTTTTACGTATATTGTATATGGCCTAAGCCTAAGCCTAAGAAGAAGTTCAGAGAAAATAAGGGTTTTCAAAGAGAAGGTTTCAGAGAATTTGAGAGAAAACCTGAGAGACAGAAGTAGCAAAAGAAAGTTATCAGTGTTTAACAAAGATTGTCTAATCAAACAAGAGGTATGTTCCTCTAAACTTAAAAAGATGTACGTATATATGTTTTACAGTATAATGCTTAAAGTATGTGCTTGTAATTCACTGTGTATAAGGTTTTTACAAAAATTGTATTTAATCGTGTTTTAGAATTGGTTATGATGTTACATGTATTTGTAAAGATAATTGTTATAACTAGCATGTATATATATTTATATATATGATTGTATGCTAATTACGATCAAAAAGAAAGAAAAGAGTTTTTACAGTAAAAACATATGAGTATGAACATGTTTTGTAGGATAACAAAATTAGTATGTGATTGTATGCTAATTGTGAAATTGAAGCTTATGTATGTTAATTGGGTATGAATTACAGAGAATCGTACTTTAAAGTAATCAAGTTTGGGTTATTATTGATATTACAGTGTTAAACAACGTTAACAATGGAGTTTTTCTTAAAAACAGTGTTTTCAAAGAATTAAGTTTTCTAAAGTAGTTGTTTAATTGTTGGTAATGGTTATATGGATGATTGTTAATGTTTATGTGTAGTTTACGGTGAAGTTATGCATGTTAATTAGTGTTAGAATTGAAGTAATAGATATAAATTAGTTGTTCGGTTCTCCGATGGTTGGGTTATGCAAGGTTCGGCGCCCCAGCGCCAAAATTCGCGCCCCGGAGCCAGAAGTTCGCGCCCTAGCGCTGAAATTCACGCCCAACGCCAATCTCGCGCTGCGGCGCCACTGTATGACTTGGTTCTCGCGCTGCGGCGCGGGGACAGAAGTCTGAGTCTGACAGTTTTGGCCTCCTGTAGTAAAATGGCCATAACTTTCTCATACGAACTTCGATTGAGTTGATTCAAGATGATCCGAAACGAGGACGAATAGACCTACAACTTTCATACTTTAAGTTTGTTTATTTGAGGTCTGTAACAGTAGTCAAAATGGTCATCTTAAGAACTGTTGTGTTTTAGGGAGCAATCGGAGGGCGTCGGGCATGCACATATGCATGTGTAGTGCTCCTGACAATAAAAGATGATGTCCTAAGTTATAAAACATGTATGTTAGTAAATATAATGATACTTAAAATTTATAAATGATGGATTAGATGAGTTATAGAAGCATAGTAAGCATACACAAGAGATGCAAATCGGGTGTGTGACGATTGAACGTCGAAACCTCGTGCCAAGTGTTAATGAACTTAAAAAGTGTTTCAATTCAATTGAAATGAATATTATAGGATATGAAATGTGTTTAATATAAAATCAATAAGTAGTCCTAAAAAGACTTAAGTACTTGAATGAACTTCGATTATGAAATATAGTGAGATATAAGTTGAAAGTTAACACAATCTAATTGAACATTGGGTGCTAATTAATAGGAAAGATTATGAGATGTGGAGTAGAGTTTATATTACAATTACTATGTGTTGTTATGTGACTAATAGTTGATGTATATGATTATATAATTGTGTAGGGCACGTGAAGTGCAGATAACTGTAAGCTTTTAATCTATTATTGGTAAACAACGATCAAGACAAGTCTTTCGATTCCTATTTTCTACATGGACTTGATGAACTGTTTTAAATTGTATGATACGTTATACATGTTGAAATCTTGAAATGTTAAAGTCAATTTATGACTGCATTGTTTTGGTTAAATAAGGAGTATTGAGTAAGGAACTCAATCTTTATATTTACTATGTGAATTAAAAGCATGAATGTCATGTTACTTTAATGAGATGTATATCGAGCATGTTATTATGTGCTATGTGATGCATGAAAACTGTTAGACATTGCTCGGCTGTCGAGCTCACTCTTGCAAATAACCACTTTTGCAGGTCAAGGAATTAAGGTAAGGATATGTGCTAAGTGAGTTATAGAGATCTATATTCACGAAGGTTACTTATGTTTTGTGAGAAATGTATGTAAGATTTTGAATGTAACATGTTGTTGAATTGTAAGTTGAGTTATCCAGTGTATATAGATATTTATTTATGATGTAAGACTTTGTATAGTCATTTTGTTGTAACGATTCATGATATAAGATTGAATCAAAGAGATGTAATGTAAAGGTTGCGATTCAGGGTAAGAAAGAAGGAAATGTAAAAAAAAGTTTTAAATATTCCACAATTTTATTAAGTTTAACATCGAATAATGATGTAAAGATGGAGATTTAATGTATGGCTAACGACCGAAGTTGAGATTTAAATTGTATGAATTTTGGGGTCGTTACAAGTTGGTATCAAAGCTGTAGATTATAAACCTTAGGTAGGAGTACCTTAGGCTATAACCTTAGAGAAGAGAGGTGAAGGTAATGAACGAATAAGCTCAAATAGAATTTGAATTATAAGAAGTAATTTAAGAAGATTATAAAGAATGGATTTAAAACATGCGAAAGATGATTCAAAGAAGAATCTCGCAGAGTTATAAGGAATATGAATGTGGGGTTACCCAACTCCAATAATAGGGATGTAAGGTGATAATAAATAGACAATGTCTATAAAAAGAGAGTGATAAAGAAGTTAAGAATAGAGAGTATGGTTCAATTGTACTCTTTAGTAGTTGATGTATGGTATCTGGGTTAAACGATTCCTTCATAAAGCGGAGGTATATACTGTAATAACTAAATTTTTTTTATTATTAAATATTAATTGATTTTATCTTATACAATTGTGTTTAAATTAAAAAAAAGGTAAATGATTTTGGTTCCCTCTTTTCTTCCTTGTTTTGTTTGGAAGATTAAATTCTTTAAGTAGATAATTAAATAACTGATAAAATTAAAATTGAGAAAGATAATTCCTTTTGTTAAAGTCTTGTGGTAAAATTATTCGGAGCGGGAAGCTACTTGGGAGATAGATGAGTTTATTCGAGCGGAGTATCCGCATCTTTTGATAATTAGGTACGTTCATTCTTTTGATTCCGGGGACGGAATCCTTTTAAGGGGTAGGTGATGTAATACCCGGTAAAATAATAATAATAATAATAACAATAATAATAATATTTAAATCCATATTTTAATTGGGCTTTTCTTATGTTGGGTCAAATTGTATTTAATTTGTGTGAACTATAATAAGTACGTGATTACATTAATTTGGACTTTTATACTAATTGGGTCTTTTTTGTATTTGGTTAATAGTAAAATCCTATTATAATTAGGAGAGTTAGTAAAACAAAATAATAATAAATACTAAAACATAATCATACATGCGGTACAAATCAAAAAGAAAAGAAAAAGTGATTGGCGGCTGCGCTGTGAAGAGAGAACAAAGGAAGGAGAGGAGAAAAGAATGTTTACACTGTAAGTTGGAGAAGAGAAATCAACCAATTCACTTGTTGTGTATGAAACAAAAAGGTACTAACGTATTGTAGCTTTGCTAGTATTAATGAATTATTGTGGCTTATCTTTGATTGATATCCGAAATTGATTGAACAGTATGAAGTAATGATAGCTTTTTCCTATAAAAAAATAAAAAAAATTCGCCAACGTGATGCGAAAAGCTGCTATAATGAATTAGGATACCTCATATAGTTTTTAGGCCTGCAACTCTTGCAGACATGGTTTTTGTTTTTAATTTTTTATTATTTTATTTTATATATATAAGTATATTGTGTTAAAAATTTATTTATTTTCCTTGTCATAAAGCGTATAACGGAATTGATAAATCGATTGAGGTTATGTATATTAGTTTGAATTAATTAATTTTGTCGACATAGTTATAAAAGTTTTAATAATAATTTAATAGTATATTGTTATTAATGATTGGATTGTAATAAAACCTTATTAAATTATTTAAATTGAACGGAGGGAATTTAAAGAATTATTTTTGTAATATAAATTTTGGAGTATTAATAATTGATAAAAGGCGATGATTAAAGGCATATTAAATAGATTATGAATTATTTTGGAATTATTAGTTTGGATTGTTTTTAATTTGAGGTGAATATGTTTAGGTTGCGAATAACGCTTCGTATTTGATATCGTTGGCATTTGAGGGTAAGATTTTGTGGAGTGTGCTATAAATGGGTTGGAAGTATCAGGTACGGATTCCGTACTTTTTCAGCGATACTTTTGTTAAATTTGATTTTTTCGTTTTGTTTCTCGTTTCAAATTCTGTTATTATTTCACATAATTGTTTCGTGTGAAATTCATATATTTGTTTCATTTTGGAGTTGACACACTGGACTCGTATTTGTACTCTTTGAATTAGGATATCATATTTAGTATTTATTTTTGATAATTGTAGAGCGGTACATGTTGTTACCTTCTTTTTGAGACCTTATGATTATAATTTGTTTTGGTTCAACATGTACATATAGAACCCTTTTGTTGATATTTTGTCGCATGTGTTGTGACATGATATTTTTGTTAGAATATACCGTAGGATATACCTGAGCTATAACCACCTGTGGGGGTACCACAGGCATGTCGTCTTGGCACGAGAGGCATGACACTTTCCGTGGCAGTGTGATTAGTCCACGACGTCTCCAATTTGGGCTCCGGAGTAAATGGGCCATTTGGTGTTTTGTTGTGGGAGGCGTATGGGTTAACCCTAGTTTTCTGTTCTGCGGATTGCTGATGTTGTGCCAAACACACCTATCCGATTTGCATACATTTGGATTCGCAGTCCAATGTGTGATTTGCTTGTGTGGCATTATTTTGGTTGCCTGTGTGGCATCATTTGACTTGCCTGTGTGGCATTATTTTGACTTGCATGTGTGGCATTATTTTGACTTGCCTGTGTGGCAATATTTTGACTTGTCTGTGTGGCAATGTGTATTTCTGAGCTCATTCAGTATGAAATAACTCTAGCCGTTTGTTTCAGCCTATTATTTTATTTGATTAATTTTGTTGGTTTTTGTTTAGTTCAAATCATTGAGTTAGTTACTTCAGTTCGTTATTTCTTTATTCTCTTATTGGTTTCGTCAATTATGTTGATTCATATATATTCCATTTAGATCCTTGGATATTACATTTTCGTTCGTACGTATTTGCACTTGAGGCTTGTTTAGTATTTTGTCTCAACTGTTTTCGTATATCAGTTGTATATCTTTTGTATATCTGTATCCGTACTGGGCAATTGGCTCATGCTGTGTTTTTCTTCTGGCAGATTTGCAGGGGTGATTCAGGGCTAGTGTGATGAGAGTTTTTCCTTCAACCAGTTAGGTTGATTCAAATTTTAAGTTTTGATTATTTTGACTCAGTTTAGAGAATTGTACTTATTACTTTATTGTTGGATCACCACTATTAAAATTTTGAGGTTGTTAGTGCTTTGTTTATTTATTTTGAGGTTTGTTGTGCTTTGCACGTGACCTCCCTTTCCTTTTCGGGAAGGGGGTGTTAATGTAATACCCGATAAAATAATAATAATAATAATAATAACAATAATATTAATATTTAAATCCATATTTTAATTGGGCTTTTCTTATGTTGGGTCAAATTGTATTTAATTTGTGTGAACTATAATAAGTACGTGATTACATTAATTTGGACTTTTATACTAATTGGGTCTTTTTTGTATTTGGTTAATAGTAAAATCCTATTATAATTAGGAGAGTTAGTAAAACAAAATAATAATAAATACTAAAACATAATCATACATGCGGTACAAATCAAAAAGAAAAGAAAAAGTGATTGGCGGCTGCGCTGTGAAGAGAGAACAAAGGAAGGAGAGGAGAAAAGAATTTTTACACTGTAAGTTGGAGAAGAGAAATCAACCAATTCACTTGTTGCGTATGAAACAAAAAGGTACTAACGTATTGTAGCTTTGCTAGTATTAATGAATTATTGTGGCTTATCTTTGATTGATATCCGAAATTGATTGAACAGTATGAAGTAATGATAGCTTTTTCCTATAAAAAAATAAAAAAAATTCGCCAACGTGATGCGAAAAGCTGTTATAATGAATTAGGATACCTCATATAGTTTTTAGGCCTGCAACTCTTGCAGGCATGGTTTTTGTTTTTAATTTTTTTATTATTTTATTTTATATATATAAGTATATTGTGTTAAAAATTTATTTATTTTCCTTGTCATAAAGCGTATAACGGAATTGATAAATCGATTGAGGTTATGTATATTAGTTTGAATTAATTAATTTTGTCGACATAGTTATAAAAGTTTTAATAATAATTTAATAGTATATTGTTATTAATGATTGGATTGTAATAAAACCTTATTAAATTATTTAAATTGAACGGAGGAAATTTAAAGAATTATTTTTGTAATATAAATTTTGGAGTATTAATAATTGATAAAAGGCGATGATTAAAGGCATATTAAATAGATTATGAATTATTTTGGAATTATTAGTTTGGATTGTTTTTAATTTGAGGTGAATATGTTTAGGTTGCGAATAACGCTTCGTATTTGATATCATTGGCATTTGAGGGTAAGATTTTGTGGAGTGTGCTATAAATGGGTTGGAAGTATCAGGTACGGATTCCGTACTTTTTCAGCGATACTTTTGTTAAATTTGATTTTTTCGTTTTGTTTCTCGTTTCAAATTCTGTTATTATTTCACATAATTGTTTCTTGTGAAATTCATATATTTGTTTCATTTTGGAGTTGACACACTGGACTCGTATTTGTACTCTTTGAATTAGGATATCATATTTAGTATTTATTTTTGATAATTGTAGAGCGGTACATGTTGTTACCTTCTTTTTGAGACCTTGTGATTATAATTTGTTTTGGTTCAACATGTACATATAGAACCCTTTTGTTGATATTTTGTCGCATGTGTTGTGACATGATATTTTTGTTAGAATATACCGTAGGGTATACCTGAGCTATAACCACCTGTGGGGGTACCACAGGCATGTCGTCTTGGCACGAGAGGCATGACACTTTCCGTGGCAGTGTGATTAGTCCACGGCGTCTCCAATTTGGGCTCCGGAGTAAATGGGCCATTTGGTGTTTTGTTGTGGGAGGCGTATGGGTTAACCCTAGTTTTCTGTTCTGCGGATTGGTGATGTTGTGCCAAACACACCTATCCGATTTGCATACATTTGGATTCGCGGTCCAATGTGTGATTTGCCTGTGTGGCATTATTTTGGTTGCCTGTGTGGCATCATTTGACTTGCCTGTGTGGCATTATTTTGACTTGCCTGTGTGGCAATATTTTGACTTGTCTGTGTGGCAATGTGTATTTCTGAGCTCATTCGGTATGAAATAACTCCAGTCGTTTGTTTCAGCCTATTATTTTATTGGATTAGTTTTGTTGGTTTTTGTTCAGTTCAAATCATTGAGTTAGTTACTTCAGTTCGTTATTTCTTTATTCTCTTATTGGTTTCGTCAATTATGTTGATTCATATATATTCCATTTAGATCCTTGGATATTACATTTTCGTTCGTACGTATTTGCACTTGAGGCTTGTTCAGTATTTTGTCTCAACTGTTTTCGTATATCAGTTGTATATCTTTTGTATATCTGTATCCGTACTGGGCAATTGGCTCATGCTGTGTTTTTCTTCCGGCAGAATTGCAGGGGTGATTCAGGGCTAGTGTGATGAGAGTTTTTCCTTCGACCAGTTAGGTTGATTCAAATTTTAAGTTTTGATTATTTTGACTCAGTTTAGAGAATTGTACTTATTACTTTATTGTTGGATCACCACTATTAAAATTTTGAGGTTGTTAGTGCTTTGTTTATTTATTTTGAGGTTTGTTGTGTTTTGCACGTGACCTCCCTTTCCTTTTCGGGAAGGGGGTGTTACAGAGATGGTATCAGAGCTTAGGTTCTTTCTTGTAGAAAACCTATTTAGGTTTGACCTGTGAGTTGTGGGTAAATCACTGGGTAGACGTACGAGTTTGATTTGATTTTGTTCTCTGTTTGGTTGGTCTTGATTTTAACCGAGTGTTTTTAGCTCTTTAAGTTGTAGTTGATTTGAGAAAGGCGAGATAATTTGTTAAGATTATTATTGTTATGCGTTGGAGCAATAATATTATTTAAGGATTGTGATTGGATATCATTAAGGAGAATAAATATGTGATTGTGTTTGTGATTGGATATTTTGTACAGTTAAGAAAGGATTATATGATTGTGATGTGAGTATTTGTATAAGCGAGTTTTTGATTTTGGGAAATTATTTGTTAGAGTTGTTTTTTGGTGACAAATTATTATGATCTTAGAATTGAGGATTTGATTTTGATGATGATTTTGTTTATGTTAAGCTTGTGGATAATTTGAGGTATATGTATTGATGGATTACTATGATCAAGTGAAAATTATTAAGTATAGATGGTTTCTTGTAATTTGAGTGGTTGATATTCGAGGTAATTAGTTTAATCATTTGAAGTTAATGATCAATTTTGTGGCTATTTTTTTTGAAAGATATTGGAGTCATGTCCTATGAAGTTTCTTTGTGATAGTAAGATGAGATTTTGAAATTCGTTGAGTTAAGGTTTGCAGTACGAGAATGATTGATTTATTAAATGATTAGATATTAAGTGATGAATCTTTAAGAGATTTTGGAAGCTATCATTTGCTTATTCAGATAGTAGGATATATGATTTGGAGTTTGGTATGGTGATGGAGAGATCTTAGTGTAGTATATTTTTGGTGTAATAATATTTGAGAACTAATTTGATTGGAGGTTATGATATTTTGAAATTCTTGAGGATTTAGGAGAGTTGGTGATAAAGAGATAATAGTAGTATATTCTTTGGTGTAATATTATTTGGTGAATAGTTCAAATTAAGGATGAGACATTTTGAAGCTCTTAAGGACTTGGGCAGAGTTGGTAATATGATTTGCATAGTTGTTTTGGATATCTGATGTCTTTAGAGTTTTGCGTGTATTTATGTAAAATTAAATAAAAATAATTTGTTAAATCTTTGTCATGTGTGGAATATAAACATTTTAATGAGTTAAAAATAATTTTAAATATTTTAGTTATTTGAATCGTATTTAGATGGAAAAAAAAGTTTGTGATTTCGAATTATGTTCCGAAGAGTACGTACGCTTGCAAGAATGAAACTCAAAGATATTAACGGGGGCCCGCACCAACAGTGGATCATGTGATTTAACGCGAAGAACCTTACCAAGGCTTGACACGGTAGCCGACGAATCTTTTACGAGTACATGGATAGTTGTGTGGACCCATGGACTTACCAGGCTTGATCGTTAAAAATGGCGGCGCTACGTCGTAACAAAATTATTTTTTTTGTAGCTTATTTGAATTTCGAGGACGGAATTATTTTTAAGGGGTGAAAAATTAAACTGTTATGTATCTATTGTGGGGGATGAAAGTCACACTTGTAAGGAAGTAAAGAATAATATAATTATCATTATTTGTAATGAATTAAAGATTTTAAGGTAATAGAATCTGGGATTTGAAGAAATATATTGTTATATTTTAAATTTCTAAATACATCTTTAAGATATATGGATGTCTGTAAGGAATGAGAAACACTAGTTATGCACCGAATCCAGGTTTAAAGATAGACTTGATTTGGGGGTGTTACATTTGGTCTTGGAACTAGCCTCTAGACTTTGCTTCTCTCGAACTGATTTAGCTCTTCTTGCATGGATTCAATCCATATTGAGTCTTCTAAGGCATCTTCAATTTTCTTTGGCTTAGTTTGGAAGAGAAATCTTAGAGAGAAACATTCATTTTGAGTGGTTAATCTGGTTCTGACACGTGCATTTGTAACGACCATGAAATTCGGATCCTTTGTAATATACTTTTAAATAAGTAAATAATGAATAAAATTATATTATTTGTTATTATTATGTGTTAGTAAGATGAATGTCGTTCTATAACCTAGAAACGTCAGAAAGTCGTAGTATTTTAACTACGTGAAGGAATTAAAGTGTTTGAATTTCTAAGACGAAAATAAAAGCTTTTTGAGAAATTTTCTGAAAAACATTATTCATCGTTTTTCGCTCGGGAATTATTTTTGAACTTCCGAGAAATACGTAACGTTATAATATCAAGGTGAGATGGATTATGTAATAATAATTCATGTATGAAAAATGCAATATTTCACATGCGGACTTAAAATTTAGAACGTTAAGGATCAAAGTCAAATGAAATGTAATGGTAGAATCTTGTATGAAGTGCAAGTCCATTAAGAAGTAAGGGGCAAGCCCAAGTAGTAGGAATGTTTAGCCCAGGAGTTGGTTAATATGAAGCCCAAACTAATTTAATGCAAGCCCAAAGATAAGATAAGCAATTTAAAGCCTAAGCCCATGTAATAGTCCATTGGGTAATTGGATCCATGGGGAAACCCATGGATGATCTTGGTAACCAAGGGTTTGTTGTGGAGGCCAAGTAATAAGTGTGGTTAGCAAGATTACTTAGAGCTTAAGTCATGAATAGCAAGGAGGTTACAAAGGAGGTGGGATGTCTTAATGTCCATTTTGCCCTAACTTTAGAAAGTCTATAAATAGCAAGTTGGATTTCATTATTTGTTTGTTCATATTATCCAACAAATTTTCTTACAAAACAACTTAATTGGTAGAGAGAATAACCACTTATAAGTTAAACTTCCATATTTGTTTCAAGAAGAATAAGAACTAGTTCATCAAGGTTAAGACTCTTGTCCTATATTCTTCTATCTCTTCCATGATAGCTTGATAGAGAAGTGATGGTCATGTATGCTAAGAACACATAAGATTGAATAATCAATGGACTTAAGCCGTATAAGTCTTGAATAAGAAATTTGAACCTAAATAAGTTATGAACTTATGATTAACATATATGAACTTGTCCTATGATTACCTTAAGAAGTAAGTATGATTGATAAGATGTAAGAATTTTGCTTAAATGACTTAAATCAATAATAAGTCATAAGGAATGAAATCTTGTAATTTATAATTGGTTAAGTTATGAACTTATGAGGAATAATCCATAACCTAATTTAAAGATAAGTTGTTGTAATATGTACGTTGAGATGTCTAATTGATGGATTGAATCCATTTGGAATGATGAACAAATCGTTAGTAATGAAGTTTTGCCAGAATTCACACGATTGGACGATAATCATCGAATTCGTGAAATTCTAGGAATGGAAGTCGGATTTTGAGTTTGAACTCAAAAACGTTGGTTTTCGATGGTGACAAGTCTTATTTGGTATTTTAGAGTTACGGACTCGAAAATGACCGGATTCTGACTTAGAACGAAGAAACGAGCGTTGAATGTTCACGAATATTTATCATTTTCGTTAAAAATGGACTAATAGTTGGATTTTTAGTTAACGAAGTCAAATAGATAAAATTCTTACTTGAACACGTAGAGTATGTAATTTGTGAACCGTAGGCTCTTGAACGAGCCAATTCAGACTTATAACGAAGAAGTTACGAGCCCGAGAGTTTTGCAATATAGAAAAATTGTCTAAGTTTTTGGGCGCACAGAGCTGGCACCGCGGCTCCAGCCCAAGGCTATATAGGTGGTGCCGTAGCGCCGAGCCTGGCCGGGAAATGTTGTGATCTACTAGAGTTTGGCGCCGCAACGCGGCCGTAATGAAGAGGAATCGCGCTGCAGCGCGGCACAGAGAAGGATTGATGGCGCCGCAGTGCCAGTCCTAGGGTTTGCATAAACAGGATTACTTATGAAGATAAAAAGAAAGAAAACTTAATAAACATGAAGTAACATTGGTAATACATTGTTAAACCTTAAATATGATCACTTAAGGTTGAAGTAAGTCAATTGCATATGAAAGTAAGAATGACATAACGGAAAGTCGGAACCAATAATAACAAATCTAATACATAATTAGATTGAGAAGAAGGGTAAGATTCTTTAGGAACTATGTATGTTATTCATGACCTATTGTGTTATGTGACGTTATCACCTACTGTAGAGTCCTTAAGGACTTAAAGTGCACGTGTTATAACTGTAGTAAACGCTAAAGGCTAGTATTCTAACCCTTGTTTCAGGTCAATCTGGACAAGCTTTGTGATTCATGTATTCTTACGCATGAGTTAATGTCTGATGAAGTCAACGCCAATTCTTTCGGCTAGACTTACGATATGTTGGATTTCTTATAATCTATCAAAGTATTATCAATGATTTACCAAACTAATATTGGTGTGATTTTTAAAAGGAGACTGAGTATGCTAAAATGTTTTATCATCAAACGACAGGCACGTGAGGTTACCACAACTTAATCGTACATACGTTTAATGAATGTAGTGTTGATCAACATAGAGTTCTATATGCTGATCACCTAGACGTGCTTGTAAGTTATGCCAGACTTACGGACTTAGTGTCGGGATGTCCTTTTAAAAGAACTTATGAAATGCTCATGGTCTTGGACCGGAATTGAAGTTTTTACTGAATATTGTTGTTGTAAAACGTTTTGAATGAAAAGAAGTGTTATTTTAAATTATCGATAGTACTTCGTAACTATTGTTTAATTATTGAAGATATACGATTCCTATGTTTCAAGCATGCCATTTTATTAGAATTGTTGTACTTGCTGAGCTAGTTAGGCTCACTCTTGCTTGAACCATATGAATACATCTAAGATCGAACAGACTAACGGATACGACAAGGATAAAGGGAAGGATAAGGCAAACCCGTAGATTACCTATGTAATAGTATAGGTTTTGCAATGATAATATTTTATATTATGACAAGAACAATTGTAACGGTTACAAAGAACATGGGAGAATGTTAATATTATTTTGAATATATACAAGACATATTCGTTCTTTTGAGGCATTTCAATTGAATATTTGTGTGAACTATAGCACCGTGTAGCACCATCTATCGGGTTAGAAGATACCCGAATTTGGGGGCTTCACAGGTTGGTATCAAAGAATTAGGTTATAAAACTTAAGGGGGGAAATAAAACCTTAAGTCATAACCTTAAGAAAAGTTAAAGAAATAGAAGATGGAAATTAACCTTATAAAAATGCATTATATATGTTATGTGTTTTTTATTATTCTACTGACATGTACTAATCAAACTTATTTGTGTTGTGTAGATGTCAAGAGAAAATGGAATGTCTAGAGACGTGCAGGTACCGAACCCCATAGCGGCAGAGCCCGAAGTTGTAGCGGTTGAGTCTGGAGACTCAGAGAGCTTAGACCTTATGTCCATGTTCGATGGCATGTTGGAGGAAGAGGTGAAGGTAGTGTCCTTCAACCCAGTAGCAATAGCAGTAGAGATGGCTTCGGGGGAGTCAATGATGTCACTTTTTATGTCAGTTTTGGATAGAAACATCCATTACTGTCAGGAGGTCAAGGAGCTAAAAGCTGAGCTCTAGGCTGTCTTGGAGGATAAGACAGACGTGGAGTCGATGTGGGAGAAGGAGCACAATGAGAGAGTTTTGGCCAAGGATAAGGTCCATGAGCTGAAACAGGAGGTCTTTGAGCTCAGGGGGGAGCTAAAGACCAAAAAGCAGAAGATAGGGAGAATGTCCTATATTCATAGGAGTTCTCATGCGGACTTCCTGTTAGGTTTGTAATATTCAAGAACGCAATCAAATTGCATAAATTAGCGGAAACGTGTAAAATCAGAGTTTTAAAAATTTTACAAACCATAAACCCGGATCACCCTTTATGCACAATTATTAATTAAACGAAAAGATAAAGAATAAGAACCATACCCTTGAAGATCCGAGCTTCCTCAGGTACAAGTTCACCTCCAATCCTTTTCGCGTTCAACTTGAATCCACCGGGTTTGGTTCCTTCCTTTGATCAACGTTAGCCACCCAAGTGTTTGGCCTCTAGAGGTGATCCACCAAGGAAGAAGAAGAATTCAAGAAGATGGGTTGTTGGCTAAACCCTAGTTTTTCTATCTCTATAGAAAAAGGCGTACTCTCCAACAGTTGAAATAACGTATGTTAGATATCTGATATAAGACTCCTCTTATAAAGATATCTAGTAACCCTATTAAAAATAAGGTATTATTTATTTAATTAAACTCTTTTAATTAAATGGGCTCCCTAATCTTATTAGGGATAATTAATTAAACTCCTTTAACTAATTTTCCCTCCTAATCCTATTAGGAATAAATGAGAGTACTTATATTAAATTAATTCCTAAACTCTTTTAGAAATTAAAATAATAATAATAGTAATAATATTAATAAGACTCCTCTTATTAATTTATATTTAATATTTCTAAAATATTAAATAATAAATATTAAGCTATTTAATTTATTCTATCATCATAGATTAAATTAAATATACTTAACATATTATTACGATTATGCCATTAACTTCTTAAATAATTATTCTTCCTTTTATGGTGTGACCCTTTAGGTTCTCCATATTAAACCGGTTGTGAATAAATTAATTAGAACAATTCTAATCTTATTTAAATAAATAAATTAAACTATTAATTTATTTAAATAAATAATATTTATTCTACAATAGGGATAAGCCTCCCTAGCGATCAACGACTTTCCAGATAATACAGATTTCAACATTAATCATAAAAGAACCTTTGAGTAAATAGTTACCGTACAATTCAATCCTTCCACCATACAATGTCCCAATTAAATATAAGACATGGAATTACTGTCAAGTCTTATTTTATTTAATTATATGTATTTCGACTCTTAAATGCACAACTCCAAATAATGCAAATTAGAAACTCCTTTCTAATTTCATTCTGCCTTGGCCAAGGACTACTGAGTTGTCATTTATCGAATCACATAGGACATTTCTCTTCTTTTACTAGAAGTGGTAGATTCTTTATTGATCATACATTATCTCTATGTACAACTTATTATACCCAAGCATACCCTTTGATATACCCTAAGGGTCTTAAGGAATAAGTCAAAGTATAACTCATCATACATAAGATACTATGATGATCTCAAGTCCAAGGATCACTTGTACTACTATCACTACAGAAATTCCTATTGACATGCAAGTAAAACTCCATTAGGTATTCCTTAGCGAGTCACGTTCAGTGAACTTATTCTCTAATAAGCACCTACATACTTGCTTTAGTGTCTCCACACAAATGATCATGAGATTAATCATCCTCATCCAATGAGCAAGCAACATATGTACCAATCTATCCGGATTCACTAATCCCCAATTTAGTAATCCAACGATTGGGAACTATTTTAGTTTTAAGCTTTCTAAGAATTTAGATCTCATTAGAATGATCATCATCATTATTCTAAAAGCATTGCTTAAAACTATGGGTTTATCACATATTATAAAACAGCATCATGTAGATAATTAAAAGCCTTTAATAAATTAATACTTTTTATTAATAAATGAATAAGATTGTTACAAAGTATATGCTTTATCATCAAACATGATTGGCTTGTGTGCATATTACTTTCAATCTCCCACTTGCACTAAAGCCAATCGTCATGGTATCTCATACTCTTCTTCTCTAAGTGACGATTATCCTGCTGTTGGATAAGCTTCAGTAAATGGATATGTAATGTTGTTCTTGAGAGTCTACTATCTCTATAGTGATTTCCCATCTTTCAATGATTTCTATAATCAAATGAAAGTGCCACAACACATGTTTGGATCCAAGATGAGACTTAGGAACTATTCCTAGTTCTGTAATGAACTTTTAATCCAAACAATCAACTTGCAGCTTCATTTATAGCTATATACTTTGTCTTTATCACTAAACCAACAACTCTTTGTTGTTTGGAACCTTTCCAATTCACTGCACCACTGTTCAAGGTAACCCTTTATCTTAAAGTGGATTTTCTGTCGTCTTGGTCTGTCTGAAAAAACTTGAGTCTGTTAAGCCCTCTAGTTTTAATTCAGGCCCGCCATGAATTATATCACATCCTTAGTGCTGGTTAAGTACTTTAAGATGTTTTCACTGTCTCACAGTGAACTTCTCCAGAATATGACTGATCAACATCAGGTCTCGTATATTTCATTGCATACATGATTGTCACTCATGCGATCTCTCTTTTAGGAGTCTATGGGGACTATTAAGAGAGATACACTCCATGGCTCATCAACATGAGATATCTCTTGGAGTTTGCCATGCTAAACGACTTTAGCATCAAATGAATATACGTTTCTTGGGTTAAGCCGAGCATCATTTTAAATCTATCTATATAGATTTGCATCCCCAATTAAGATACTCTTCCCAAATATTCATGGAGGAATGTTTAGACAACTTTATCTTTATTGATTTTAGCATTGGCATGTCATTCATTATCCGTATTATATCAACATATAATACCAGAAATGTCACGACGCTCCCACTGACCCTTTTGTAACACTAGGTTCATTCTTGTTTTTGATAAAATCAAACTCTTTTGATTATCATATCAAAATGAATGTTCCATTTTTGAGAAGATTGCATCAATCCATTTCTCTGAGTGTCTACAACTCTTACCTCATCGTATGTAACTGGATCATCATCTTCTATGATACGTACCTCATCATCATCATCCATGATGAATCCATACCTCCTAGGTATCTTCGGTACTATTCCAGATTTACAATTCGGTTGTGGTACAATAGGTCTATCTATAGGTTCCTCTTATTTGACTTGTAGTGTTTTGTGGTTCTTGAACTTTTCAAGATTCTATTATCCTCCTACTAGCCCCTTCAATGATAAACACCTTTATCTTAGAAGGCAACATGTTTCGCAACAAACACCTTTTGCTAAGTAGGATTATAGAACATATGCCCTAAACTTACTTTAGGATGTCCCACAAATCTGTACTTGTCAAATTTTGTCCCAAGCTTATCCTCTGAAAACCGTTTCAGATAAGTTGGACAACCCCTTATCTTAACATACTTAAGATTTGGAATCCTCCCTGTCCATAACTTTTATGGAGTCTTGGGGCCGGATTTTGAGGTTACCTTTTCGTAGATATGCTGCCATTTCTAGGACATGATCCTAGAAGGATACTGGAATTACGGTAAAATCATTATGGACCGCACCATGTCCAACAAGGTACAATTTTTCCTTTCAGATACATCAATCAATTATTGTGTATCGTGAGGCGTCCATTGTGAGAAAACCATTTAAGATGATCTAGAAACTTATTGCACAAGTATTCATTCCTTGATCTAATCAAAGAATCTTAATACTTTGTCAATTTGTTTCACTTCTGAATTCTTTGAACCTTTCAAATAATTCACACTTGTATTTCAGCAAATACATACATTCAACTCTTTGAATGATCATCTCCTTTTCTTATACTAGTTTGTTCAATTTGAAAAATATATTTTTCACGTAAGTCAAGTATACAAAATCCATTAAGTAATATTTCAGTTCTATACAAAACATTATTATTATAAATAGAACAACAATTGTTCCTAATTATAATTCCAAATATTTCATTGTCCAACAATAAAATGGAAATAATGTTTTCAACGAGAACTGGAATACAATAATAACTTATTGACTTAATAGACTTGCCCGTAGGCATTGCTAAACTATAAGTTCCTATGGCTAATGCAGCAACCTTTGCTTCATTTCCCACACATAGGTTTACTTATATTTGTTTAGCTTTCTACTTCTACTTGGTCCCTTCATAAATCTATATTTATGATAACCAAAGTCGGTATCCAATACCCAAGTAGAACCTTGACTTAAAGAAAAATTTATTTCAAATTATGAACAAATTTGTATTTGTAACCGAAACTTCACTAAGCTTCTTTGGTTAGCCCTGCAAGATGCTTCTCGCAGTTTCTTTCCAGTGTCCAGGCTTATTGCAGTGAAAGCAAACTCCTTTGCTATCCATATCAGTTTTGTTCTTATTATCCTTTGTTTATGCCCTTTCTATTTACCTTCTTAGAATCGTTCTTCTTTTCAGAAGATCATTTGGCCCCTACCAGTAAGACTTGGTCTTTCTTGGTTGGAAAGTGACTCTCAACATTTTTCAACATGCTAGGCAAATCAGCGAGGCTGATATCTAGCTTGTCTATATGAAAAATTCACAACAATTGTGAAAGGAGTCCGGGAGTGAGTGCAAGATCAAATCTTGGATCAACTCTCCATCCATGATAAAACCCGTTGTCCTAATTGATCAATCAAATTGATTATGTTAAGGACTTTTATCTATACCGTAGTGTCATCGGTCATTCTAGATCGGAAGAGCTCCTTAGATATCTGATATCTATCAGTCCTACTTTCCTCACCATCAACTACTTGATGTGCAGGAATATAATAGGAGCATCCATAGTTTCATGCTGACGCTGAAGCTCGTTACTCATGGATGCGAGCATGATGCATTGAGCCAACTATGCATCATCTAGCCACTTTCTAAAAGTAGCAATATCTTCCTCAGAGGCATTGTCTGCAACCATTGCAGGGATAGGCGTATTAAGGACATAAGAAAGCTTTTCAGCCATGAGAACTATTCTCAATTTCCTTAACCAATCCATTTAATTTTGGTCCGGTTAATTTAGCATCTAATATGCTACGCAGTGATAGTAATTTTATACATTGTAAAATTCTGTAAATGAATTTATAATTAACAACATTTTAACATACATTCTTTTATTAATTACCAAAATAATTTAGGTCTTGTTTTAAATTGGTATCTCCCACTATTTTCTTCAAACTATATTACCCTCACTTATATAGTTCGGCAAAATCTAATTAAAGATATGCTAGTGAGAATAAGGATCCCATTTCAAATGTATATAGCCTTGTGTGTGCACAACAAACTATATATAAATAAATAGGTAGACAACTCTTGTCAATTACATCAACTATGTAACTCCTTGTATTTTGCCTATTAAATCGTAATGGTCAAGTGTGTGCACATCCGAACTAAAACGATTTAAGTTAAGTCAGACCCAGCATTTCCATATAAGTGAAGAGAAAACTACAGCCCTTGTGTGTGCACAACAAAGCAGTAATGTTCAATTCCTTATAAACATCATATGTAATAAAAACAACATCTTAAATATTTAATACTCGCCTTGTGTGTGCACAACAAACTCATATTAAATATTCAATACTCTATTGTTTCTATCATGCTAGAAGGCGACGTTCGATATTCCAAATATCTTTGAACGTTACAACTTAATATAAAATAATTGAGGGGTTTGTTATTAATTTGTCTCATCTTGTTTAGCGCGCATGCACATATATATATATAAAATACGCGTCATATTAATAAACATGCGAAGCATGTTTGCATAATACATAATATATATAATATAAGCATGCACATATAGAATACTATATTCTACCTGGATTGATTATGAACTTTTATTCTAGTTTGGTTCACTAGAGCCACCAAGTGAACCAAAAGGTCAAACCCTAGGGGTGCAAGAATTAATATTTAAATATAACTATTACATTTAAACCCGGGCTCCATTACAAACGGGTCTTCAAGCGCTCCTTGCTCCTTGATCTCTAATTCTTCAAAATAATTCTAACTATTCCTATTACAAAACTATTTAAAATAAATAGAAACCTTGATCAGCAGTCAAGGGGAAGTACATAGGAGGAAGATAGAATTTACATTAAGAAAAATTAGAGAAGACGAGGTACGCAGACCCCATTTAATAAAACCCATACATTCATGCATCCAACTAAAATAAAATCCAATCGCATTGGTCAATAGTTCATAATCAATCCCATTTATTATCATACACATCACCATATGCATCAATAAATAATATTCATCTTATGAATAATTAACATTTAATATATATATTGATATCATTTAATGGGTAAATTTAGTTAGTGTAAAATCTATTTTTGAATCAAAATAAACTCCTTTATTTTAATCCAAATTTAAATCAAAATAAAACTATTTTATTTTAATTTTTCCAATTTTGAATAAAATAAACTATTTCATTTTAATCAAAATCTTTAATCAAAATAAACTCCTTTATTTTAATTAATTATGGAATCCAATTCCAAGTAAAAAAAATACTCCTTTATTAAAGGAAACACGAATTTTCTTTCCTATTCACAAATAAACTCGTTTATTTTGAATAATATGAAATCTTATTTCATATTTAAATAAACTCCTTTATTTAAGGAAAGATGGATTCACTTTCCTATTCACAAATAAACTCCTTTATTTTGAATAATATGAAATCATATTTCATATCTAAATAAACTCCTTTATTTAAGGAAACATAGAATCCAATTTCAACTCCAATTAGTTATCATGGAATCCAATTCCAACTCTAATTAGTTAGCATGAAATTCTAATTTTAAAATTAAAATAAAACTTTTATTTTAAAATTAAAATAAACTTTTTATTTTAAAATTAAAATAAATATTTTTATTTTAATTATAAAATTATTATATATATATATATAAATATATATTACGTTAATATATATTATATATATAAACACCTCCTGCAACCCTTTTTTTTTTATAAAAAGAATATCACTTGCTAATGATTACTTAATCATTGCATGCTAATGATTACTTTAATCATTACATGCAAATGATTACTTTAATCATTAATGTTAATATCAAGAAAGTTGCAAAGAGCAAGCTGCTGATTCCATTTAATAACAGTACCGATTTCAGCAAAAGAAAAAAATCCGGATTCGCGAATCACAGTACCGGTTTTAAAAACAGGCTTTGCGAATTTTTTTTTTTTTTTTTTTAAAATAAATTTTATACAATAAAATTATGCCCAATTAAATTGTTCTAAACACATATCAATATACATATCAAATCTGAACAATTAATAATTTGCATAAAGGTTTGGCTCTGATGCCACTGTTATGTTTGTAATATTCAAGAACGCAATCAAATTGCATAAATTAGCGGAAACGTGTAAAATCAGAGTTTTAAAAATTTTACAAACCATAAACCCGGATCACCCTTTATGCACAATTATTAATTAAACGAAAAGATAAAGAATAAGAACCATACCCTTGAAGATCCGAGCTTCCTCAGGTACAAGTTCACCTCCAATCCTTTTCGCGTTCAACTTGAATCCACCGGGTTTGGTTCCTTCCTTTGATCAACGTTAGCCACCCAAGTGTTTGGCCTCTAGAGGTGATCCACCAAGGAAGAAGAAGAATTCAAGAAGATGGGTTGTTGGCTAAACCCTAGTTTTTCTATCTCTATAGAAAAAGGCGTACTCTCCAACAGTTGGAATAACGTATGTTAGATATCTGATATAAGACTCCTCTTATAAAGATATCTAGTAACCCTATTAAAAATAAGGTATTATTTATTTAATTAAACTCTTTTAATTAAATGGGCTCCCTAATCTTATTAGGGATAATTAATTAAACTCCTTTAACTAATTTTCCCTCCTAATCCTATTAGGAATAAATGAGAGTACTTATATTAAATTAATTCCTAAACTCTTTTAGAAATTAAAATAATAATAATAGTAATAATATTAATAAGACTCCTCTTATTAATTTATATTTAATATTTCTAAAATATTAAATAATAAATATTAAGCTATTTAATTTATTCTATCACCATAGATTAAATTAAATATACTTAACATATTATTACGATTATGCCATTAACTTCTTAAATAATTATTCTTCCTTTTATGGTGTGACCCTTTAGGTTCTCCATATTAAACCGGTTGTGAATAAATTAATTAGAACAATTCTAATCTTATTTAAATAAATAAATTAAACTATTAATTTATTTAAATAAATAATATTTATTCTACAATAGGGATAAGCCTCCCTAGCGATCAACGACTTTCCAGATAATACAGATTTCAACATTAATCATAAAAGAACCTTTGAGTAAATAGTTACCGTACAATTCAATCTTTCCACCATACAATGTCCCAATTAAATATAAGACATGGAATTACTGTCAAGTCTTATTTTATTTAATTATATGTATTTCGACTCTTAAATGCACAACTCCAAATAATGCAAATTAGAAACTCCTTTCTAATTTCATTCTGCCTTGGCCAAGGACTACTGAGTTGTCATTTATCGAATCACATAGGACATTTCTCTTCTTTTACTAGAAGTGGTAGATTCTTTATTGATCATACATTATCTCCATGTACAACTTATTATACCCAAGCATACCCTTTGATATACCCTAAGGGTCTTAAGGAATAAGTCAAAGTATAACTCATCATACATAAGATACTATGATGATCTCAAGTCCAAGGATCACTTGTACTACTATCACTACAGAAATTCCTATTGACATGCAAGTAAAACTCCATTAGGTATTCCTTAGCGAGTCACGTTCAGTGAACTTATTCTCTAATAAGCACCTACATACTTGCTTTAGTGTCTCCACACAAATGATCATGAGATTAATCATCCTCATCCAATGAGCAAGCAACATATGTACCAATCTATCCGGATTCACTAATCCCCAATTTAGTAATCCAACGATTGGGAACTATTTTAGTTTTAAGCTTTCTAAGAATTTAGATCTCATTAGAATGATCATCATCATTATTCTAAAAGCATTGCTTAAAACTATGGGTTTATCACATATTATAAAACAGCATCATGTAGATAATTAAAAGCCTTTAATAAATTAATACTTTTTATTAATAAATGAATAAGATTGTTACAAAGTATATGCTTTATCATCAAACATGATTGGCTTGTGTGCATATTACTTTCACTTCCAACAGCAGGTAGCTGGTTATCCCATAGAGGTAGGGCAGACGCGACATACTATCAGCCGTGATATTATTACTGATCTTGCCAAGGCAGATTTTGATAATGCCTTCAGGCAGATGTGATCTAGTAGTGGCTAGAGTAGTTTAGATACGTAAATATATATTTTTTTATTATCTAAGTAGTGACGTAAAACCCTCTTTTGTATAACAAAGGGTAATCTTTTGTAAATCCCAATTTTTGGAAAGAAATTGTGGGAAAGTAATGAAATCAGCTTAGGTTGTGTGATGTAACCGATGTAGTATTATACTACAATGAATCAATATAAGCCTTTTTCGAAACATATTGAGTAATGAATGTTTAAGTTATTGTTTAAATTGTGAATAATAACTAACTAACAGGAAATGAATAATAACGAAATGTGATGTTTATTGTAACAGCAAAATGCCGCCAAGAAGAGTACCACGTAATCAAGACGCTAACGTAAATCAACCAGAGGGAGGTTCGATTAACCCCATGCAGGAATTCGTTAATTTACTAACAGTCGCGTTTAATAGAACTAGGGCTAATATCCCCGTAAATCCTGGTGTAGTACGAGCTACTACGTTTAAGGATTTTAAAAGCATGGTTCCGCCGGAGTTCAAAGGAACTACGGACCCTATCGAAGCCCAAACGTGGGTGAAGGAAATTGAGAAGGCATTTGTCATAGAAAATATCGACGAGGCCCAGAAGGTTGCCTTTTGCAACCTACATGATGAAGGGAGAGGCCAACTTTTTGTGGGAGGCCAATCAGGCGAGGGCCGGGATCGAGAATTTGACGTGGGTGAGGTTCAAGGAGATATTCTTCAAGAACTACTTTCCCACGAGCATGCAAGGAAGGATGGAGATGCGGTTTCTAGACTTGAAACAAGGGGACATGACGGTTCCCCAATACGCCACCAAGTTTAATGAAATGGCGAGGTTTGCTTCACACCAAGTGGACACCGAGGTTAGGAAGGCGCAACGGTTCGAGCAGGGCTTGAAACCCTGGCTCTATAACCATATTTCTGTGTTCCAAATTACTTCCTTTGGAACTATTTTAGAAAATGAGATAATCGTCGAAGGTGGTAGCGAGGTGTTGAGCCAGTACCACAAGGATAAGAAGAATAAAGGGAAAGTGGATGGGGGAGTAAAGATCGAGGGAGACAGCGGGAGGGTGAAGGGTATAAACGGAAGGTGGTTAACTCTAGGAATACCGGAGTGAAGCAAGGAGACCCAAAGAGGAGGATGGAGGCCTGCAAAACCTGTTGGAAGACTCACTTAGGAGTCTGTCTCAAGGGGAAGGCTGTATATTACAATTGTGGACGGGAGGGGCACATTGCGCCTAACTGTCTAAGTTTGAAGAAGAACCACAGATGCTTTGTGTATGGGTCAACTGACCACATGGAAAAGAATTGTCCGAAGAAGGGGACGGACAGGATTAAGGGCGCCAATAGTTGTAAGTTAACTATTGGGGGTCCAGCGCAGCCAGGTAGGCCGATGGCCCGTCCTTTTAACATGACAGTCCAAGATGTGATGGCATCACGGGACGTAGTCGCAGGTATTATTCCGATCAACGACCTCAATGCTTATGTGCTATTTGATTCGGGTGCTACTTGTTCGTTTATCGCATGTAAAGGATTACTTCCCGAAAAGTTGCCAATACCTTTAAATATTAAGGTAGCAAACGAAGAGATAATTCTTGTTGAAGATATTCATAAGAGTTGTTGCGTAGAAATACGGGGTTATAAATTATCGATAGATTTGATACCGATAAAGCTAGGAGAATTCAACGTAATTCTCAGAATGGATTGGTTGGTTAACCATGGGGCAATTATAGATTGTCAAAAGAAAAGCGTAAATATTAAAATGTTAAGACAACCTCATGTAATATTTTACAGTAATAAATCGTCGCGACGTTCGTGTTGTCTTACCATGAAACAAACTAAGAAACTATTGAGGAAGGGGTGCGTAGGTTATCTGTGTCATGTTGTCGATACCTAGAGAGTGGGAGCAACTATGGAACAAATACATATAGTGAGTGAATTCATGGATGTATTTCCAAGTGAATTGTCGGGTCTTCCGCCGGATAGGGAGACCGAGTTCGTAATAGACATTGTGCCAGGAGCGACACCAATTTTCAGGGCACCGTATCGTATGGCGCCAATGGAGATGAAGGAGTTGATGGTGCGGTTACAAGAACTGTTGGACAGGAAGTACATTCAACCGAGTGTTTTGCCATGGGGAGCACCGGTACAATTTGTCAAGAAGAAGGACGGATCTTTAAGACTTTTTATTGACTACCGAGAGTTGAACAAGTTAACAATAAAGAATAAGTATCCATTGCCCAGGATCGATGATCTTTTTGATCAGTTGAAAGGGGAAAAGTACTTTTCCAAAATAGATTTAAGGACGGGGTATCATCAACTGAAGGTTAGGAATGAAGATGTACCAAAGAAAACATTCAAAACTCGTTATAGTCATTACGAGTTTCTGGTGATGTCATTTGGGTTAACTAATGCACCAGCTGCATTTATGGATATGATGAACAGAGTGTTCAAATAATATTTGGACAAGTTCATTGTGGTGTTTATCGATAATATTCTAGTCTATTCTAAGACGTCAGAAGATCATGTTGAACACCTAAGAATAGTGTTAGAAACACTAAGGAATGAGAAGTTATATGCGAAGTTCACTAAGTGTGAATTTTGGTTAGAGAGGGTACAGTTTTTAGGTCATGTCATTGACCATGGGGGATTTCAGTTGATCCGGCAAAGGTGGAAGCCATGATGAATTGGGAACAACCAAAAATTTTGACTGAGGTGCGGAGTTTCCTAGGGTTAGCGGGTTACTATCGGAGATTCATTCAGGATTTTTCGAAGATAGTTACTCCGTTGACAAATTTGACAAGGAAGACGGTGAAATACGCGTGGACGGAGAAATGCGAGGACAATTTTCAAGAATTGAAGAAGAGGTTAAGTGAAGCGCCTGTTTTGTCATTACCCGTGACACAGGAAATTTTGTAGTTTATAGCGATGCTTCGCATAGAGGACTTGGTTGCGTGCTTATGCAGCATGGCAAGGTCATTGTGTATGCATTTTGAAGGATTATGAGAAAGTTTACCCTACTCATGATCTGGAACTGGCAACTGTAGTGTTTGCCTTAAAGATATGGCAACATTATCTTTACGGAGAAAAATGTGGGATATACACGGACCACAAGAGTCTAAAATATATCTTCACACAGAAGGAGTTGAATATGAGACAGAGGAGATGGCTGGAGTTAATAAAGGATTATGACTGTGAAATCCTGTATCACCCTGGAAAAGCCAATGTAATGGCCGACGCCTTAAGTAGAAAGGGTCGGGAGAAGTTGTTTGTGTTAACGGATCAAATTGAGTTAATAACAAAGATGGCTAGGATGGAGATAGAGGTGAAATTGCCGAATGAATCGGGACAGAGACTGTTTACGATGGAGATGCAATCTACCATCGTAGAGAGAGTTAAGGAGGTACAGCTCAAAACTGATGAGTGTGACCAGATGAAGAAGAGGTTAACTAATGAAAAAAGACATACAATTTAGTCTTGATAATGAGGGATTATTAAGATTTGAAGGAATAATTTGGGTTCCGAATGAGATAAAATTAAAGGAGCAAGTTTTACAAGAGGCTCACAGTTCAAGGTGCTCGATTCATTCTGGTAGCACTAAGATGTATCAAGACCTTCGAAAAAAATTTTGGTGGCCGAACATGAAGAGAGAAATAGCCGAGTATATAAGTAGGTTTTTGACTTATCAGAAAGTTAAGGCCGAACATAAACGACCAAGTGGCTTGTTACAGTCATTGGAGTTTTCGGAGTGGAAGTGGGAGCATATCACGATGGACTTTGTGGTGGAACTTCCAACTACTCAGAAGGGATATGATACGATTTGGGTAATAGTGGATCGGTTGACAAAGTCAGCTCACTTTTTGCCAATTCGGGTTAAGTATAACTTAGACCAGTTAGCTAAACTTTATGTTAATGAAATTATTTCCAGACATGGAGTACCAGTTTGGATTGTGTCAGATCGTGATCCACGATTCACGTTGAACTTTTGGAGGAGTTGCAAGAACAGTTAGGAACGCAACTAAAGTTGAGTACGGCATATCATCCACAAACCAATGGACACAACGAGAGAACAATTCAGACATTGGAAGATATGTTGAGATCTTGCGTCATGGATTTCAAGGGTAGTTGGGATGATCATCTACCATTAGAAGAGTTTGCGTATAACAACAGTTATCATGCAAGCATAGGTATGCCGCCTTACGAAGATTTGTATGGACGGAAGTGCCTTTTCTCATGAATTTCTTCAATCTTCGGGCAAGCAGAGCGACATCATCATCATCCCCATCAAAACCTTCTTATTCATCTTCTTCGGCTACAATTGGGGGTTTGGATGTACCTTCAGAGCCTTTAAAAGCAACGTCTTTGTCTTTTCTTTTATTTTCAGACAAAGTTTCAGCTCTTTGATTCAGCTCCAGCTTCAGCTCATAAGTAAGGAGATTACCATAAATCTTTTGCATAGTCATTTCGTACAGATTCTTTGATTCTCAAACTGATGTGGTCTTGGCATCCCATTTGCTGGGTAGAGCTCGCATAAATTTAATGTTCAGATCTTTATTTGGATACACATTTCCATATGACTTAAGAGCATTTAAAAGAATAGTGAATCTTTCATATGTTGTTGTGAGGTTTTCTCCTGTAATGTGGGTGTGCATCTCATACTGTTAAGTCAGAAGAGATTGCTTGTTTTCTCTGACTTCTTCTGTTCCCTCATGTATCACCAACAATGCTTCCCATGCTTCCTTTGCAGTGGTGCAATTTACAACATTTTCAAAGAGTTCATCCACTACAAAAAATATGGTCATTGCCGACGGCATGTGCCGTCGCCAATGACCCTATTGCCGTCGGCAATGAGGGCATTGGCGACGGCATTTTCCGTCGCCCTTACCGTCGCCGTATGGGTCGTCGCCCCGGTCTCCCATCGCTCGCCGTCGGTAAGTGTGTCATTGGCGACGGGGGTCATTGCCGACGGCGTGCCGTCGCCAATGAGTCATTGCCGACGGCATGGCCGTCACCAATGGTCCCGTCGCCAATGACCCACATTAAAAAAAATAATAAAATTGCAAAATTCCCCTGTTCATTTACATATACATTGTACCTGTTATAAACTAAGAAAAATAAATAATGACAATATACGCATATCAATAACAATCATATCTTTTACTATCAACAATTAATATAATTAGATACCAAACTCAAATCTATACAACTCAAAAGCTAAATACATACATGAAAGTCAAAATATAAATATAAACAACTACTGCCCAAGATCAGGAATCTCTGTCCCATCGCCAGTCCCATCCTCCATAGTCTCATCCGCATCAGCTCGGAGATCATCACCATCTCCTCCACGAGCATCACCTGTGCCGCCACCTCCACCTCCACGAGTCTCATCAACAAGACCCTACAAAATTAAAATATTAATAACGGAGTCCCCAAAATAGATCATATTTATATTATTTTAGTTTGTGTTCTACAAGTGTGGTTCAGTTTCGCAAACTAGGCGATAACTCGGTCCTCGTATGTCGGAATCGAGTACCGTCAGTTGTAACGCGTGTCTAATACCTACGCGGTGCTGTGTGTCTGTTTGTGTGGCGTTCGGACGGACGATGCGGGTTTCAGGCTCTTTTTTGGCTTTTTGGCTAAATGTGGTTCAGTTTCGCAAACTAGGCGATAACTCGGTCTCCATATGTCAGAATCGAGTACCGTCAGTTGTAACGCGTGTCTAATACCTACGCGGTGATGTGTGTGTGTTTGCGTGGCGTTTGGACGGACGATGCGGGTTTTTGGCTCTTTTTCGGCTTTTTGGCTAAGTGTGGTTCAGTTTCGCAAACTAGGCGATAACTCGGTCCTCGTATGTCGGAATCGAGTACCGTCAGTTGTAACGCGTGCCGAATACCTACGCGGTGCTGTGTGTGTGTTTGCGTGGCGTTCGGACGGACGATGCGGGTTTCGGGCTCTTTTTTGGCTTTTTGGCTTTTTGGCTAAGTGTGGTTCAGTTTCGCAAACTAGGCGATAACTCGGTCTCCGTATGTCAGAATCGAGTACCGTTAGTTGTAACGCGTGTCTAATACCTACGCGGTGTTGTGTGTGTGTTTGCATGGCGTTCGGACGGACGATGCGGGTTTCGGGCTCTTTTTCGGCTTTTTGGCTAAGTGTGGTTTAGTTTCGCAAACTAGGCGATAACTCGGTCTCCGTATGTCGGAATCGAGTACCGTCAGTTGTAACGCGTGCCGAATACCTACGCGGTGCTGTGTGTGTGTTTGCGTGACATTTGGACGGACGATGCGGGTTTCGGGCTCTTTTTCGGCTTTTTGGCTAAGTGTGGTTCAGTTTCGCAAACTAGGCGATAACTCGGTCCTCGTATGTCGGAATCGAGTACCATCAGTTGTAACGCGTGCCGAATACCTACGCGGTGTTGTGTGTGTGTTTACGTGGCGTTCGGACGGACGATGCGGGTTTCGGGCTCTTTTTTGGCTTTTTGGCTAAGTGTGGTTCAGTTTCGCAAACAAGGCGATAACTCGGTCTCCGTATGTCAGAATCGAGTACTGTCAGTTGTAACGCGTGTCTAATACCTACGCGGTGCTGTGTGTGTGTTTGCGTGGCGTTTGGACGGACGATGCGTGTTTCGGGCTCTTTTTCGGGTTTTTGGCTAAGTGTGGTTTAGTTTCGTAAACTAGGCGATAACTCGGTCTCCGTATGTCGGAATCGAGTACCGTCAGTTGTAACGCGTACCGAATACCTACGCGGTGCTGTGTGTGTGTTTGCATGGCGTTCGGACGGACGATGCGGGTTTCGGGCTCTTTTTCGGCTTTTTGGCTAAGTGTGGTTCAGTTTCGCAAATTAGACGATAACTCGGTCTCCGTATGTCAGAATCGAGTACCGTCAGTTGTAACGCGTGTCTAATACCTACGCGGTGCTGTGTGTGTGTTTGTGTGGCGTTCGGACGGACGATGCGGGTTTCGGGCTCTTTTTCGGCTTTTTGGCTAAGTGTGGTTCAGTTTCGCACACTAGGCGATAACTCAGTCTCCGTATGTCAGAATCGAGTACCGTCAGTTGTAATGCATGTCTAATACCTACGCGGTGCTGTGTGTGTGTTTGCGTGGCGTTCGGACGGACGATGCGGGTTTCGGGCTCTTTTTCGGCTTTTTGGCTAAGTGTAGTTCAGTTTCGCAAACTAGGCGATAACTCGGTCTCCGTATGTCGGAATCGAGTACCGTCAGTTGTAACGCGTACCGAATACCTACGCGGTGCTGTGTGTGTTTTTGCATGGCGTTCGGACGGACGACGCAGGTTTCGGGCTCTTTTTCGGCTTTTTGGCTAAGTGTGGTTCAGTTTCGTAAACTAGGCGATAACTCGGTCCTCGTATGTCGGAATCGAGTACCGTCAGTTGTAACGCGTGTCTAATACCTACGCGGTGCTGTGTGTCTGTTTGCGTGGCGTTCGGACGGACGATGCGGGTTTCGGGCTCTTTTTTGGCGTTTTAGCTAAGTGTGGTTCAGTTTCGCAAACTAGGCGATAACTCGGTCTCCGTATGTTTAGAATCCAGTACCGTCAGTTGTAACGCGTGTCTAATACCTACGCGGTGCTGTGTGTGTATTTGCGTGGCGTTTGGACAGACGATGCGGGTTTTGGGCTCTTTTTCGGCTTTTTGGCTAAGTGTGGCTCAGTTTCGTAAACTAGGCGATAACTCGGTCCTCGTATGTCGGAATCGAGTACCGTCAGTTGTAACGCGTGCCGAATACCTACGCGGTGCTGTGTGTGTGTTTGCGTTGCGTTCGGACGGACGATGCGGGTTTCGGGCTCTTTTTCGGCTTTTTGGCTAAGTGTGGTTCAGTTTCGCAAACTAGGCGATAACTCGGTCTCCGTATGTCGGAATCGAGTACCGTCAGTTGTAACGCGTGCCGAATACCTACGCGGTGCTGTGTGTGTGTTTGCGTGGCGTTCGGACGGACGATGCGGGTTTCGGGCTCTTTTTGGCTTTTTGGCTTTTTGGCTAAGTGTGGTTCAGTTTCGCAAACTAGGCGATAACTCGGTCTCCGTATGTCAGAATCGAGTACCGTCAGTTGTAACGCGTGTCTAATACCTACGCGGTGCTGTGTGTGTGTTTGCATGGCGTTCGGACGGACGATGCGGGTTTCGGGCTCTTTTTCGGCTTTTTGGCTAAGTGTGGTCTAGTTTTGCAAACTAGGCGATAACTCGGTCTCCGTATGTCGGAATCGAGTACCGTCAGTTGTAACGCGTGCCGAATACCTACGCGGTGCTGTGTGTGTGTTTGCGTGGCGTTCGGACGGACGATGCGGGTTTCGGGCTCTTTTTCGGCTTTTTGGCTAAGTGTGGTTCAGTTTCGCAAACTAGGCGATAACTCGGTCCTCGTATGTCGGAATCGAGTACCGTCAGTTGTAACGCGTGCCGAATACCTACGCGGTGCTTGTGTGTGTGTTTACGTGGCGTTCGGACGGACGATGCGGGTTTCGGGCTCTTTTTTCGGCTTTTTGGCTAAGTGTGGTTCAGTTTCGCAAACTAGGCGATAACTCGGTCTCCGTATGTCAGAATCGAGTACCGTCAGTTGTAACGCGTGTCTAATACCTACGCGGTGCTGTGTGTGTGTTTGCGTGGCGTTCGGACGGACGATGCGGGTTTCGGGCTCTTTTTCGGCTTTTTGGCTAAGTGTGGTTCAGTTTCGCAAACTAGGCGATAACTCGGTCTCCGTATGTCGGAATCGAGTACCGTCAGTTGTAACGCGTGCCGAATACCTACGCGGTGCTGTGTGTGTGTTTGCATGGCGTTCGGACGGACGATGCGGGTTTCGGGCTCTTTTTCGGCTTTTTGGCTAAGTGTGGTTCAGTTTCGCAAACTAGGCGATAACTCGGTCTCCGTATGTCAGAATCGAGTACCGTCAGTTGTAACGCGTGTCTAATACCTACGCGGTGCTGTGTGTGTGTTTGCGTGGCGTTCGGACGGACGATGCGGGTTTCGGGCTCTTTTTCGGCTTTTTGGCTAAGTGTGGTTCAGTTTCGCAAACTAGGCGATAACTCAGGTCTCCGTATGTCAGAATCGAGTACCGTCAGTTGTAATGCATGTCTAATACCTACGCGGTGCTGTGTGTGTGTTTGCGTGGCGTTCGGACGGACGATGCGGGTTTCGGGCTCTTTTTCGGCTTTTTGGCTAAGTGTAGTTCAGTTTCGCAAACTAGGCGATAACTCGGTCTCCGTATGTCGGAATCGAGTACCGTCAGTTGTAACGCGTACCGAATACCTACGCGGTGCTGTGTGTGTTTTTGCATGGCGTTCGGACGGACGACGCAGGTTTCGGGCTCTTTTTCGGCTTTTTGGCTAAGTGTGGTTCAGTTTCGTAAACTAGGCGATAACTCGGTCCTCGTATGTCGGAATCGAGTACCGTCAGTTGTAACGCGTGTCTAATACCTACGCGGTGCTGTGTGTCTGTTTGCGTGGCGTTCGGACGGACGATGCGGGTTTCGGGCTCTTTTTTGGCGTTTTAGCTAAGTGTGGTTCAGTTTCGCAAACTAGGCGATAACTCGGTCTCCGTATGTTTAGAATCCAGTACCGTCAGTTGTAACGCGTGTCTAATACCTACGCGGTGCTGTGTGTGTGTTTGCGTGGCGTTCGGACAGACGATGCGGGTTTCGGGCTCTTTTTCGGCTTTTTGGCTAAGTGTGGTTCAGTTTCGCAAACTAGGCGATAACTCGGTCCTCGTATGTCGGAATCGAGTACCGTCAGTTGTAACGCGTGCCGAATACCTACGCGGTGCTGTGTGTGTGTTTGCGTGGCGTTCGGACGGACGATGCGGGTTTCGGGCTCTTTTTCGGCTTTTTGGCTAAGTGTGGTTCAGTTTCGCAAACTAGGCGATAACTCGGTCTCCGTATGTCGGAATCGAGTACCGTCAGTTGTAACGCGTGCCGAATACCTACGCGGTGCTGTGTGTGTGTTTGCGTGGCGTTCGGACGGACGATGCGGGTTTCGGGCTCTTTTTCGGCTTTTTGGCTAAGTGTGGTTCAGTTTCGCAAACTAGGCGATAACTCGGTCTCCGTATGTCGGAATCGAGTACCGTCAGTTGTAACGCGTGCCGAATACCTACGCGGTACTGTGTGTGTGTTTGAGTGGCGTTTGGACGGACGATGCTGGTTTCGGGCTCTTTTTCGGCTTTTTGCCTAAGTGTGGTTCAGTTTCGCAAACTAGGCGATAACTCGGTCTCCGTATGTCGGAATCGAGTACCGTCAGTTGTAACGCGTGTCTAATACCTACGCGGTGCTGTGTGTGTGTTTGCGTGGCGTTCGGACGGACGATGCGGGTTTCTGGCTCTTTTTCGGCTTTTTGGCTAAGTGTGGTTCAGTTTCGCAAACTAGGCGATAACTCGGTCTCCGTATGTCGGAATCGAGTACCGTCAGTTGTAACGCGTGCCGAATACCTACGCGGTGCTGTGTGTGTGTTTGCGTGGCGTTCGGACGGACGATGCGAGTTTCGGGCTCTTTTTCGGCTTTTTGGCTAAGTGTGGTTCAGTTTCGCAAACTAGGCGATAACTCGGTCTCCGTATGTCAGAATCGAGTACCGTCAGTTGTAACGTGTGTCTAATACCTACGCGGTGCTGTGTGTGTGTTTGCGTGGCGTTCGGACGGACGATGCGAGTTTCGGGATCTTTTTTGGCTTTTTGGCTAAGTGTGGTTCAGTTTCGCAAACTAGGCGATAACTCGGTCTCCGTATGTCGGAATCGAGTACGGTCAGTTGTAACGCGTACCGAATACCTATGCGGTGCTGTGTGTGTGTGTTTGCGTGGCGTTCGGAAGGACGATGCGGGTTTCGGGCTCTTTTTCGGCTCTTTGGCTAAATGTGGTCCAGTTTCGCAAACTAGACGATAACTCGGTCTCCGTATGTCGGAATCGAGTACCGTCGGTTGTAACGCGTGTCTAATACCTACGCGGTGCTGTGTGTGTGTTTGCGTGGCGTTCGGACGGACGATGCGGGTTTCGGGCTCTTTTTCGGCTTTTTGGCTAAGTATGGTTCAGTTTCGCAAACTAGGCGATAACTCGGTCTCCGTATGTCGGAATCGAGTACCGTCAGTTGTAACGCGTGTCTAATACCTACGCGGTGCTGTGTGTGTGTTTGCGTGGCGTTCGGACGGACGATGCGGGTTTCGGGCTCTTTTTCGGCTTTTTGGCTAAGTGTGGTTCAGTTTCGCAAACTAGGCGATAACTCGGTCTCCGTATGTCAGAATCGAGTACCATCAGTTATAACGCGTGTCTAATACCTACGCGGTGCTGTGTGTGTGTTTGCGTGGCGTTCGGACGGACGATGCGGGTTTCGGGCTCTTTTTCGGCTTTTTGGCTAAGTGTGGTTTAGTTTCGCAAACTAGGCGATAACTCGGTCTCCGTATGTCGGAATCGAGTACCGTCAGTTGTAACGCGTGCCGAATACCTACGCGGTGCTGTGTGTTTGTTTGCGTGGCATTCTGTGTGTGTATAATGGTGTTAGGGTTTTATCTTATGTTTATCTAAGCAATACAATTACAAATTACATAAATTAAATAAGGAAATACATAATTTAATTATTTTTACCTGTCGAATATGTGGTGGGAAGATGTTGGCCAAGACAACTGCACACACGCGGATGGCCTCCTCCCGTACTACACCCATGAGATCGTCAACGGCAGATGTAGGATCGATAGAGCCGTGGACAACCTCCTTAGCCAGCTGATAGATCCGCTCGCGTGATGGTGCGCCTGACTGTACTACACCGCTTGACATGTACCCCTCTATGATCCGCCTAAAGAAGTCGTCGGATAATGAAGGGCCGGCGCCCGATCCACTCGCACCACTACCTCCAGTGGGTTGGCGTCGTCGAGATCTCGCAGCAGGGACTAGGGTGTAAGCTGGGACATGGGGAATGCCCACAACTCTACCCTTCTTCGGTCCCCCTGTAGCCTGCAGCCAGTCCTCTATCTCCTCGTCTGCACGCGTAGACTCGTCTACTGGAGTGTCACCTCTTTGGCTGCTCCGGGCCACTGCAAGATCTTCGAACCGTCGCTGACAAAAAACACAGTAGTGGATGGGATGTTACGCAAAGTATAAAATGAAATAATATAAAAGAATATCCGAATTTTAAATACATATTAAATAAGAGAATTAAATAACTTACAGCAATACGTTCTGCCTCAGGTGAGATATAACCACCATCACCTTTCTTTTGATGGGCGTGCCACCAAAACTCCAAGCGGGAGGGTGCATGCTTTAAACTCACCTCAAGTCTCTCCCGGTATAGGTCGTACGACTGAGACCCAGTGCAGTGTGGGAGACGACTCTGCTGTCGGGCAGCTGAACGCTGTGCCGACATCTTCTTGAAGGCCTCGCCGTCCCAAATGCTGCACATCTGGTCCCACACTACAGCAGATATGAAATCTGGCCGGACATCCTTAAGTGTCTGTCCATCAGCCATCTTCGTCTGGGCCTTTTTCTTCCAATCGTAGACCCACTTGTGCCAATTCATCTCTAGGTATCTGTGCAGAACAGTCATGCCATGGGCTTCCTGCCCGTCCTCAAAACGATAATATCTCTGCACATTACACATTAAGAAGTTTAGTAGACAACATAAATCAAAGAGATTACATAAATCAAAGAGGTAACAGCATATTCAAATGTCTAATAAAACTAGCATATGAATGATTGACATCCTACCTTAAATTCAGCAATAATCAACTGACGTGTACGATCATCCACATCTGCCCACCTCATCCACGGGCTTGAGAATCGGTTGCGGACGATCCCAAGCAACGTGTTCCTTGGCGTGGCGTCAAGGATACTACAGTTGAAATTGAAAATTACAAAGAATATATAAGAACTAAATACTTATATTATAGTAATATTATATAGGATTATGAAATTACCTATGAGTCCCAACACGACATATAAGAGGCGCCTGGGGGGATTCCCTAGCAAGCCACGTGCTAGTCCCCGCGGAGGCCTACGTCGATCACCTATGTATTGAAATACATCAATATTTATATAAACGAATATAATGTCAATACAATATAAAATAAAAAATAATAAGGTGTATCCCAATAACATATATAATTATACCTGACGATCCCGCCTGATCATCACGCGTAGAATCTCCACGGCCCCCACGACCTGCACGCCCACCACGATCGCCGTGTGGTGTGCGAGCCATATGTATGTATACTGTCAACTAAAAGAATGCAACATACAGTAAAAGAGGGATAACATAGAGGATAACATACCGATACAATTAAAAGAATGCAACATAAATAGTAACCTACATACAAATACAATTAAAATAATGCAACATAAATAGTACATACTCATAAAACAACTCAACGCCTTATTTAGTAGATTAATATAAGTTGAAGATAATGATTGCACTACTACAAGATATTACATTTGAATACAACTAAACTGACACAAATAGTACATACTCCTAATCATTTATATCGTCAAAGCCATCAATATCAGAATCGTCATCTTCGTGCAGTAGATCTTCACTATCGTTGTCATCACCATCTTCGTCGTCTTCAACGATTTCTTCAATTATATTTACCTCCTCAACAACATCATCTTCACTTTCGACAGCGATAACATCATCCTCTTCTTCACTAGACTCACTAATAATTGTCACAACAGCAGGTGTGACACTAGTAGACTCGACTTGTAAAGGTTCATCGTCTGGACGAGGAGTTGTGCCTTGAAAACCACGGGCTTTGGTGGTTATAACAGCATGCCATGGGCTTGAAGGAGTCTTAACACTCCGCGCGTAGTACACCTGTGTCGCTTGACTTGCTAAAATAAAAGGCTTGTCCATACCACTCATCAGTCTTAGTTTTGATTTAACATTAACAGTCACCCGTCCTGATTTTTTATCTACTTTAACTCCATTCTGAACATCAAACCAATGACATTTGAAGCAAACTAATTCTTTATGACCCCAATATTTGAGAACGACAACTTCTAGCAATCGTCCATACCAGTCATCCCAAATGTTATCGTAGCAGCTACCTTTCACCACAACACCAGAATCAGCAGAAGCGACTTCCCCAATATCGCAACACTTAAATCTGTAACCATTGACAATGCAACATGTATAAGTATCTACAGATATTTCGGGGTCGTCGACTATAAGCTTTAGTCGATTGTCAGCTAACTCATCTGCGAGGACCTAATGTACATTAACACAACATATTCTAAAGTTAATTACGCCATAAGAATAAGTCTATGATGGTAGATTCATTGAACGTTTAAAGGTTAGACTTACATGATCCTTAAACCATTGCACAAATTCTCCATTTCTCAAATTTTGCAAATCCTCGTCCGATATACTCGGATTCGCTTCACGTACTTCAACATCATATTGACTGCACAACAGTTATATACTCAATGTGTTTGGAAAGGAACTTGACACAATTACACCAGACATATATAGTTATGACTACTTACTTAATGTATGGCGCTACTTCATTCACGTTGACAAGTGCATACAATGTGGCAGCTGCATACTCACTATCGGTCAAGAATCGCCTTTTTTTACCGCCGAATGGGCGTACAAGATGACTAAAGGCAGTTAATTCTCCATTTTCCTCGTGCGCAACAGCCTGATTCCGACGTAAGCGATTGTGCTTCGTATGAACATTCGGCTCAAAGTACAACGAGCAGAAATTAACATGTTCCTCCATAACATAACTTTCAGCAATCGACCCCTCTACACGGGCTCTATTCTTCACCTTTTGCTTTAGACGTCGCATATACCTATGTGATATATAGATTAACAAAAAATAATGAACATTTTACCGTATTAAAAACATTAATGTCATTACCTCTCAAATGGATACATCCATCTATATTGTACGGGACCGCCAAACTTAGCTTCGTATGGCAAGTGAATAGGTAAATGCTCCATTGAATTAAAAAACGATGGAGGGAAGATCATTTCTAACTTGCACATTATTTCCACTATCTGCATCTCCATTTTATCTATGTCTTTGACCTGAAGCTCCGTCAAGCATAGATCTCTGAAGAAATTAGAAAGCTCTGTCAGTGCTTCAACCACACGTTTCGGTAACAAGTCGATAAATGCCACAGGGATCAGCTTCTGCATGAATACGTGACAATCATGACTTTTGAGACCCCGAAACTTCAGCTCTTCAACTTTACAACACCTTGCTATATTCGAAGAATATCCATCTGGGAGCTTCAATTCACTAATCCAATTACATATCAATATCAACTGTTCCCTGGTCAAAGTATATTCAGCTTTAGGCGTTACCGTCTTACTACCCTCCTGATACAGCCACAAATCTTCCCTAATAGTTCATTTCTACCAAATCAAGCCTCGACTTGTTGTTGTCCTTTGTTCTACCAGTGGCATCTATGACTGTATAAAAAATATTATCAAATACGTTCTTCTCAGTATGCATCGGATCTAAACAATGACGGATGCAGAGTGTAGCCCAATAAGGCAGGTCAAAGAACATGGATCTGTGTGTCCAGTTGTGAACCTTACCGTAACCATAAGCTCGCTCTAATCTGTGATTCTTCCCTGGAGGTGGAAACTTCAAATGACTAATCCAACTCAACACTGCTGACCCAGAAAGACGGCCAGGTACTTGACATTTCTCTGTTTTTCGATTGAATTGTCTACTCATCCGTCGATAACGATGTTCAATCGGCAAAAACTGTCTGGATGTTGCGAAGAAACTCATTTTCCCCCCATGTTTGAGCCACACAGCTTTAACTGACCCCATGCACACGGGACATGATAAGCCCCCATGAGTCGACCATCCGCTGATCATTCCTAACGCCGGGAAGTCATTTATTGTCCACAGTAAAGCTGCCCTCATGTCAAAGTTCTGCTTAAGAGATACATCATAAGTTTGAACCCCTTTTTCCCACAACATCTTCAACTCATCAACTAACGGCCTGAGGTATACATTGATGTCTTTACTCGGACTCTTAACACCCGGAATCAGTAAAGGAATGAACATGTAGGGATCTTTCATGCACATAGAAGGCGGGAGGTTATACACCACAATAATCACCGGCCAAGTTGAGTAGGGCTTTGTGTAAGGCCCGTTAAACGGATTAAACCCATCCGTAGCAAGTCCAAGCCTAACATTGCGAACCTCTTCAGCAAACGAGGGGTGCTTGTTATCAAAAATTTTCCACTCAAGCCCATCTGCCGGGTGCGTCAGTTGACCTTCGACTATGTCCCGTGTAGAGTGCCACCTCATATCCTCGGCGGTATGTATTGACATGAACAACCGCTGAAGCCTCGGGGCAATGGGAAAGTAACGTAAGATCTTTCTCGGCACGTCTTTTCCCTTTTTCTTGTGTTGTTCACAGTATCTACTTGTACCACAAATATCACACGACCTCTTATCTTTATTGACATCACCGTAATACAACATACAGTCATTCTCACAAGCATCAATCTTCTCATACCCTAGATTGAGCCTTTTGACCATTTTCTTCACATCATAGTACGACTCCGGTAACTTATTGCCTGCAGGTAAACACTCCTTCATAATGCTTAACAGTTCATTAAAACCTCTCTCGCTACAGTCATGCTCATTCTTGAAGTATAAAAACTTAGTCACGGCAGATAAGACGGTGTGTTTTTCGTGCCCGTCATACAGTGGTGTCGCTGCTTCATGCGATAACTCATAGAAACCCTTAGCCCCATCATTCGGCTCTTGCTCGACGCTACTGCCATCCCTGTCTGTATTCCACTGAAAGTACGAACCAGCAGCTTCGACTATCATGTTAGTACAGTCAAAGTTTTCGTCACCTCTGGATTCCAGGTTCTGATTCATGTTCATCCAACCAGGTTTCCCCATGATAGATCCATGTCGTATAACCCTGCTTGAACCCATACGCAAATAAGTCGCACATGACATCACTCCTTTCCTTCCACACTTCATTCACACACCTCTTACAAGGACATCTGATCTCACCGCCGCTGACTTGCTCAAACGCGAAGTTGAGAAACTGTTCAACCCCACTACGATACTCAGAGCTAAGCCCACTCCTATCAGTGGCTACCCTACGTTCCATCCAACTTCGATCAACAGACATCTCGGACAACTGTCTGCTATATATATGGAAAGTTAGACAAACACAATCAAGTCTCCAAGTTAATGTATATGCAAGCTTATGAGTTTTCTAACTTCATCTCCCACTCTAACGGGTCAGGCTTCTATCCCATTCCCGGATGTGTCGCCTCACTGATGTCAACAACTTGAACACATCTTTACATTTTTCAGAATTTTCGGCAGCACCTCCCCATGGTCTTCAAGTACACGAAATAGACTAATACATCGTAGTCTAAATATGCACCCGAAGAACATCAAGAGATATATACTGATCGAAAATTCAAAAAATATAAAGACGTGCTCAAGTCGTTAACACCGACCTAAGTGAGATCGAAACATACAAGAACAGTCCCAAAACGGGGACTATTTGAGATTCACTCCTACTAAGTGAATCTCAAACGGGTTTCTAAGCTTCCTAAACTATATGAAAAACGAATAAATGGAGAATTTGAATATGCTTGCAGTTTAATGAACCATATATATATATATATATTACATGTTACATATAAATCAGTTAAACTCAAATCAAATCTATTCACAACAAACTAATATTTGCCTGTATGTAAAGAGAGGGCATGAAGATATAGATGCAAAAACATATTTCAATTTCAACCAGAAAGATACAATTTTTAGCCAAAACCATAAAGTATATCAATTACCTTTCTTCAGCTATCGTGTTAGTCCAAGTATATACCTCTCAACTAGGAAAAGGAAAACAAACAACAGATCTTAAAACAAGTTTATAACACGACAAACACTACAGTAAAAGGACAAATCAAATGCAGTAGAAACAACCTGGATATTGTAACTCTGCCATTGAAAGATACTAAATCACTTTCTTAAACTTAAATATGATACAAAGAAAAGAAAATAAAGAACTCAAATTAACAAGCAAACACATTATATAGGGAATAATTATTAATTATGATGGGTTACTAATGCTTGTAAGTGCTTTAACTAACGAGGGTCGTAAGGTCTAGTAGGTGACTCTATAATTAATGAAAGAGGTGAAACTTTTCAGGAAAGAATTATTTGCAATATTGAAACTAGATAGCAGAGGATCTCATTGCAAGCTATAACTATAACTAATTCAAGGTCAATGAAAAAGTTGGAAAGCTTTTGTTGGTCAATGCGAATTAGTCTTTATTTTATTTTTGATAAGTCATGGCCAATTAGACTTTGCCATCAGACTATCATAGTTGAGACAATTGAGGCAAACAATAGTAACTATATATAACAAGTTGATCAAGTTATAATATTTAATAGCAGGGTAATGCTCGGAATTAAGCTCTAATGCACCGCCAAAACTGTAAAACGTTTTCATTAGAGCTTAAGTTAACATTCTATAGATCACATTTCAAGATACTTCATTTACTTTCTATAGAAAAAAAGGCAATACAATTTCACCTTTACTCTTTACCTTTTTTACAGCAAAAAGCCAATACAGTTTCTGCTTTTCTAAATAACAAACTGTTAATAAATTACTACTTAACCATAATTGAAGTCTTTTCTATCTGAGAAATCATGGAGTGTACAGTAAGCTTCGAAAACAGCCTTACTTTACCACTATACACATACACCAATACACAGTCACCAAAGCCTCAAAGACATTACAAATTGCAGAACCATTTTACACAGCACAAATTACAAATTGCTAACACATAATTAATTCTACAGTAGTACTATAAGCTAACATATAATAGAGATGAATAATGCTCAAAAAGGTAAAATATATACTACTTAGAAGGAAAGACAATAATAGAAGCATGATAACATAAGAAAATTACCCAATTAAACCCTAACATAAATAAATTGGAACTTACAAATTAAAGCCTAAGAAAAAAAATTAACTTACTAATTGTTGTTCTCTGAGAAATAGAGAACCAGCAGAACCAAGAGGGAAGAAAAGATCACAGGCAGCAGGTCGCACAGGCCAAGGAAAGGGGAGTAAGAAAAGGGGAAGGCCAGCAGTCGGTGGGAGGAAGAAATGGAGAGGCACGACAATGTTGATGGCGCCGGCGACGGCAGGGATGGAGGAGAGGCGACGGTAGAGGTGCAGAGGCGACGGTGAGGTGCAGAGGGTCGAGCGGGAGAAAGAGAGAAAGAGAACAGAAGAAAAATGAAAGTGAGGGGTTAAATATAACCTCATTCTCGACGGCATTACGATTTGACTTACTAGCGACGGCAAGGCCGTCGCCTATGACCCTTTCCCACGCGCGCAAAATAATTCCCACCAAAATTGGACCCCGTAAGGGTCATTAGCGACGGGATACATTGACGACGGCAATGCCGTCGCTAATGATGTCATTCTCGATGGGGATTGCGCCGTCGCTAATGATGCCGTCGCCAATGACCTACTTTTTTGTAGTGATCTTCTAAGGCCATGAACAAAATATTATTGGCCCTTTTGTCCAACTGCACAAGCTTCTTTACATTTTATGTCCATTCTTCATATATTTTCATAACCTCCTTGTTGGGATCATCTGTTGTGGGAGAGAGCTTTGTAGGAATGTATGGACCAGACAGAACAACATCAAACAAATCTTCATCAATAACATCCATGTATGCCTACATACGTACTTTCCAGTTAGCAAATTTTTCTTTGGAAGAAGAGGTGGCTTACTTCCATTATCAAGCTCAGAACCATTTTTATTTTGTGTAATGGATCTACCCAGAGTGTAAGCTTTGTGTTCGTGAGAACCTACTCTGATACCACTTGTTATTTTCCAAGGCACTAATAGATCTAGAAGGGGGTTGAATAATTTTTTTTAATTCTTTTTATCTAATTATTAATTAACTTATTTAAATAAGCACAACGGAATATGTTCTTTTGAAAAAAAAAACCTTAGAGATCTAAAACAAATAATGGTTTTGGATTTAAGTAACGAAGGATAATAAACAAGCAATTTAAACAACAAGAACAATAAGTAAAGACACAAGCGATTTTAAGTGGTTCAGAAACTAAATAACTCATACTCCACTCTTCTACTCCTTGAGTAATGTTAGAGTTTATGCCCTAGAGGCCAATTATTTGATATAATTGCTTAACATTTTGATATTACATTTGATTGAATAAATGAATGATTTTATTATGATTTTAATTTACTGCGTTATATAAATGTTAACCTGATAAAATTCCTTAGAATAGTGATACAAATTATATAGTTTCAAGTATGTGACTTGAACATGAGATTATATAATTACAATTAGTATCATTGCTCTTAAAACTTCCTTAGACATTGCCAATAATGCTATCTAACAATATTATTAGCACGATAAGGATTTCTCCTTATTGGCACACAATTAGATGACCAAACCCATTTCCTAAATAAAACTACCTTAGACATTGCCAATAATGCTATCTAACAATATTATTCAAATAATATGAATTATTGATATGATAATGAAAATACTATGCAGTGACAATTATTGAAACAATAATAATATAAAATATCAACGTAGCAATTATTGACTCAATAAAATAAAATATTAAACATTAATTACTGTAATAATTATTGAGTAGTGCCTTCATACGTAAGAATCAATAATCTAAAAATATTATGCAATACCGTGTGCTACTGTGCAACAACGCGTATTACTTTACTTTACCAACTGGGTATTCCAACAGTTTTAACGGTAACAACTACGTCGTTGTTTATAAAAAAAATTCATACTTGTCATTTTTTTCATCTGACATTTATTCTGTTATGGGGCCCACAAATGACTGCGCCATCGTACGAATATTTTCCGACAACATGAATATTCCACGACCAAACGTATATTCCCCGACAACAATGAATATTTTATAACCACTTGTTTATTTTATAAAATTTGCACATTTCACTCATAACTTTAAATTTTTATCAATTTAACTATTTACTAAATAGAAAAATTAAATACTTTTATTTTATAAAATTTGGGGTCTTACAAAGGTGCTTCATCATGCTCTTCCTATGTGAAATATTTGAGAATCAAATTATCATTTAGAAAAAGGTTGATAAATGGATAAATTGTGTACAACGTTTGTAAGTATATATGTCAAATTAAATATTCTTATTCTTTCACACACAAAAGAAAGTCATATATATTAAATTTACAAATCGTGTAGGAATATATTTTGTCACATGTTTATTCATAGTATTTTAAATAATAATTGATAATGAAATTGTAATAATAAATGTGATGACATTATTTCATTTTATAATTATAAAAAATAAGAATAATATTTTGAAAAACAAAAAATGAGATTTTTGTTATGAAACTCGGTGATTTTGTTCCGGTATACATTAAATTTGAAATGTCTAGTAAAAAATATTATTTAAAAAACTATGAATAAACTTGTGACAAAATATATTCCTACACAATTTGTAAATTTAATATATAGGACTTTCTTTTGTCACCGAAAGAAGAAGAATATTTAATTTGACATATATACTTACAAACGTTGTACACAATTTAGAAAAAGGTTGATAAATTGTCATTTAGAATCTCCACTTGGCAACTGTTCATTCATATTATGGTTATTTTAGAAAAAAGTTGATAAATGGAAAGAATAGGATATTATGGTCATTCTAGAAGAATGTTGAGGTTAATTTTCTCTAGAAATTTTTAATTCAAATGGTGGGGATTATAATACCTAGTTGAACATGGTATTAAATAGTCCCCCATATTAAGCCATTTTATAATTCTTGGATTAATAGTCCCAAGTCCAAATTTAAAAATAAACAAGATTAAAGCTTTAAAATGAGCAAGCAGTTCGGGCTCGATTTGTGCTCGCTCAACTAAAAGTTCGATTCGAGCTCAACTCGAAATTTAAATGAGTAAAATATGAGCAAATTTTAAAGTTTGATAAATTACTCGAACCTTCTCAAATTGTAATTTTCTATTGATACTCGAATTATATTTGTTCGAAATATTTAAACTGCTCAGGCTCGATTCGGAATCGTGCTCAACTCGATACCTTAATGAGCCTCAATCAAACCTTATTTTATACTCGATAAATTTTGTGAACCAAATCTAAGCAACTCAATACTCGAATCGACTCGGTTCGTTTACACCCTTAAACAAGACATTTGAGATTAATAGTCATATCAAAAGTGTAATTATTGCAAACAAACATAGCCTAATTTAAAAAATTGATAAGACAATCTCCAAAGTGAAAAAATAAAATAAAAAGCTAAATCTCCTAATTGAAAAAATTGAGACTAAAATAAAAAATATTAAAAGTTGAGGGTATTAATCAATATTTAGCCTTTTTAATATAGTATTTTTATTATATTTTGACAAAACCACTCACAGAGGAAATTCAAAACCCTAGTGGGCGCCTTGGCACCCAATTGGACTTTTCAGTCTGTAATTCTGTTTTTTTCCTCGAACAATTCTGTAATTCAAACTGCAGAATTCGTAGAGAAGTAAAAGGAGATGAAGATTGCGGTGGAAGGATGTATGCATGGAGACCTCGATAATGTTTACTCCACTCTCTTACATCTGGAAGAAGTTGAGCAGACCAAAATTGACCTTCTATTCTGTTGTGGCGATTTTCAGGTTACTGATTTTCTCCCAATCCCCCTTTCGTTTAAGATGGTTAGGGTTTTCAATTTGCCTAATTTTGGAGTTATTAGCTACCTTTTAGTTAATAGCTGGTCATATTGCCAAACCAAATAGTAACTTCGTGGAACTGTAATCTGTAATATGTGCATAAGGAGTTGTAAGTTTTGTTCACAATATTGATTATTGCTTTTAGTTAATAATTTCATATTGGAATGGAACCAGGCTGTTAGAAATGAGAAGGATTTGGAGAGCTTAAATGTTCCAGCAAAATTTAGGTCCATGAATTCTTTCTGGAAGTACTACTCAGGAGAGAAAGTAGCTCCATTTCCTACCATTTTCATTGGTGGCAATCATGAAGCATCAAATTACCTGTGGGAACTGTGAGTCACTTTTTCACACACAAGTTTTGCATACCTTTTAATTGGGGATTGGATTATGGGACAGTTCAACTAAGTTTTTTGATATTAATGGAACTTTCACACTCAAGACTCGCGGAATTAAGTCAACTTTTCTTGTTTATTGAGTTTCATAATAGACTCTCAATTGGTTTTCTTGTTGATGTAACTCGGGGAAATAATGTAAGTTTGGTGTGGAGTTATCTTTATGATTGAGTGGCAGTGACTAATAAAACAGTTTTGTGTCAGATATTTGTTGTTTAAGATGACGTGCTACTGTAGATCATCAACATATGTTGGCTGTTTTTCCAGATACTATGGAGGCTGGGCGGCACCTAATATATTTTTTTTGGGGTTTGCTGGAGTGGTCAAGTTTGGCAATATCCGCATAGGTGGACTCTCTGGAATTTATAATGAGCGTCATTATCATTTAGGTTGGTTATACATTCTGAACTTTTCCTGAGTTGATCTATTTCATTTTAAGGCATTTTTTTATATTTAAGCTCATGAATTATTTTTGGGATTATTATATTTCCATAAAATAACATATACGAAATAACACATGAAATAACATATTGTATTGCGTGTGTATTAGAGCTTGGTTTCTGCATTAACAAACATGAGAACTGGTTTGTATAAGTTTCTTTTGGTTTTGTTTTAATATCATTTTTTTCTTCCCATTTTGGTCAGTGAACTGATTTGTGCAAGTAAAGGCAACAGTTGTGTTTTGTGCAAGTAAAAGGCAATTGTTTTGTTTCTCTAACAATTGCCCCAGTATGTTTCTTGTAATATTTTATTATGCTAATTATATTTAGGAACTCCTGGGGTGTTATTAGTAATATAAGCAGTATAGGTTTTTGCATGTACAGGACACTATGAAAGGCTGCCTTATAATGAGAGTCATATACGTTCAATTTATCATGTTCGTGAGTACGATGTTCACAAGCTCATGCAAGTCGAGGAACCAATCGATATATTTCTTTCACATGATTGGCCTTGTGGTATTACTGACCATGGGAACTGGAAAGAGCTTGTTCGTCGAAAACCTTACTTTGAGAAGGAGGTAAATGTGGATAATTAAATTCTCGTGTCAAAATAAATGTTTTGTTAGTCTTTTATTTGAAGCAAGTATACATGGTTGTGACTTTTATTGCATATAAGACCCCAACCCTTTATTATTATTTTTTATGTCTTTTGCTCTGGTAGTGTCTGATAGGACTCTTCCACTAATATCATACTAATTATGTAGTTATTTGGCGAATCTTTGTATCCGTGCAAGATGCACCCGTATCCGTGCTTCTTATTGAGTTCACTTTTTGTTTGTATTTTAACATAGAAATACAGTGGCTAAATCTTGTATTGGATGACTTATCGTCACCACTCTTATTATTTGATTATGATGTACTTATAACTTTAGTGTGCCCATGATGTTCTTATTTTTGGGAATTGTGCAAAATTGCTTATCCTAATACTATGTTTTACACACTTTGTTTCATTCAAGCTCCAAAGTTGGCCTGATAAAGAATGTACAACGTTGTGTTTCGAACTGTAAATTATGATGTTTTCCTTCTTTTGGAAATTGTGCAAAACGCTTATCCTAATATTGTTTCATTGTTATTCTCCTTCTGTTGTATAAGAGTATATTTTACACAGTTTGTTTAATTCAAGTTCAAAAGTTGGCCCGGTAAACAATGTACAACTTTGTTTTTCGAAGTGTAAATTTTGAACATGTGCTAATTAACCTAATCCGCCACCTCAGGGTGATGGATCATCACTTAAAACCCGCATTTACACTTTCAAGATGAATTCATGTAAAATTTGAGAACCAAAAGTCACGGATTTTTACCAAACAACATTTGGCAGCATAAAATTATATGCTTGAATACCCCTCAATGACTTGACCGTGACTAACTAAAGCCATATGCAGCTGCCTTTCCAACTCAGTGAGCCATCTGTTTCCTCTAACCTTTATTATTCGTATTTAGGGGCTGTTTGTTTAGGACTGAATGACTGAATCGGTCAACCATTCAGTGCGTTTGTTTTGAAAAAAAATCGTTTGAATGACTTAATCGATCAGCCATTTCAGACGATTTGGGCTGAGTGGTTTAATGTCATTTTTTGGCTGAATGAAGTTTTTTTATTTACAATATTAACTATTATATTAAGTAATATTAAAAAAATATAACACAATGTTGAATTTTTTTAGAGGGGTAGAATAATAAAAATATGTTATTCAGAGACATGTCAATTATCAAATAACTTTTTTCATTCAGATTCAACTCATTCAGATTCAGATTCATTTAATTTTTATCAAACACCCCCCTTAAACCTACTCTTCCTATGTAAACATCGCTACTTTCCTTATATCATCTCAGGATATTATGCTGAGGAATATAATTATGATTATTGTTCTTTATGTTGCAAGAATATAATTTTTAAATAAAAAATAATTCACTAAATTTTATATGTTAAAATATATATAAAATTATATTCATATTATTAATATTATTAACTTTGCCACTCCCACGTTCGCACTCCAGCGATCACATTGCGAATTGGTCACTTAGACCATATGAATATTGAGATATTTATCTCGATAATGTAATTGTAGAGCACCAACATTCCTCAGTATGCTGAAAACAGTTGACCCTTTTAATACTGCTATATGCTATTTTGCGCCTTTTGTTTTGAAGTATCTACCTTCCATTGTGGGGATAATAGACTTTTTTGTCATTGTACTAGGGTTCGATTTTCATTGTGATTATCGAATTTTTTTTGTTACAATCGCATAACTATATTCTAAAATAATTACCAAATGATCATTACTTACGAATCCCGTCCAAAAAAACGGACGAAATTGTTGACCGAGCATATCACTCCGTTTTTTTACTGATGTGGATGGAAGTTTTGCCACGTGTTGCATAGATGTATTTGGTTCAAAATAATAATAATAATAATAATAATTTCAAAATAATAATAATAATAATAAAAATATTAATAATAATAATTTCAAAATAATAATAATAGTAATAATAATAATAATAATTTTTGAATTGTCGACCCATGAGCCTCTTCAATTTGTGTCAAACAAAGACGATTTTTCTTGTATCACTATAGCAGATAATGAGAAGATGGAGAAGACGAGAAGTAGAGAGAATAGAGATTTCGAGATTTTCCCTTTGAATCTATTTTATAGATCGAAGATAGGTAACTAGAGTATTATCATCTCCTCCCCATCTTCTCTCTCCTCTAACTTTTTCCCCAAATTTCAATTGCCCATCTTCAACCCCAAATTCTCTCTCATGTTCTCCATGCCTGAATACTCTGATCTGCCACTAATTTCATGTTTATTTAACATTAGTAAGCTTCAATTCTCAAAGCCCCATTTCAATTTCATAAACCTAACCTTAAATCTCCAATTCGTTCTTTAGAAACCCAAATTTGTTCTTGTATTTTTTGTGATGGAACCAGGATAAAAAAATTGATGATGTTGCAGAATTGGAAATAGGACAGAAGAATTGATGATCTTTGCATCAGTGTTTACTTTTGGTTTTACATGAATTTTCAATAATTTGTTGATTGGAATTAGCATTGGGATTTTGAGAATCTGGGTTTCATGAGTGAATGAAGGAGAAGAGGTTTTTCAATTTTAATTGACTGAAAATCTAAGTCATTATCCATGTCATTAGTATATCTGCTTTTAAAATTAATTTTAAAAGTCACCTAAGATAAAGCAGATGTTAAAAAAATAAAGTTAAAAAAAATTCTCTCACTTGACTTTAATGTTTAACTGAAAAAATTTGAAATTGATTGTTTAAAATAGAAAATAAGTATAAGTTTGTTAGTTTTTAGGGTCATTTATTATTGTTATTTTCGCTTAAAAATATAATATTTCTAAAGGTCCAACTCGTTTAAATATGAATTTCATTTAATACAAAATTATCAATTCTCTTAAAAAAATACCCGAATATTAGTGATCTAGTTACAATTTTACTTAGAAATTACATTTTCATCTCTAAAAAAAATAATAGCAATTTGAAAACTTTTATTTTTAGTGATAAAGAGTATGCTTGAAAGATGAAAGATAAGAGGAATTTTAAAAATAAAAATAGGAATTATTAGAAAATTTTAAGCATCCATTCACTATATTGTAATTATTATTATTATTATTCTTAATATTATTATTATTATTAGTTTGAAATTATTATTAAGATATAATTATTCTTGATATCTATGAGCATGTGCTTGGCACATGATAATACACATGGCAAAGCCCATGTATACATCAGCACACGCAACACTTCCGTTCGTTTTTTTGGACGAAAATCGTAATTCGTAAGTAATGACCATTTAGTAATTACTTTAGAGTATAATAATGACCACAATAAAAATTGAGCCCTAGTACAGTGACCAAAAAGTCTATTATCCCTTCCATTGTGTGTTAGATTGCAGAAATATAGAAACTATGGTAACTAAAATATTATAATTAAACAGATCCGGGAGAAAACTCTGGGAAGTATACCTGCTGCAAAATTGCTGCAAAAATTGAAACCACCTTACTGGTTTTCAGCACACCTACACTGCAAATTTGCTGCACTAGTTCAACACGGGGAGGGTGGTCCATTTACTAAATTTCTTGCACTCGATAAGTGCCTCCCTGGACGACAGTTTTTGCAGGTTTCCACTGACATCCTGGCATGTAGCCTCTCAAAATTTTTGTTGTTGTTGTAATTCTTACTTGAAGCTAATATGTTCAATTATTGAATATACTGAGCTTTATAGATTGTTGAAATTGAATCGGAGTCAGGACCGTATGAGATTCGATATGATGAAGAATGGCTGGCGATAACTCGAAAGTTCAACTCCATCTTTCCTTCAACTGCCAAGCCTGCAAATTTTGGGTCTGTATATTCTAGAGAGTTGATATTCTTCGAGTCGTTCATTAGAATAGATTTCTAACCCTTTCCTCTTTTGCTGACAGTGGTGTACAGCTCGACAAGCAAGAATGTCAGCAGTGGATCAGGAATAAGCTACAAGCAAGAGGAGCCAAACCTTTTGAATTTGTGCAAACAGTTCCCGGCTATGATCCTTCTCAATCTGCTGCTAATGGTTCCCTCTCTGGTAATGAGAGGAGATATACTGTAGTATATTAGTAATTTTCCATTAACCTCAAGGCCGCTGGTTCCGATTTCTGTACTTGGGACCAAATTTACTTATGAAAAACACAAAATATTCCATTCTTCTCTTTAACTTAATTGTTCCAAACAATAATTCTGGGATTTCATGTTGTCCAAACTTGGTTATTGTGTTAGAGACTGTAATTGCTCTCAGTCATGAAACCTCTTCTCTTATATGCAGAGTGTGAGGAACATGTTTATTTCAAAAAAGTTTCCCCTAAATATTTTTAGTATAGCCCTGCAATGATGATTTTGACGGATAACTCTGTAGAGAACTCTTTATGTTGTTGCGGACATTATATTGGTTATAAGCGGTCAGACTTTTGCGTATTACAAAGCTGACAAGCTTGATCTTTGTGATGTATATACTTTTCTTATATATCTTAAAAAAAATAGTTTTGTGTATAAGTGGGTTGTAATATACACCAAATTAAATATATTTTTTTTGGAAACGATCATAATCATCTCATCCCTTTAGAATGCCTTCTCATTTTCACTCGAGACAAGTAGGTTAGAACGTGTTCCCTTGTGAGCTCATTGTATTAGTGAGCAGCTGGGAGCCCATGGTCACACACTTGTATGCTCTCCATATACGTTCATTCAATATCCCATTTTATAGCCAATTTATCTTTCATGTAATAGTTGGTGTTGGTACTTCTCACTAAACAATTCTGAATCAAAATGATGTTAATACTTATTCATTATCTTTCTTCAATTATTATTATAAGGTTGATGAATCTCCCCAATTTCATCAAAATTTTATTTTATAGTTTGAGGTATTGTTATTGCAATCAATCACATTGAAATGATAGTTTAAGACAAATGCTCCAAACAATATAAGTGATAAATTTATCACATTTTGGCAGGATATCATCGGAACCCTCAAACAGAAGCATTTTTGCAGTATCTAGAACTTCAATATCAACTTGATAACACAATGGAAACAAGGGAGCTAATCCATAGTCCAGCCTCATTTATTTCAACTGGTATACACACTCTTGCTCTTTGATGTGTTACTTGTACTAGACTAGCCCATATTTTAATTGTGTGTTCAGCAAATTAAATGCCTACCAGTGTCTTCCTTTGAATTTCTATGTGACTTCCAGTTGCTTCTTCATGAAAATATCCTAGCTCCTCAGTATTACTACAATAGTTTGACAGATGTGAGAAAGTGCATGATATGTATACATTATCTCAAAGTTGATGAACTTAAATAAAGTAGTCTTATTTTACTAAAGAAAGAAATCATATTTAGTGACTTCAATTTATACCAGGGTCATGTTATCTCTTAATTTGAGCTTCAAGGTCGGGCCAATTGTATTGGTTTAATAATCTATACTATGATAACTTATTTATACTCTCTCCTCTACTTTAAGTTTTCTTAATTTGTGTAAAAACTAAAAAGTGTATGTAAGATATATTTTTTTTGATAAAAGAAGAAATTTTATTAATAGAAAATAAAGGATATAGTAAAAAGGGATCAAGAAGTCCACCATCAACGAACTCTTGAAAAACAAGATATTAAAAAAAAGAAAAGAAATGCAGTCCTCCAATTTTTACTCAAATGAATCACTGAGATAGCTCTAAAGGACCCCATAGAAGAAGCTCAAAGAGATGTAAGAAAAATAATCCTATCACTCAATAGCCTAAAAGAGAAGTAACTTCTTCTAAACAATGTAGCATTACGCTCATTCCAAATTTTCCAAAATATAGAAAAACAGACATACTTCTATAAAATTTTGACATCCCAGTGTACTTAAGACATCTTTTATGTCGGAGGGAGTAGTTTTGTAGGAAACAGTTTCCTATGAAGATTATCTTACCTAGTTTTAATTTATTACTATCAAAATATTAGCATAAATTATTTGAATTTAAGTAGGATTTACGTTATTAATTAGATAGAATAGTTTTAGAAAGAAAAAGTTTTCTTATTAAGATCATTTTGCCTAATATTAATGTTACTACAATTAAATATAAGTATATACTATAATATAAACTTTAATATATTTTTTAATGTATATTTGTTAATAGTATTACATAATACAAATTTATAACAATATATATATATATATATATATATATATATATATATATATATTATGTTATAATTTAATGAAATCTGGTTGTAAATTTTATTATTAGTTAGATAATATAGTTAGAGAGGAACCAAATTCCCACCTTACCTAATAGTAATCTATTACTATTATTAAGATACAAGTATAAATATAATATAATAACCAGTCATATAATTAACCTTAAAAATAAAAATTAATTATTTTATCCAATAAAATATCTGTAAAAGAATACAATAAAAAAAGACCAACAATGTAATAATTGTACAACAAGACCCCGTGCTTCGCAAGGGTATAGTATACATGCTAGTTGGATTTTAATTTGATATATACTGATATCCTTATGCTAAGATCAAACAAAGGCCTGATGTTAATTTGATATATACGTTTATCAAGTTTATGATATCCTTATGCTAAGATCAAACAAAGGCATGTGATATCGCACTAGTGGAGACACGACTATAGGAGGCACAAAAATGTTAAACTTTCCAATCCCCATCTAACATGGTTTAATTGTATTAGCCAATGCATCAATGTTTGCCAGTTATTATCTTTGTTGGATATAGTTTTGGTGCTTGGGACTTCGCCGCACGTATGCTTCAAATCAACGCAAAAGTATATTTTTATGTACACTAGTCTATTAGCCAGTGCGAGGCACGTGCATTATTTTTTTGTCATTTTATATTATTTTTTTGGTAATTCAGTAATCTTTATGTATAAAATGGTAAAATTTACAATGAATCAAAGGTTTATACTTAAATATATAATACAATAATTGTTAGTTTTCCTAGGTCATTCAAAATTGGGCTTCAGTCCAACCCACGTAAAATATTGAACTGATTACTATTGAACTCAATTAGAAAAAATAGAATGCTTTGTCAGTTTGTGGGTTTCCCTATAAAATGGGTCTCAAATTCTCAGTCTCTCAGTTACATGAATTTTCACAAAATATCCAATAAATTTGTAATCCTCTTTTACTTCTCTCTCTCTTATTACCATTTTTTCTTTTCTTTTTGGGTGATTTGTGTAGAAATACACAACGGTTCGTACTAAATGTGATTGTAATTAGATGCATTCATGACACTCGAAAAACGAACAGACATGGGTATTCAATTAATGCTAAAATTTCCGCACCTATCATCAATAATTTAAAAAATTAGTGCGGCAAATAATTAAACATAACATTAACAATTATCGTGTCAACTCAGTTGTAATTATTAAACACAACATTTACTTCTACCAAGTCAACTCGGTTGGATAATATGGATCACTTTCGAGTTAACTCGGGTGGTCCTTCAATTAATTAAAAACTGAACTCAAGTTGGCATTTTAAATATTGGTATTGACGTACACTATATTTTTTGCTTCATGATATTAGGATTTGTTATCCATGTGAATTTATTGGGACTTTGTGAAAGAAGTTTCGTCAAGCTTCCTATGTTCTTCCCTATTTTGAAAACTGTTATGTAACTATATAGTAGCATCTCCATCAACACAATATATAGTGCTGATGTTTTAAATACTATGGGTACAAGTGTAGGCTGCTTTAATCATAATTCTGAAGATATTCCCATTGATGATGTGGATGAGATGGAAGCACTTGCAGAAGTTGATGATGAAGAAACAGATAAGGAACTTGCGTAAAACTTGCGCTGAGGTATAGTTTTCATTACTATTTAATTCTGTAAACTCTGTTTGATACAAGGAAATTGTAGTGGAAGGGGAAGGAGAAGGAGAAGGAGAAGGGAGGACAAGGTATTCCAAGGGAAGAGGTTCCCCTAGGTGAATGTGGAATATTTTTTTTCTTGTTTTGTGTATAACTGGAAGGAAAAATTGAATGGAAAAAAATGTTGAAGAGACTTTACCTTGTTTGGTTGGGTACTAAATAGAAGGTGGATAGAATTGTTTAATTAATTTACTATCATATGCATGAGGCATAAGAATTATATCTCAAAATGTGATAAAATAATATGAAAAACTGTAATGATGCCTATCAATACCAAAACCCCAATGCTAGGCTCTTTGATAATGCCTTTCCATCATTTTTTAGGAGTGAGTTTTTGGGTCTATACGGGAGGGTGCCATCCAGTGTACAGTTCTTGTGGTATTGTCAATACTTCCCCTTTCTATGGGAATTTGTACAGATTGCGAAGCTCAATTTTTCTTGATCTATATCCAGTGTTCTAAAAGTCGCTAGTCGGTCCCATGTCGGTTGGCTACCGACTAGCGACTAGGGGATTAATCGGGGATTAATCGGCTAGTTGGATTTTCAATTTTTTTAAAATATATATATATATTCTCATTCCTCCTTCATAAGTTTTGAATAAGTAGAATAACATAAGTAACACAAGTCATCAAATAAAAACATGGAAATTAAGTAAAACCAAATAGTTCGACGCTCTAAGTTCAAAACATGAAAACAAATTAACCAAATGAAATATAGTGAACAATTAATTCAACAATAGTGTTATTATACCTATGCATAAAAATATAAAATCAGTCATTTCTCCAAACCCCAGTCAGATTTTAATAATTTAATTTATAATTGAAGTTGAAACAATTTAAAAATTAAAATGAAATATTACAATTAACTAAAAAAATTAACTAATTCTAATTTATCCAACCTTTTCTTTAATGTCCACTAAGGAACTAATTAACTAAAATCAAATAAAAATTGTAAACTGTTTACAAAAAAAATAATTTGAGAAACTGTTAAGTGTTAAGTATAAGCCTTATATCAGAAGAAGTCGAGGCGAGCAGCGTAGTCGTAGTCGTAGTCGAGGTGAGGAGCAGCAGCAGTTCGAGGCGAGCAGCAGCAGCAGTAGTCGGCGAGCAGCAGTAGCGTAGTCGTCGGCGAGAAGGAGTCGAGGCTCGTCGAAGCGTCGTCGTCGGTCAGGCGAGAAGGAGTCGAGATTCGTCGTCGTCCGATTTGCCCCGACTTTTCCGACTAGTCGCCGACTAAGTCGGCCAGCGACTAAATCAACTGACTAGGGCCTGGTCGACTCGGCGAGCCTCCGACCCCGACCTAGTCGCCGACTAGTCGGCCGACTAGGCAGACTTTTAGAACACTGGCTATATCTTACAATCTCCTTGTTTTTGTATCTGGTTTCCTCTTTAAGCTTTGTTCTAGACTAAAACTGTGGAAGCTCTAGAAGACTTTCCTTTGGAGCACTATAGGGATTGGGGGATCCTTCACTAGGACATTGTACTTTTTTCTTCTTTATACTTGTTGCCAGAATTCTTGTCTCCTTTATTTGTAACATCTCTTCTTTCATATCTTTTATAATAAAATTTATATTAATCGCGTTATTATCATTAGACACGTGCATGCAGTTGGATCAAACAGGGTCCTTATACAATAAGTCGAATATCTATTTCATTTTCATCAACATCAATTTTCCTTACGTATATACTGCCTCTGTCAAAATATGAGTCCTATCTGACTTTTTTAATTATTTTTAACTCACATTATGGTTTTCCTTGGTCATAGTTGTACATAAATTTATCCTGATAAATTATAATTGATTTTTGACTATATTGCAGGTAGGTTATATTCTGCAGGATGGCTATTCATGCTGCAGACGTAAGCAATGTGTACCGTACCTATCTTTTCACTCGACCCTGCCTTAAAAAAAGGGTTACAGTCGTAAACGATTTACTTGATTTTGCGCAATGTGTTATTCTGGAGTGGCTCTTGTTGCATGCTATTATGAATATTTTAATACACGGCACATTGTGCTAAATCATTTCTAATTTGAACTCACCACGTTAAATTTGGTTAACCTTCAGGCGGTGTGCGTGTTTGTTGGAGAAAAGGAGCATAATGCTAAACCATCATATTTAAAATGAGCTTTAGCCCTGTCATCTTCAGAACTCAGGGTGCTATAATTAGATCCTACTTCTCTATAGTTATGAAAAGTACTAGCAGTTTGTAATGTAAATGCATCTTTTACATGGATATATACTAAATTTCTGTGCAGAGATATATTATGTACCTCTCTTTTATTGCCTTTTACCTACTTACAGCTAGAAGATTCTCTTAGTAAAAGTAATTTAAGCTTTCATTGGTCACTTGCAAATTTGTGTCACTTTTTATTAGGTCATAAGTTATAGGTTTAGGAAACTTGGTAGGTCTTTCTTACTATAGAGTAGATGCTTATAAACTGTTTGTCATCTATTCAGAATGTTCGAAGTATGTTATAATGTTTTTCGTGATCATATCTGCTTTTCCTTTTAGTGTGTAGAGGACAAAACCTCACAAGGCAACACTATATTTATTCCTAAAGATCTTTCTGTACTAACAAAAAGAATTATACCAATCTTGTTTCCTTCTTTCACTATTATGTAATCCTTGACGTAGTTAGTTATAGTTGGATTACTTAATTCATTCTCTCATGAATTCATCGTCTTGGTCATCTGTTCTAGTTACACAGATAACTGAAGTCTTGGTATAGGTTTCAATGATCGTTTCTTCTAAGCATGTAAACTTAAAGACATTCAAATCTGACATTGATATTAGTTTAGAGGCGATAGTTTGATATTTTGGAATTTTATGACAGATAATGCTCGGGGACCAGAGCAATCTTTGTTGTGATGCGTCTGTCGTTAACTCTTGAGAACCTCTGACCGGTCTTTTGACTCATGTCTTAAGTGGTTGATGTTCATCATCATAGTCATTATCATTCTGCTGATCCATTAACCGTATTATTTTTGGACATTGACCTTAGCGAAACCCACCCAAAAAGTAATAAGATCATGTGGAAGTTTAGTATATTTCCTTTGAAAATTTCACGGTGTTCATGGTTTCTTGGATTCCTTTTTGCCTTCTTTCAATTCCCATCTCTCCTCTGATTTGTTTATTTCCTATCAATGTGCACAAAGCCAGTTGAATGCTGTCTATCCAGATGGCCAACCCATAAAACAAACAGACAAGGTGTCAAACCACTAGTACAAAAAACGTAGAAATGTCAAACCACTAATTTAGAGGTGGTGGTATTTTCAATTGCTTCCTTTTCACTTGGAAGCAAAGCATTCGGCAATTTAGTATAATTATCCCCAAGTTTAGCATTTCCTTTTAAGCTAATCCTCCACGTATTGTGCGTAAAAGATCTGAAACTGTTCTCTTATACTTTTTCAAATAAACAAAGTTCCATCTCTCGCTCTCTCCTTGAGCTTTCAGTTTTGTTTAATAGTGGCTAGGCGAAAGGCGTGGCTAGTCAATCTTCTTTAGTAAGCAGTTCTTATCATAATCCTTTGTTAAATGACTTGGTGTGAATCTTTGAAGAAAATATATGTTCAAGAAAATAGTAGACCTAGGCAATGTGTTTTTTTAGCTAGTTTTTATATCCAATTTGTAGGTCAATTTTCATTTTTCTGAAAACTGAAAACTGAAAACAAATCCCTGTAGAGACAGAGTTCCCTGAATTTGTCATGCAACCCCATGGCCCTAAAGCTCACAATTCCTGCCCTACAAATGGCAACCACTGTGCCCTCTGAAGTGGTACCATACCCACTAGGCGACACTAGTAAAGTCAACCCTTGGTGCATTTTGCAGTAGTAAAATGGTCCTCATTTGCACAATAAGATAGGAACTTGGGGGGCCTTTATATTTTTTCCCCTTTGGAAATTCATACGGCTCTGCAAACCTCTGTTATATTGCTTAATGCCACACGATTGGCATCTTTGAATGGTAATTTGAGCCTTTCGAGTTGGATAGCTCTTCTCACTACTGCACCACTACTAGGTCAGCATGGCATGCTATAGCCTGGTGCTATGGTAAAAGCCGTATTCATTTCACAAACTCTTGCCAAAATTGTCTGTACTCTTGCCAAAATCCACAGCACTGGGTTATTGTCGAAAGCTACTAGCATTCACTTATGATGAGCTTTAATTGTAGAAATTCATCCGGCTGAAGAAAATGGGGCTGCGTGTATATAGCCAATGTGGCTTTGACTAGGTAATGTGTAGACGATATTTTTAAGAGTTTTCTAAAACAAGGTCTAGGTGCCCGCTTGGGCGTCAATTATTCGCCGGGCACTGCCAAACCTTGGCGAGTAGGTGCTATGCGCCATCGCTGCAACTTATTTCCTCCAATTCCATAAAGAAATGTGTTGTTGCGATCTGTTTACTTTTAATAGTTGGGACGGGATAATATTAGATATTATCCTTTTAATTTGTTATAATTACTAGCAAGTGTTCCAAATTTCTCTTAGTCCATTAATTTGACTATGTTTCAAATCAATCCCTAAACTTCCACTTTTTATAAATATAACATGAACTTATATTATAAATACTGGCATGAACTTAGTATTTTTTCTTCCTCATAAATATAAAAAGTAATAATAAAACTACATTGCCTAGACCCCTATATGAAAACACCTAGGTCCAACCTACAATGCGTAGACGCTTGAAGCTTCCTTTACGGCCTATTGTTTTTTACAACACTAATTTTTAGTTGGTCAAATTTCCCCACTTGACATTTTGTCCCAAATGGTACTTTACAAGTCATTCACTACGTAGGCGTTACAGAGGGTTTATTCCTTTCGGCAATGAGAAGGATCAAACATGACATGGTTTTGGCACAAACTTTACTTTGCCAATAATAAGCATATAAGAATGTTATGGTTGTTAAACCCTACCACTTCCTCCACCAATGAGCCGGTGATTGTTGAATTAATAATTAGCGTTTTATATGTCTAGTTCTTTCTCTCTCTCTCTTTCTTTTTTTTGGCACATTGAGAAATGCTATTTGTGTACTAGCAAGTTAAGGAAAGTTATTAGAGATAAAACGACCCGTGTCGTTTAATCACCTAGCACTAAGCGAATAAATAGTAGAAACTCTTGTTCGAGGACACGTGGCCTAATATTATTCGATTCCAAAGTTCCAATGGTGTGTTAGAAAGTGATGTTCTGAATAAGATAATCCCATAACAACCGTTGTTGGGAGATTGCCTTCCTTCATAAAAGGCAACCATTTTCAATGGTTTATCAAAGAATAAAGCATTTGTTTTATAGTATGGGCTACTACAGGTAGATGTTTATGTTTGATAGGATTATACCTGTATTTATTGACACGTGTTTAGTTAGTACTCATTCTTTTTCTTTTTAAATGTCATTTTAAATAAGTGTTTTTGTTTCTTAATATTTATGGATTGAAAATTTCAATTAAACATTAATTGTTTAATTTATAATATTACCATAAATATTAAATATAATTTTGATTCTCTCACTATTTTTTGTCCAATAAATAACATTCTCCTTTACTAAGACGGGCAATATAGATAATTTATATTATATTTAATGTTATACAATCATTTCCTTAATACTCGTGCATAACTTTAAAACGTACATATATTAAGGGATCGGGTTCGGTTCAGGTTCGGTTTGGGTTCGATTCGAGTTGGACTTGCTCGCCTAGTCGAGTCAAGTTCGCACATAATATTTCATTCGATTGCTCGAACATGTTCGTGAACCATGTGATTCGGTTCGTCTTTGTTCGCGAATAGTTCGAGTTCGGTTCGGTTCGGTTCGATAAGTTTGAGTCCGGTTCGATAAGTTCGAGATCGATTCGAGTAGTTCGATTTCTTAATTAAATGTTTAAATTGTTTCTAAAATTCTAAATACAAATAATTGGTTATTTCATATTAAATTCTAAAGTTTGTCTTACTAATAATTGTTAAATTTGTAGTAATTTTTTTATTACCTAAACATCTTTTTTGTTTTTTTAATAATTGATTATAAGTAAACATTTTTATTAAATAATAATGTGTACTTCTTCCCTCTAAATTCTAATTTAATTAAAATTATTTTAATATTTTCATAAAATTTTTAGCAATGATTTTTGGATTATTATATATAATTTACATCCATAATAATTTAATAAATTATAACTTATGTCATAAAGTACATAAATAAAGTCATTAATCATTAATACAATTACTTATATATATATATGAGTAATTGAAATTGTCAAATCGATATTGAGAATAGAGAAATAAAGTCATCAATGTACGTATCGAGATTGAGTAATAGAGTAATAATCATTAAATTATTTACTCAATAATTTTGAAACTTTAAAAAACTATATATAAATTTGAATATCGAAAATATAAAGTCACTATTAAATTTAAAAATTGTAAAAAAAATTGAATATTAATTAAAAATGACAACAAAAGAAATAGATTACTAATATTAAATTATGAGTTTTTGATAATCATTTGTTTGTACACTCTGCTTGAAGTGGTTGGACCTTGAAGAGTTGAAAGACTTTTGGATATTAATATTTGATTGTTAATATTTGTAAATCAAGAATTTCTAAGTACTTTTAACTTTTAACTTTTAACTTAAGTTCTAACTTCTATGTTCTAAGTAATCATTTTTGGTTTTGGTCTTTTTGGATGAATGATGATTATAATATTCGCCTAATTTTTGATTGAATACTTAGACTCTTATATGATTATTTTTTTATGGAGGCAAGTTAATTAGAAAATACTTAATGAAGCTGAGTAATAGTCTAATAGATGTTTTGTTTTAACAAAAAAAATGCCTCCCAAACGTGAACCACCCCGACAGAGAAATAGTGAGAGAACTACCAATAATGACAATGTTGATGGTAACCCCGTTCAACAACTAGTGACGCTACTGACAGGAGCGTTGCAAAATCAACCACATAACCATGGTACAACGTTTAAGGATTTCAAGGCGGTTGGACCACCTGAATTCCGTGGGTCTATGAATCCAGTAGAAGCACAAACCTGGATTATGGAGATAGAAAAGGTGTTAGATGTCGCTAGGGTAGGGGATGACCAGAAGACTGCTTTCGCAACATTCATGTTGAAAGTGGAAGCTAGTTATTGGTGGCAGGCCAATATAACTCGGGAAGGGCCAGGAGTGATGACCTGGGATAGGTTCAAGGAGTTGTTCTTCGAGACCTATTTCTCGAAGAGTTCGAAGAGTCAGCTAGAGGTACAGTTTCTGGAATTAAAGCAGGGAACGATGACGGTGTCTGAGTATGCCGCGAAATTCAATGAATTGGCGAGGTTTGCACCGTATCAAGTTAGCACAGATGAGCGTAAGGTGAAGACATTTGAACAGGGACTGAAGCCCTGACTGTATAGTAGGGTTTTCCTATTCCAGTTGAAGACATTTGCAGCGGTGATGGAGAAAGCAGTACTCGCTGGCGAAGCAGTGACAAAGTTCAACCAGGAACAAAAGAAGTAGAAGAATGAGAATGAGATTAAGAATGGAGGTTGTAGTAGTGGAAACAACAATAACAACAACAACAACAACTTGAAGAGAAAGTGGAATAGGAGCATGGGTGCTGGACACCAGCAGGGTAACTAGCAAAATAAAAAGTTTGAAGCATGTGCGACATGCGGGAAATTTCACATGGGTGCGTGCTTGATGGGGAAGCGGGTATTGTGGCCAGGAGGGTCACATCGCCCCAAATTGCACTCAACCAAAGAAGAATGTATGCTTCACGTGCGGATCCAAGGATCACTTTGCTCGTGAATGCCCTAAGATGAAGGAAGGAGTGACAACCAGAAGCAATGGAGGTAACAATGGAAGTACATGGGCCATTGCAGGACCTGCAACATCAAACAAACCCACAGCTAGAACCTTCAAATGACTGTGCAAGATGATGTGCAATCAAAAGATGTGGTGTCAGGTATTATCCCAATCAATGATATAAATGCTTATGTATTATTTGATTTGGGTGCTACTTGTTCGTTTATAGCTGATGAATTTGCTAAGAGGTTAGAATTGCCTAGAGAAGAACTGAATTTTCCTTTGAACATAGAAATTGCGAATAAGGAAGTAATCCCTGTTAGATTCGTATACAAGAACTGTAAGGTGAACATTAAGGAAAATATCTTTTTGGTAGATTTGATTCCGATTAGACTCGAGGAATTTGATGTAATTTTGGGAATGGATTGGCTGTTCAAATATGGAGCAGTAATCGATTATCACAAGAAGTGTGTAAACCTTATGACTCCGTCAAAGGTAGTATTTTATGGTAACAAGTCACCTAGACAAATGAAATGTCTGACGACTATGCAGGCCAAGAAATTGTTGAGTCAAGGTTGTGTGGACTATTTAGCTTACATAGTCGATAATCAGAAGAAGGACGTGAAACTAGAAGAAATACCAGTAGTGAGAGAATTCGAAGACGTGTTTCCAAAGGATTTGCCTGGACTTCCGCCTGAAAGAGAAATTGAGTTCGTAATCGACTTAGTGCCGGGAACAACACCTATATCGAAGGCCCCGTATAGAATGGTTCCGGTAGAAATGAAGGAACTGATGGTACAGTTGCAAGAGTTGCTGGACAAGAAATATATTCAACCAAGCATATCACCGTGGGGAGCGCCAGTTTTATTCGATAAGAAGAAGGATGAACCAATGCGTTTTTGCATTGATTATAAAGAGTTAAATAAGGTCACTATTAAAAATAGGTATCCGTTGGCTAGAATAGATGACTTGTTTGATCAGTTGAAGGGTGCTAAATATTTCTTGAAAATAGATTTGAGAAATGGGTATCACCAATTGAAGGTAAGAAAGGAGGATATACCTAGAATGGCATTTAGAACTCGGTACGGACATTACGAGTTTCTGGTGATGTATTTTGGTTTAACCAATGCCCCTGCTGCATTCATGGATTTGATGAACAGGGTGTTTGAACCAATCTTAGACAAGTTTGTAGTGGTATTTATTGACGACATTCTAGTGTATTCCAAAACTCAAGAAGAACACGTGGAACACTTACGTTTGACATTGGAAACACTAAAAAGGGAAAATTTGAATGCAAAATTCTCTAAGTGCGAATTTTTGCTCGACCGTGTACAATTTTTGGGTCATGTTATTGACAAGGATGGGATTTCAGTGGATCCATCAAAAGTGGAATCTGTAATCAATTGGGAACAACCAAGAACACCGTCAGAAGTGAGGAGTTTCTTGGGACTGGCCGGTTATTATAGAAGATTTATTCAAGATTTTTCTAAAATAGCCACTCCGCTAACAAATTTGACAAGGAAAGCAGTAAAATTCGTTTGGACGGAGAAGTGTGAAGAGATTTTCCAAGATTTAAAGAAAAAGTTAAGTATTGCACCTGTGTTGACATTACCAGATGATACAGGAAATTTTGTGGTGTATAGTGATTCCTCACACAATGGGTTGGATTGTGTTCTTATGCAGAACGGCAAAGTTATTGCGTATGCATCAAGACAACTGAAGGATTATGAGAAAGGGTATCTGACTCATGATTTGGAATTGGCTGCAGTTGTATTTGTTCTGGAGATATGGAGACACTATCTTTATGGAGAGAAATGTGAAATCTACACAGACCACAAAAGTCTGAAGTATATTTTCACTCAGAAGGATTTGAACATGCGTCAAAGAAGGTGGATGGAATTGATAAAAGATTATGATTGTGAAATCTTTTACCATCCGGGCAAAGCGAATGTGGTGGCAGATGCTTTAAGCAGGAAAGGTCAGGAGAAGTTGATGCTGATAACAACTCAGGAGGAGTTCATTTCAGCAATGATAAAATTGGAGTTGGAAATAAAATTTCCAAAAGGATCTGACGAACAACTATTCCTGACAGAAGCTGGTCCAACTTTAGTGTGCAAAGTGAAGAATGCTCAACTACAAGATGAAGAGTGTGGGAAAATCAAAGAGAATCTGATTGAGGGTAGTGATGTAAAATACAAGATCGACACCGAAGGACTACTACGGTTTGAGGGAAGAATCTGGGTTCCAGCAACACCAGAGCTGAAAGAAGAAATTTTGACCGAAGCTCATAGCTCGAAATATTCAGTTCATCCAGGAAGCACGAAAATGTATCAAGATTTACGCCGACATTTTTGGTGACTGAATATGAAAAGGGACGTTGTAGAATGCGTAGCGAAATGCTTGACATGTCAAAAAGTAAAAGCCGAACATCAAACACCCAGCGGGTTACTTCAACCGTTGGAAATATCGGAATGGAAGTGGGAACACATCACGATGGATTTTGTAGTGGATCTTTTAACTACTTAGAGAGGATGAAACATAATTTGGGTGATAGTGGACAGACTGACAAAGTAAACACACTTTTTACCAATAAAGATTAGATTCAATCTTGATAAATTGGCAAGATTTTACATTAAAAAGATCGTTTCAAGGCACGGAGTGCCAGTATCAATTGTGTCTGATAGAGATCCGTGATTCACATCAAATTTCTAGAAGAGACTACAAGAATGCATGGGGACACAGTTGCAAATGAGTACGACTTATCATTCACAAATAGATGGCCAAAGTGAACGAACAATTCAGACATTGGAAGATATGTTGAGAACATGTGTCATGGACTTTAAGGGATGCTGGGAAGAACAATTACCGTTGGTGGAATTTGCTTACAACAACAGTTATCACGCGAGCATCGGCATGCCACCTTACGAGGCATTATACGGCAGAAAGTGCAGAACTCCACTTTGTTGGGATGAAGTCGATGAACGTCAACTGTTAGGACGAGAACTAGTGCAACAAACTACTGACGTTGTCAAACTCATCAGGACAAGATTAGTAGCAGCGGAAGACAGACAGAAAAAGTATGCTGATCAACATAGACAAGATCGTGCATTCGACGTAGGAACTTTTGTATTCTTAAAAGTTTATCCTTGGAAAGGGAAAATTCATTTCGTTAAAAAGGGAAAGCTAAGCCCGAGGTTTATTGGACCCTTTGAAGTGCTACGTAGAGTGGGAGAAATGGCTTACGAGGTAGCTCTACCTCCAGAGTTAGAAAACATTCATAATTTTTTTCATATTTCGGTGTTACGACCATATAAACCCGACTACAAACATGTGATCGAGTACGAACCGTTGTAGTTTGAGAAAGATTTGTCTTTTGAAGAGGTTCCTATCCAGATAGTCGACAGAAAAGAACAAGTGCTCAGGAATAGAGTGATACCTTCTGTGAAGGTGATGTGGAGGAACCACAACGCTAAAGAAGGTACGTGGGAACTCGAAGAGAAAATGTTGAAAGAGTACCCTGAGTTATTTGTTTAATATGTGTCTTCGATTCTGGGGACATAATCTTTGTAAGTAGGGAAGAATGTAACGAATGATTTGTTTGAGTTGTGATTCTGAGGACAGAATCCTTGTAAGGAGGGAATGATGTAACATTCCAGAATTTTAAAGTGTAATAATAAATATTTATTAATTTATATAAGTATTTAATGGATATGATTAATTGTTGAATAAATAATTGTTCAATTTGAGTTGATGTGGTTTTAGTTAATTATTTATTGAATAAATAATTAAATATTAAATATTTATTTATAATATTAAATATTAATTGAATTATATAAGTATTTAATGGCAATTTGAGTTGATGTGATTTTGTTAATTATTTGTTGAATAAATAATTAAGGAGCTAAGAAAATTAATTGTTATGAAGTTATATACTAATTTAATTTAATAATTAAGTTAGGGAGCTAATAATGATTAAATGAATTATAATATTTTAATTGGAATTTGTTATTAAAACAAGGTGTTAGTTAGATTAAATAAAATTATAATTATAAAGAAATTATAGTTTTGTGATAATGATTTATGTGTTAAAGTAATTTAATAGATTAATATTTGAATTGATAAAATTGATTATTTAATTAAATAGAAGTCTGACAAATAACCTTGCTATAAAGGAGTTACTAAAATAAATTAAGGGATTTAATTTAGTTTCGCCAAATAAGGCCTAATGCCTATTAAGTCTTTTATCTAATTGTGTTTTACCAAACAAGGCATAAGGATTAATGGGTTATTTTATTAAGATTAGCCAAACAAGCCTTATGGCTTTTAAATTTAAAACTTACATAACTGATATCTAGAGTTATATTATATAATTAATATATATTATTACTATATACGTTATATTTTCTAGTACATATGTTAGAGAGAAGAAAGAACTCAGTTGAAGAAAAAGAGAAGAAGAAGAAGAAACCTAGAGAGAATTTGAGAGAAATCCTAACAGGTTTGAGAAAGGAATTGGAGAAAAGAAGTTTGATAATCAATAGTAGCCATCATCTTCTTAATCAAAGGTAGGAGCTTAACCTTTTCTTTAAAAGTTTAGTTTTCCTCTTCACAAAAAGTTCTCTGTGAAATTTTATAAAAGATAAATTGATGGTGTTTATGGTTATATGATAAATTATTGATTATAAGATGATTACATGAGTTTATATATATGATTATAGAGAAACTAGTTTAGGTATGTATGTGTTTTGTGAAGAAAACCATATTACAGTGTTTACATAAATATATATGAATATGACTTAATTTAAAATAGAAATTAAGGTTTAATTAGTTGTTAAATTAATAAATTGATTATGGAAAATTGATAGAGTATATATAATCATAACTATGATGTTTTGAAATTTTTGTTTTGATTGAAAAACAAAATCACAGTGTTGATTTTCATTAAAAATGTCAACAATGGAGTTTTTGCCAAACACAATGAAATTAGGTGTTGTAAATTTGATGTTTATGTTATTTTATACGTAGAAACATGTTAGAAGTCTTCACAATATGTTTATATGAAGTCTATAAGTGTATTACATGTTAATTAGTCTATTATATTCGAGCTTGTAGGCCAAATTATCTTTTGTTCATGCTGTTACCGAGCTTGGTCGCCGAGTTCTGGACTTTGGCGCCGCAGCGCGGTCCAACAGTATAAATCGCGCACCGCAGCGCCGTCGCCACGTCGCAACGCCAATCAATGGCCTGTGACTCGCGCCGCAGCGCCAACCACAATGTAAGCTGTGGCGCTGCAGCGCGAGTTAGCAGAATATTCTGACAGTTTTGTTTAAGTATACAAATTCTGAAAATAAATGTTATGTGTTAATAATATGATTGTTAAATGATGATTTTAGTAGTATTAAGCTATGAATGAACATGTTATCAAGTGTTACCTATTAGTAACATAGTTTGATTATGTGAATGGGTAATTTAACCTACATGATGTATATATTTTGTTTATATAGATATAAAATGTTGGTAATGACTAATTATATCATGATGACATATGTATAGGGTATTGATTCAAGTTGTAAGGTTTAGCTTGTGCTAAAGATAAGTTCTCTAACTCAAAACTTCATTATGCAAGTTTAATTTCATTTGGTACATTATTGTTTTCAACTTCAATTACAATTGTTGTAAGTTGCTACTTCTACACTTTTGTAGAGCTAGATTTCCTATTATTGAGTAAGTCATTGTATCTAGTTACTCATGACAATACAAGTTTTCTAATCTATTATCTTGTTAATTCTATTATTGTTTTTAATTCGATTACAATATAATGATGTAAGTTATTTGGAGCAAGTTATTCTTGTATTTAACTTGTGGTTTAGCATGCACAACTATATATGCTATGCATGCTTATTATTCATTTCTAATTAACCTTGGCTTAGTGTTGTTCAAGCAAGGTATGCTATAGTTATTCAAATTGTATGATATTAGATTATTCCTAATGCATGACTTTAGTTTACTATAATTGATTCAATCAGGATTATTCTATAGTATAATGTTATTGGTCTTATTCAACTACTCCTTAGTTGATGTTTGTTGAATTCAAAATTATCTTGAAAGCTTATCCAAACCAAACTTCCTTTGGTGCGGACTTGTACTCTAAATACTAAGATGAATAACTCTTTTAATAGAGGTTTACGCTTAGCGTTGAAATGATTGTGCACAATACATTATACGAAGGGTTGATCCCCCTAAGTACGTGGGGTCCATATAGTCTTATGACTATTAAAGTTAAAGTTGAAAGATTACTTATAACTGTGGACATGATTCGTGGTCATTAGACCGTCAGTGAATGTTATAATTTTTAGAAAGTTAATAGAATATATTGTTCAGTTCTATTGAGCCTAATATTGGCAATTGATGTAAAAGTTTAAAGTTTTACTTATTGTTATTTTAAGTGGGCCTTGTTTTCTCACTCTTGCCTGTAAAAATTCTTACAGCTAAAGTTGAAACGGGCGACGTACCTAGCACCAGTAAGGGAAAAGGAAAGATGAATAAATACTGAAGACTTGTAATAGTTTTGATAGTTTACTTTCAGAATTTTATTTAAAGATTGTAATGAAGTTTATTTAAATTTCTGCATTTGAATGATTGTTGTTAAATGTTAGATAACCTGAAAGATTTTTATTTAAGTTTTATCCTGTATGGGCAGATTTTTATTATTCAACTTATTATAATTGGGTAGTTAGAAATGAATGTTTTGATTAAGTGAACACCAAATCTTGAGGAAATGAAGTACCTGGATTTGGGGGTGTCACATAAATTCATCCGCAAACCGTCTTATCTTACAGACATAGTGGTTAATTAGCCCAGTAGGCCCTGTACTTATTAAGTACTGCTGGTCTGATATGTTTCTCGTCACTGCCATAGGCACAAAATTTTTACCTCAGTCTTTATCAGAATCTGCACCAAAATAATTTGGTTCGAGAAAATTTTCAAAGAATACTAAGAATTTTTATAAAAGTTGGTCTAGCCGAATCAAATAGCTTAGACCCATATCAATAATTCAATTTTAATCGAAATATGAATGTGTATAGCTAAACGCCGTTGGCAAATTAAAATTTTAAAATAGTTTGAAAATGACGCCATGATGCCGTATTGTATTAACAGCCCGTTTGAGGATGCCGTCATTATATGAATTTGCCATAACACATCAACAATAGTGGAACGACAATTTTTAGATCGAATTCAACACTAAGTATTCCTGTATTTACAACTCCATCAACTTTTTATCATCTCTGCACCAGGTTTCATGGTACATAAGTGATAAATAAAAATATATTTTGAACTTTCAAATCATTATCGTCTAGCTAAAACAAGTAGCATAGACTATTCTTTAAACCGTTTAAAAATCTTTGCAATTAGTTTTTTCATCTCAACAGGAAACGATGTGTCGGTGGCCTGAAGTTCACTCATACACAATGGTCACCAGGAGTTGAGAATAAAAATTCATTTCAAAAAGCACATAGTGCGTATTTAGCTTGATGTCAAAAATTTTGAATCTAGAATAGCTAGAAGATTTGGAAAACTTATGTCTCCACTAGTGATCAATTGCTTAAACAGTCTATCTGTTCCTATTATCCTCAATACTCCAATCACACATATCTATTCCCAGTTCTTCAAACCACACTCATTAGTTCAGGAACTTTCCATAATTATATGAGTTTAAGAACTTGTCCTAGTCAGACCTTTGGCGTCAATTCGCTGAGGGGTTCATAAACATTTCGTATAATTATAAGTCACGAACGTACAATAAGTATGAGTTTTAAGAACTCGTACTTATCCTTATATTCTCTTACTATACCCTACCTATTTGTTATATACATGCGAAAAGAATTACATTCTCAACACGTATATAATAAACAATGTGACACAATTTATAGTACAACTGAAATCCCACTTATTCCTAACTCCATTCTCAATACAAATTTCATTTAATTCGTATTCATAAACCTTTCTCGAATCTATACTAATTCGTAGTACAACTGACACACAACAATCTTTGCTGTAAACTTTTTAATCATTTGCTCGATCCTTCTCCATACCATAACCTTATCAGATCATGGGGTGATCTCATCGTATATATTATGATTTATTTCTATACTATTATCGTTTTATTTTACGATCTCTTATCCCAGTACTTTTAGTCTTATAGACTCTATCTATTCATTACTACTGTTCACCGTGATTATCAGAGTTAGGGAACTCTGTATCTTTATAACCCGCCGAGATTCGTCTTTGAATCTTACCGACACACTAACTCTATGTGAGTTAGTACTTATCCTAATCACTGTGGTTATTAGTCTCAGGTAACCCTACCTAAGGTTTATAACCTACAGCTTTGATACCAACTGTAATAACCCCAAATCCGGGTCCTAATCTCAAATGATCTGGTATAATATTTCTATAACTAATTGCAGAAGATATAAACATAAATTGTTTATACATTAAACTTTACACACAATTCCCAAGGTCGAGTAACCTTAACTTAATACACAATTCATAATCTAATCGATATATAATGTCATTATCATACAATTCTATTACAAACTTTTAACTGTACAATGAACAAATGCTGGAACTGTCTTTGACTTTTCCTGTATCCGACGTATTCGTCTTAATCTGTAATATAATTGTGAACTAGCAGGAATCAAATTTCATAACTGAACGATCATGACGACATGAATAAATGTCAATAATAAACATGAACACAATATCTGGATCGGATGGTAATGGAGGTGATCAGACTTTAATACTTGATGAATATATGCAATATGCAAATAGTGCAAATCAATAATTCATAGACATAGTAATCAACAATGATTAACCATAAACATATTCAAATGAAACAACTCGAGGTTAAGTTAAAGAAATCTTGCACAATAATTAGAAGTTCAAGGTTAAGAACTTGCCTGTTTCAACGAGTACTGCTACACAATTTATATCACTTTATCCGAAGACCTATTATTAATAATATAGATCTCCAACATTAGAATAATATCATCACATTATAATACTGTTATATATATATAAAATAATCATAAACACATAACACATAATCCTATCAGTCCACAAACTACTTAAGACTCGGTATCAAGTCAAACTATTTCAGTCTGAGTTGAACCCGACACAATTCTAATTTCCCGACGGTCTAGTTGGATAATTCTCGAGCCTAAAATCACTAAGACTCGGTCTAAACACTTAAAAATTAACTTATATAATTTTCTATTCAGTCAAAACATTTTTCAAAGACTCGTAATAATTTTTAAGTAATTATTACCATTTGTCATTATTTTTCAATCACTTATATCGTATTTATATAATATAAATACCACATTATTCCTTATCGTTAATATTTATTTAATATTAAATATTAATAAAAATCATAACATAATATTATAATATATTTATAATATTACAAAGTATTTTTAATACCATAAAATCACATTTATATGATTTTTAAACATTTAAATCCATTATCCAGTAATTGACATTTGTGATGCCCCCAAATCCAGGTACTTCATTCCCATATGATTTGGTGCTCACAATCAAAATAATTACATCTAACTATCCATAATAAAGGATAAAGCATTAATTAATTTAAATAATAATCTTTCCCATTAAAGGGTTACATCATCTCATAAACAATCCCAGGTAATCTAACCTTAAATTTATTACATAAGTTTGCGAAAAATATGTTAAAAAAACAAGTCTTATAACATCATGAATTTAAATAAATTTTAAATAATTCTTAAATAATTAGACATCTTGCCATTTCCTTTGCTAGTAGATGATGGCTCATCGACTCTTTCAGCTTTAGCTGCAGTGTTAATTGCAAGAGTGAGCAAACAATTGCTTACTGATATAAAGAGTAGTAATAATAACCACATGAGAATAAACAATGAATACTGAACAGTAATGAACTTGTTCTACGAATCAAAAATAGGAAACAAGTTCGAACTTTAATATCTGAGGGTCTTAAGACCACGAACCATGTCTTTAGTATTTAGGTATTACTACCCCAACCTTAACAGTCATTTAGACTATACAGACCCTGCTTAACATACTTAGGGGGATCATCCCTTTGTACCATGTATTGTGTACAAACATCTAAACGTTAATACGTACAAACTCCCCTATGTTAGGGTTGTTCGTCTCAGTTTGGATTTAGAACTTTCGCACTAAAGAAAGTTTAGTTTGGAACTAGCTTATCAGTGTTTCTAGAATTTTAGAACACTATTTTATTATAGATTAATTTAATCAATAAGAGTTTGCTTATTACTTGAAGGTTTAATACAAGAATGTATAACTGAACAAGGATATAAAAGTTAAATATCTGATATTAACAATATATAATTAAATAAACCTGATACACATGCAAAGTACTATATTCAAAGAATTAGAACAATCTCCTTTGAATCAATGTATTAGAACAATATATGCTTTGAATAATAATATCAAGACGTAGAAAAGTAAAACTCGCTCGAGGTAACGGATTAGGTTACAAGAGCTTGTACAAATATACACAAGATAGATTAGGCTTGCTCAACTTTACATAAAATTTTAGGAACTTGTACAATGATAATTTAGGAATATAAACGTGCATTCAATATGAAAAGAATGAAGTTAGAAAGGTTGCTGAATGTAAAGAGGTAAGGTTTAGAAACTTGCCATGTATGTAAGCTACACAAGTAATATTCGCTAATTACCCTACATATATCATTGAAATCGCAACAACAATTAGTTGTCTGAATATCAGCTTTAGGGGTTTTAAACCATCATTTAGGTCATAACCCTAACCTAACATCTAACCATGTCGGTTAACATCTTTAACGAATCTAAAATCACACTATAACCTAACATAAACCTTATCATTTATCTTTAACTTTTGAAAATATCACGTTTGGTTTCATTTCATAACTTAATTAATCAATCACTTAAAATCTTACACTTTGGTATTACAACACGTTACAATCTGTTATTATAGTCCACATTATGTTTTAACATCATTAAAATGCATATCAAACAAGTTTAAGTCCATTATTCATTACCTATAAATAAGCAGACTTCACTGCCTAGGCATATGGCAGGGCGTAGTTGCGCTGTCCACCGGCGCAGCTGCGCTGCTGTAGATTCGCAGACAGTCTACGGCGCAGCTGCGCCGTTTTTGCCTGTGGTAATTCCGCAGCTGCTCCTGGAACATATAGAAACTCGCAGCAGCAGTTCCGCTACACAGTGGACACCCAATTCAACCCAAAACCACAGAAATTCACAAACTAAAATATCTAAAACTTTGTAATAACATAGTTAAGCATGCTATACACCATTTTAACCATATAAACATAACATATACACGAATTTGAAGAATCAAAACCCCAAATTTCCAATTTCCCCAATTTTGACACTTTTAGTTAATTCGATCGCCACGAATTCATTTCTTAACTAATTTACGTGATTCAAACTACGCCGCTTTCGTTTCTTATCATACTAACATAATCCAACATACATTTTCAGATTCTCATACATAATAAACATGAAACTTTGTACTTTATTAAGCCATTTTTCACAAACATACACTATTAGTTACTTTTCTCCCTATAAACCCAAATTTCATGCATTTAATCATCAAATAACTCACAAATGATGATTAACATATACTAACACCTTACAAATATATATACATATCAATTCAACATGATTTTGAAATCATATACAATACATAGTACTAAGATTAAGAGTTAAAATTAAGAATAGTTTGTACCTTTATTTAGCAAAACGATTACCAAATTCTTCTCTTCCACTTGACAATCATAGAATTTCTCTCAAGCTCTCACTTACAATCTCCTCTGTATTTGTCTCTCTCAATACTCTGTTATTTCTCCTTAGCAAAATAAAATGCGTGAAACATAAACTGATATGTCACGTAATTATCAGTTAAAAAAAATAAAAAGGCGTCAGTTGAATAGACCAAAGGCCACAAGGCCTTGTTTGACCACACACCAATTCTCCCATTCCCATTTATTTTAATAGTCTTATATTATATAGTTTTCACTTGTCCCACTTTAGTTAACTTAAATAACTTTTGTTTAGTAAATTTAAATAACATATAATAGTAATTATAATAATTTCTATTATAATTATATTTATGAATAATAAATAATTATATATCTAATTTAAATTAATAAATTAGACTCAAACATAACTTTATTTAATTTACTTATTTTCTTAAATATTAAACAATTCATTTAATTTAATTATTTTTATTAAATTAAATCTTTCAAATAAAAATTACCATTATTTAATTTAATTAGCATTAATCAATTTAGTTACTACATTAATGCCCCACAATTCATCAATTATTTTTTTTTCCAATAAATAAATTATTTAAAATATTTATTTAATCAATAAATATTTAAATTAAATTACAAATTTCTCGATCGTTACATCATTCCCTCTTTAAAAGGATTCTGTCTCCAGAAGCACATCTCGATAAATAAATTAATCACATTCTTCCCTCCTTAACAGGATTCTGTCCCCAGAATCAACATATAAGATTAAGCAAACAAATGAGGATAATTTCTCATCATAACATCTTTAAGTTCCCACGTAGCTTCTTCAGCATTGTGGTTCTTCCAGACTACCTTAACAGAATGTATCAATTTATTCCTTAGTACTTGCTATTTCCTGTCGATAATTTGAACAAGTACTTCTTTATATGACAAATCTCTCTTAGCCATTTTTCTCAAACAATTTCACAAACGGGAAAGAAGGAGTCCCTATTTATTGAGGAATTAATATCCAAGCAATAGCTTTGCCCTAGAAATCAAACTAGTGGAAGGAAGAAGAATTCATTAGACAAGAAGGAGTTGGTGGAAAGTTTCCAACCACTCCCTTCAACCCACACCTTTGGCCATCATCACCATCACTGAGCTTAAGCAAATAGAGGGGTAGGCCAATGGCCTATACACGGCTGAAAATAATGTGGGACTATGAATATGGGATAAGTAATATTACTTCCTCACTTATTCGTAAAATGATCCTCATTCTACTAAAGTTAATTCATTTTGGGCTTATTAAGTCAATTATAATGATTTAACATTACTATATTAAATAAAGTTATGGGCACTTATATACACTGTTATATGTACCTACCCACATATAGGAAGTATACTTATATTTTAAATATACACCAATATAATCTTATTATATTAATAACATACTAATTTGTTTTATGTCAAATAAATAAATTAGTCATCTTATTGATTAATTAACACTACTATTAATTAATTCATTCATCATTGATTAATGTAATTATTGATCTCAATAACGATTAATTATCTATTACGTATAGTAAATAAATATAAATCTTATTATATTTATAGACACGTTGCTTATTATTATTATTATTATTATATCTCTAACAATAATAATCACATATCATTAATTAATCATTTATCAATTAAACAATATTCTACAACAACCATTAACAATTAATATTAACTAATTGTTCACTTAATAACTCATTCGTCGATTAATATCATTATTAATATTTCCCATCACTGTGCCACACAAGGCTTTCAACAAGTTCATCGCAAACTCCATATATTCTCAATTATTTAATATAATATTCCATAATATCACTTAATTAACCAATATTTAATCCGGGTTAATTAATTATATTTTATTCAAGTCATGTTTTGCTAACTAAATTCCTTCATGAACACTTAGTCACCATTTATGATCCTTATAAGAGTTCTTAATATAATGTCTTGAAATCAAATTTTCATAAACTTACTCAGAACTTTCTACAGACCAGCGCAGCTGAGCTAGTCACAGACTTGGAAATGGCGCAGCTGCGCCATACCAAAATTAGAGGCAAACTAGTTCTGCATCAGCAGAACTGAAACCTACGCTTCTAAATACTTTACACATCCTCCTTAAGTGTTAACTCGTCTAACATCAATGTCCTCTTTCATTCCACATCATTGGTTACTAATTTCCTTAATAATTTAAGAATCACACTTCGAGTTTTAAAACTCCATTTCCCTGATTAGTTTAACCAACTATACTTATCCTTTACAGTTTCATACCACCAATAACACAAAACTCGAATGTAACACATACATACATTCCTTTCATCTTCGCTTCTTGTCGTGTAACGAATTACGTAATAATTCTCTAACCACTTTAAAGGTATATCGATTTCCTTCTCTCGTCAACAATGTACACATATATAAGTCTAAATCTAGCACACATCAAGTCTTAAATAGTATTCAATATAGTACACTGAGTGGTTTCCCACAAACAACCAACAAATTAGTTTTCGTCTCGTCTACACTGTTTTCAAAGGGAGTTAGATCGGTTACTAATTCGTATATACCTCCGTTCTCTGAAGGAATTGTTTAGCCTTGCTCCTATACCTCCACCATTAAAGAGTACGATTGCACTACCTTATACTTGATACGTACTCGTACACATACTCAAAAAATTGGTGATTATCAAAGATATATAACGTCACCAACTTACTATGATAAAATAATTTTATAAATTATTTAATATCAATAGATAAATTTTATCCATCTTCATATTAATTCATCTCTACAATTTATAATAAATATATAATAACGATATTTATTTATTAAACACAACATAACTTATTAAATGTGAGACCCTAAATTTTATAAATAAAGATTTAAATTTCTCGAAATATTTTTTTGAATATTATGGTGTGGATTTGATATAATGTTATATTTGTGGGTAATATTTATAAATTTTTGCAAAGTATGCATGTTGTTATAAAATATTCGTTTGGCCGGGGAATATTCTTTTTGTTGGGGAATATCCGTACTGTGACATCCCCAAATCCTGGTACTTCATTACCTCAAGATTTGGTGTTCACGTAATCAAAACATTCATATCTAACTACCCAATCATAATAAATTGAATAATAAAACCTGCCCATACAAGATTACTTTAATAAAAACATTATCTCCCAGGTTCTCTAACCTTTAATACAATCATTCAAGTGCTGAAATAAAATTATTACATCACATCATTAGTAAAAGTCTATCATCATATCGATTTAATAAATATTAAAAGTTTTCATCACTTGTACATTTTTCCCTTTCATTTGCTAGTTGTAGGTTTATCTACCTTCTCAACCATAGCTGCAATAAATGTATAAATATGCAAGAATGAGCAAACAAAGCACACTTGAAATAAGAATAAATATATTTACATCATTTACCAAATAATAGGCTCAATAGAACTGAATGAATTGTTCTATTAAAATTCTTAAATATACTACTTAAGGTCAAATGACCATGAACCATGTCTGCAGTTATAAATAATCTTTCAACTTTAACTTTAATAGTCATATGACTATAAGGACTCCACGTACTTATGGGGATCAATCCTTTGTACAATGTATTGTGTACAACTATTTCAACGCTAAGCGTAAACCCCTAAACATATGGTTGTTCATCTTAGTATTTAGAATACAAGTCCGCACTAAAGAAAGTTTGGTTTGGATAAGCTTTCAAGGGTAATTGAAGTTTAATGATCATCAACTAGGGAACTAGTTGAATCAACAATGCTTGATTGTGATAACCCGAGATTTTGAATAATCAAAATTTTACGAATAATTTTTTTTTAATTAATATTAATATTAATTATCATTTTTGTGACAAGTATCTGTGATACGTGTATCGAGAAGGTCAATTTATGTATTGACTAATAAAATTAGAGTAGAGTTGTGTTTAACAAGATTAGAAATCCTAACCCTAATTTCTGGAAAGGGATTCGATAGAAAATAGAATGAAAATAATTATTTTGATAAGTACGTGTTTGTACTGTATAGAGATTTTGATCAATGATTGAATAGATAAGGTTTAAAATTTATAAACCCTAATAAGAGATTAAAAACCCTAATCTCAGTTTTAGAAAACTAATTGTACGATTAAAAACCCTAATTATACGTCGAGAAACCCTAATTTCACATTCGGGATTTCTAAACCCTAATTAGGCAACCCTAATCCTAATTGGAAGGCCTAATATATTTATTAAACACTAATATGATTAAGAAAACTTAATTTAATTAGGAAAACCTAATTTTAGTTTCAAAATTTTAATTTTCTAAATTAAAACCCTAATTTAGAAAATCCTAAAAAGTTAGTAATTTAAAACCTAAGGGTTAGAACCTTAGGGTTAAACCCTAAGGGTTTGTGCAAATATCAAGAATGCCATTAAATGGCAAAAAGCACTTTTACCCCACTATGATTATAGTGTTTTAAGCAATTAGCCACTATACTTTTAAAATATTCAATTAGCTCACTATGCTTTTTAAAAATGTACAATCAAGCTATTCCGTCCAATTTCTTGGACGGACGTTAAATAATTACACACATGGCATTAAAAAAACAAAAATCATTATTTTCTGATGTGGCAAGCCAGTTAGCCAAATTCTTAATACTATTGAGCCACTGCACTTTAAAAAAAACAATTGACCCACTGTGGTTTTAAAAATATTTTTATGTTTTATTTTCATTCTTTTTCTTTACCTAAATATTTATAATATGTATAATATTAATAAAAATTAATATTATAATATTTATAATATGTATGTTTTATTTTAAAAATAAAAATAAAAATAAAAATAAAAATACTTTTATAATTTTTTTATAATTTTTTCTTTTCATTTATCTCTTTTCCTTTCTTTTAATTATTTTAATTCTAAATAATACAAATAATCAAAAAAATTCTCCTCATTCAAATTCCCCGAATACCAAATCCCTCATTCAAATCCCCAAATCCATTCTCGTCCTCCTCATCAAAATCATCGTCACTATCTCTCCTCCGATTCTCCCTATAGTCCTCGGAGCCGATGATCTCGAAGAGTCATAGTGGGGAAGAAACAACGGATTATGGTACCGGAAGGCTGGGTCCGGATTCGAAAATGATGTCGAAGCATGTCCGGCTAGGGTTGCCAGATATTTACGTCGGTTCAGCTTTCTCAATGTCTCCGTCGCCGATAGCTCTTCCTCTACCATCCTTTTTCAATAAGAAAAAAGGTAAAAAGTGTGTTGATGATTCGGCCACCAGAGATTTAAGACGGTTTCTCCGGCTGCATTGAAATATGAAAATTTTGCAGAAATAATTTGACCCCATTTTCAGAAAGCTTTGAAACTTTCCAAGATATTTTTTAACAAAATGGAGAGGATTATTTGATTTAAAAATTGAGACAAATAAATGATAATTGCAATCATCTATAATTATATTATATGGAATCAAAAATGGGATTATTAAGAAGTAAGTAAATTATGGTTTGGGTGTAATGTAATATAGCTCTGTAAGTAAATAATGGTGAAAGCTTTTCTGTTCTGTTTGTTGTTTATTGATAATGAAGAAGGGGGTTTGTATTTAAAATGCAAGATAAGCTTTTATGTTATTTGTTTAACTAATTTTTGTTAATTGTATCAAATTTTCTATTTAATGTTAATTATGTACTTGCCTTTTTTATATCATAAATATATATATTAGTATTAATTTTTAAAATAAAAATAATTATTAAAAGAAAGGAAAAGAGATAAGGAAAAAATACAAATAAAAAATGAATTAAAATATTTATTTTAATTTTTTTATTATTTTAATTAATTTTTGTCACGTAATTAATGATTTTTTATTTTAAATTTTTGTAGAAATTAATATAATGTTGTAATAGATCTCATTGATACAAATTTTGTGATATATTATTTGCATTATTTAGAAAAGAGATAAATGAAAAGAAAAAGAAAAAAATTATTATACATATTATAAATATCTAGGAAAAGAAAAAGAAAGAAAATAAAACATAAAAATATATTTATTTTTAAAATTTTTATTAGTATTTTAAAACGTAAAAGTATTTTATTTTTATTTTTAAAATAAAACATACATATTATAAATATTATAATATTAGTTTTTATTAATATTATACATATTATAAATATTTAGGTATAGAAAAAGAAAGAAAATAAAATATAAAAATATTTTTAAAACCACAGTGGGCCAATTGCATTTTTTTTAAAGTGCAGTGGCTCAATAGTATTAAGAATTTGGCTAACTAGGTTGCCACGTTGGAAATAATAATTTTTTGATTTTTTTTTCAATGCCACGTGTGCACTTTTTTAACGTCCGTCCAAGAAATTGGACGGAATGGGCTGATTGAACATTTTTAAAAAGTACAGTGAGCTAATTGAATATTTTAAAAGTACAGTGACTAATTACTTAAAACACTATAACCACAGTGGGGTAAAAGTGCTTTTTGCCGCCATTAAATGTTTTTAGCAAATGACAAAAATGCCCTTTTTCATTTTCTTTAATTGGTAACTTGTATTATTGCTAGAAACTTTAGTGGTTGAACCACTACATTGACTTAGTGACCCAAATCTGCAGCCAATCAGCCGAAAATATCAGATCATGCATGAATCAAAGTAATATAAATAGTTTTGGAGAGAGAAAGTTCACCAAAATTACAAAAATTGCTAACTTGCTCTCACCAACTCTATCTCTCTCCTAAACCAACGAAATACATAAGTATATCAGTTCTATTACAGGCCTAGATCAATCAAAATCAGGTTGGAAAGCATAGATCAATAATTAGAAAAATAAAAGGTATAAGCCCTAAATCGATTTTGATCTTGTATGCTAAGACAACTTTGTGTTTTTGTGTTTTGATGTTTGCTAGAATGTGTTTTATAATGATATGGTGATATACCATAGATCCATAACATCAAATTGCTTTAAAATGGTGTTTTAAAAAAATCTATCCAAGAACAAAATTTGTGGTCTGACAAGCTAATGTCAAGCGCCACAGATTCTTGTTCGTTTGTTGTTTTTTGATATGTTCAAGTTGTTATGGGTAGCTTGTTATATTATCTTTAAGCTGCAAGTGGAATCAGTACCATGTGAGGTCTAGATCATGAGTTATTAACGGTCAAACACCGTTGACCGAGCTTGACCGGCTGAAATCTAGGTAACCCAGAAAGGCCATGAATAGCGTCTGACAATGTTTTGTAACCTCCATATCTGTCAGGTTTTTAGTGTTATGTTGTTTTTGTTGTAACATAGTTGCAGCTGGTTATGAGTACTCTAGATCCATACTAGTAGATCGCTTAAATAACACATAACATGGTCGTAATAAATGGTCAAACAAGGCCATTTGATCACGGATGTACTTTCTGGGAATTTCCAAAAACTCTATGAACATCTTTTCTGACATACTTTGACCAGATTAAATCTAGTTGTTGACCATCTAAATTGGTACTTACCTAAGCCATACAAATAATACATATACTGTCAAAAAAGAAATTAGCATACAAATTTCTTGTTTTAAACATAACTCTAGCATCATAAGCATGTATCATCACAATTACCAAGTATCTATCCACAATTCACAAATTTTGATTTCATAGAATACAAACAAAGTTGTACCGTAACTTTATATATATATATATATATAGAATGGATCAGGTCCGGGAGTCCGGACTTGATCAAAAACGGACCTTTTTTTTTCTTTTTTTTAAAACAACTAAAAAAATATTTAATATTTTATGGAACTGAATTTTTTTCATAATACAATATTTTGGGCGTGTTTTGAATACCTATACCAAAAAGTGGTGGTACAGTCTGCACAGACTGTACATACATGTTTTGTTATACGTACCCAAATCACACCCAAAACACTGTATTATGAAAAAATTTCAATTCCATAATTATTTATTTATTTATTTATTTATTTTTAGTTGTTTTAAAAAAAAGCCAAAAAAAAAGTCCGGACGTTAGCTCCGTCCGGACTGGATCTTGCTCATATATATATATATATACATACACACACACACACACACACACACACATATATATATATATATATATATATATATATATAATACAAAGGTTAGATAAATACCTTCAAATACTTTGGTAAACCTTGCTAACTCTTGTAATCCTTGCTAAAATTGCCAGAAATTGCTTAAGTTCTCTCACAATTCTCTCAACTCTCTGAACTCTCAGTGTTCTGCTCTCTTAGGCTTATCCAAAATAGACACATAATACGTAAAAGAAAAACTGAAACCTTAATACGCATACTAATGATATTAACAGTTATAACAAAAACGTATATAATATAAATATATTATATTTATTATTTTATTTATTTTATTTATGTTATTTATTCTATTTATTTTATGTAATTTCAAAAACTAGAAATCCCAAAAGCCATAAGGCTTGTTTGGCAAAAACCCTTTAAATTTTAAAGAATTTATATAATAAGCCTTGTTTGTTAAAAAACTAAATTAAACTACTTTAATTTATTTTAATAACTTCTTATAATATAGTTATTTGTCACACTATATTTAATCAAGCTTTCATATATATTTTAATTAATACAAATCATAATTAATTAAATAAATCCTTTAATCACATAACATAATACAAATAATTAATCACATAACATAAACGAGATTGTAAGACTGCATGGTATGCTAGTATCTATAGTTTCTGATCGAGATCCAAGATTCACTTCACGATTTTGGGTTAGTTTGCAGAAAGCTATGGGCACAGATTTACGATTTAGCTCGGCATATCATCCTCAGATGGATGGGCAGTCGGAGAGGACTATTCAAACTCTTGAAGATTTATTAAGACTCTGTGTCCTTGACTTCAAGGGAAGTTTGGATAAGTTCTTACCATTGGTGGAGTTTTCCTACAACAACAGTTATCAAACAAGTATTGGTATGGCTACATTTGAGGCATTGTATAGAAGAAAGTGTCATTCTTCAGTATGCTGGGATGAGGTGGGTGAAGTAACGTTGTTGGGATCGGAGTTGGTACGTATGACTACAGAAAAGATTCAAACGATCCGGTAACGTATAAAAACCTCACAAGATGGACAAAAGAGTTATGTTGATCTTCATCGAAAGGACGTAGAATTCGATATTGGAGATCATGTGTTGTTACGTGTTGCTCCATGGAAAGGAGTTACGAGATTTGGAAAGAGAGAAAAGTTCAATCCTCGATTCATTGGCCCATTTTTAATCCTCAATCGAGTAGGAACTGTGGCCTATAGACTCGCTTTACCGCCAAGTATGTCTCGTGTTCATAACTTTTTTCACATATCAATGTTATGTAAATATGTGAAAGACCCGCACCACATTATTGAGTTAGAACCGGACGAAATAGTGGAAGATTTAACGTATGAAGAGGTTTATGTTAAAATCTTGGATAAGAAAGAACATGTTCTACGCTCCAAGGTTATACCTTAAGTCAAAGTTTTGTGGAGGAACCACGATGTTGAGGAAATGACCTGAGAGTTAGAATCTGAAATGAAATCAAGGTATCCTTACCTCTTCGACATACCAGGTACGTACCCTAATTTCGAGGGCGAAATTTCATAAGAAGGGGAAGTTGTAAGACCCTAACTTTTATGAATAAATATGAATTTTTTATAAATATTATTTTTGAATATTATGGAATGAATTTGATATAATGTTATAGTTGTGGGTAATATTTATAAATTTTGCAAAGTACGCAAGTTGTTATATAATATTCGATTGGTCGGGGAATATTCATTTTAACAGGGAATATCCGTACAACGACACAATCATTGGTGGACCCCACAACAGAATTATTGTCGGATTGAGAAAACGACAAAAATACTTTATGAAAATAACGGCAGAAGTTTTCTTGTTAACTGTTGAAACACTTGGTGTTAAAAGTACATTAATACACGTGGTTGTATAGTAGCACACGGTATTGATTATTGATGCTTACGTGAGAAGTCACTTAATTTTATTCAATTATTGCGATAGAAATTGCTGCATAGTATCTCACGTTATTTGATTCAATTATTGTCAATATTTTATATATTATTAAATCAATAATTGAGATGACAAAGTTATTAATATTATTATTTGAAATATTAACGATGTCTAGAAGTTCTGTTAAGGTGAGGGTTGGTCACCTAATTGCGCGCCAATATAAAGAAATCCTTATTGGAAAGCCCCCTCTTTCTTGGGAACGACCTGGTCGATTAATGTTGTGAATTATAATAATGGTGATAAAGTTTATTTTATTATTATTATAAATGTAATATAACAGAAAACTTTTTATATAAAACATAATATTTTTTTTTATAAAATTTTGATTTAATTGATTATAAATAGAATATATTATATTTTATTATGCATAGTGCCTGCATAGTGTTTATATAGTAAAATCTTTTTATATAAAATAGAATACTTTTATAAAGTTATTTGTTTTATTAGATTTTAAGTAAAATATATTATATTTTATTATGCATAGTGTTTTCATAGTGCCTGCATAGTGTTTGCATAGTAAAAACTTTTTATATAAAATATAATACTTTTTATAAAGTTTTGTTTTATTTGATTATAAATAGAATATATTATATTTTATTGCATAGTGCAGCATAGTATCATTTCCATTCTCTTATAAATAGGATGCTTAGTTAGAATTGAAAATCACACCAGAAATTCAGAGAATTCTTCTTCTATAATCTTGAACGTATTTCTTTAGAGTTTTAAGAAGCTTTGAGCGTAGAAAACAGTATAAGTTTTTTTCAAGAATATCCTGGCCCTACCAGTCGGAATACTCTTCTTTTTAGGGTAAGGGGTATTATTCTTTCGTATTCATGAAGAGATTTATTTTCTTTCAATATTCGTAAGGGTTGTTATTCCATTATTTATTATTATGTTGGAATAATATGTATATGCAAAATACCGCATGTGACACCCCCAAATTCGGGTACTTTAATTTACACATGATTTGGTGTTCACTATTCAAACATCATATATCTATCTACCCATAATAAATGAAAGCATAAAAAGATAGAAATAAATCATTTCCTTAAGGAGTTACATAATTAACAAAATTACATCATTGCCAGGTCATACTAACCTTAAATCTTAACTGCTGAAACATAAACAATTTATAGTCTTACATAAATTTAACATCACATAAAACAACAAGTCTTCATCACTTGTTAATCTTTCCCTTGCCTGTACTAGAAGAAGGCTCATCGGATCTTTCGTTCTTAACTGCAATGTTATTATTACGTAAGAGTGAGCACGATTGCCCACAAATATAATAATGAAATAACAATATAATAACATGCGAGTGAATTAAAGACTTCTGGAATAAAAACTCAGCTTCTGAACCAAGAATGAATAACAAGAATCAAAAGATTTCTGAGGGTCATAAGACCTTGAACTATGTCCTAGGTTATCAAGGGTTATACTTGAAACCTTTAACAGTCATAAGACTATGAAATCTTCTACAAGTACTTAGGGGGATCAGCCCTTAGTACCATACTGTGCACAATATCTTAACGCTAACACATAAGAAATCCCTATACAGGGTTGTTCATCTCAGTTTGGCATTAGAGTCCGCACCAAAGGAAGTTTGGTTTGGATAAATTAATAAGAGTTCTGAAATTCAGAACGTTCATCAACTATGGACTAGTCGAATCAAATAAGGGTTCACTAGTCTAATAAGGTTCAACAAGAAATGATATTTAAATTGAATAACAATCTCAAGAGGTATACAATAGAACAAGTATTGTATAACATAATTACACTTTGAAAAGATAAATAATCTTTAATATAACAATTTGAACTTGATTTAATAATAACAAAAATTTGCTCGAGGTAATTTATAAACTTGAATAATGATAACAAGTAGGGTTAGAAAACTTGCCTCGTCTATAGGCTAAACGATTACTACTTCCGTTCACCACAAATCCTACACATATACCATATGTATTCACGACATTCATTAGTTACATTTTCACTTAATTATTTAATATAAACTCCACTTTATTTAACAAATAATTACCCTTCTAATTTAATTACTTAATTAAATTAGAATATTTTTATTCTCTTACTATTATTACACTCGAATAAATTATTTCATAATAATTTTCATCGAATATTTATTTTATTCCATAAATATTTCAACTAAAATATTTATTTTAATTGATAAATATTTTAATAATAATTTTCATCGAATATTTATTTTATTCAATAAATATCTCAATTAAAATATTTAATTTATTTTATAAATATTTTAATAATAATTTTCATCAAATATTTATTTTATTCCATAAATATCTCAATTAAAATATTTAATTTATTTTATAAATATTTTAATAATAATTTTCATCGAATATTTATTTATTTATTTTTATTTTTATTTTTTCCCGCCGGGGCGGAGTTGCCCAAACTCTATTTCTACAGTTTCTGCAGTTTACGAACATAACAAGGCCAAATTAGGCCAAAAATCTCTCACAAGTAAAATTATACGTTCTGTTAAGAACATAGAATATGGCCATAACTTCCAATTAGTTTATTTTTAAAAGAACTTAGACATACCCAAACACTGTAATACACATATAACTACTACTTAACCCTTCTAGTATGATTTTAACATGTTAAAATACATAATTTTGCATAATCAAAACATATAATTTACCGTTCATGATTTTCTTGAGAGTTTTCATCACAAAACATGAAAATCAACATTACAGGTTCATTATAACACTGAATCTGTTTATTTGGAGTTTGATTCCTTCGTTTTAACATGCATAATTATATACAAGTGTAAATTTATGATACCACTTATGATTATCGTGTTAAATTTTGTATGTAAGGCCATATGGCCATATTTTCATACTCTGTAATTTTGAAGCAACAATATACGACATATTTTATGAAACTGATGATATGAAAATCTACAATATATAGTAAAAACATGCTATGCTAACATATTATCACATATATATCCATATAATCAATACAATTTCCAATTACAGAGATTTTAACCGAACTTGAAAGCCATTTTCATGAAAACTTTTAAATGACGTGAATAAAACAAACTGGGTTGAAGAGATTACCTAAAGCGTAGATGAGTAGAGGTGAAACCATTATTAATTAATTCTTCAATCACACAAATCACAAATTCCCTCAATAATTTCTCAATCTCTCTTTGTGATTTGCTTTGCCAGACTTAGAAAATAAAAGACTTAACAAAATAAAAGAAGGAAAGCGTATATAATTACATAAACTGACACAGTTGTGGTCAGTTACTCCAATTCGTGGTTAACTGCCCAACTCCCAATAGGGCTCCGTTTGGCTAGCCTTAAAAGACTCTTTCCCATTTAATTTAATAAATCTTTTATGCTATAGTTTAATAGTGTCCCACCCCTTTTTAAAATAAATCAAATATCCTATTTAATTTATTTTAATTAAAATATAATAATTTCTCATTTGTTAATTACGTCAAATTATTAATTCTCTAATTAATTATCAAATTAATTAAAATAATATTAGGCTTATTAAATATTTCTTTTAATTCAATAAGCTCACACCATTACATACTTCGAATAATAAAAATTGTCCACATTAATTTATTAAATATAACACATATAATTAAATTAATCTACCACAACTTCATTAATTAATTATTTAATCTAATAATTAATTTATCGAAAAATATTTATTTAATCCAATAAAAATTAAAATTAAATTACAAAATCTCGTTTGTCACACCGCATATATGGTGAAATTCTTCTGTTATTCCATTCTTTATTATTCTGTTGGAATAACCTGTCTATGTGGTCTATCGCATGCGTGGTGAATTCTGTTGTTATTCCATTCTTTATTATCCTATTGGAACATCTTGTCTGTGCGGATTACGCATGACCAGGTTCCATTCTTTATTATTCTGTTGGAACATCATGTTTGTGCGGATTACGCATGACCTGGTTCCACTCTTTATTATTCTGTTGGAACATCATGTCTGTACGGATTACGCATGACCTGGTTCCATTCTTTATTATTCTGTTAGAATATCCTGTCTGTGCAGATTACACATGACCTAGTTCCATTCTTTATTACTCTTGTTGGAATAATATGTCTACGTAGATTACCGCATGGTGGCAAAAATCCATTTGCGGTTTCATATATTCTATTATACTCAGTTGGTTAAAGTTTTGGCTTCTATACTCCATGAAATTAGTGGAATATCCTTGATATTTGCGCTTCATCCAGTATCTTTTCATGGAAATATTCTTCTGAGCATTCTTGAATTTTACTCCACAAAACAATATCATGTTGACAATTTGGACGTTATTGATTTCTGGATAAATTAAATTGTAAATCTTTAAAAATTTATCCTGAACTTATTTTATTGAATTCTTATATCATTGTCATCATCCTCATGTTTATAATATATTGAAAGTCATCTGTGGCCTGTAGTGCATAGATTGACTTGGTATGATTATGACCAGGGATTATTCGGTATAATCATGACCGTAATATTACAAATAATGCGGTAAAAATCCTCATTGGTCGTAGTGCATTGATGGATAGTTGTTGGAATGATCATGACCATTGATGAATATACGAATATCCTTGGCCCGTAGTGCATGACTAATTTATGGTCGTGATACTAATGAATATCCTTGGCCGTAATGCAGAGATGACGTTGATTATTTATTAAGTCAAGTCTCAGCGATAAAAGTAATGAAAAACCTTTTAAATCATAGAAGATAGTAGATTTTATTCTCTACTTGACTCTTCTAATGGATTGCTTGTTCCGCTGCAGTTAAACTTGATGTTTGTTATATTTTATCAGTTTAACACTGTTGAAGGCTAATGATAATTTATTCTGCATTATCTTAGTAATAATATTTCTTACTGGGCTAGTTGAGCTCACCCTTTTGCTTTCATTTTTGTCTTCAGGAAATGAGAATGTAGCAGAGACTAGTCAGGGAATGGAGTGACAGTCCAGATGATAGCATTAGTAGTCCTCACTATTCTATGAAATAGTGTGATAATAAATGTATTGAGGACTTATTTTGAGTTTGAATACTGTCTAGAAAATAATATTTGTATTAAAACTCACAGCTCATGTTGTATATTTTAGGTTGTATGTGACAACCCCAAAATAGGTCCATTCCATCCAACCCATTCTGAGTCGCCAAATACATGTTACAGAAAATAACTACAACTTTATTACAACAATTATCGTACAAAATATAACAACACATATGCTGTGAGTTTGGATACAAATATAAACCAAATGTGACACATGTCCCAACCGTGGACACCACCTCACAGTGACACCTTACATAAAGGTATAGTCAAAAACTATTTTAGAAACTAAAATCTTTGGGAAGTGCTCAAGGAAACCTTCGTACATGGGAGGCCATGCGTCTAGGTTATGATTGATATCATATGGCCACAGAATTATCCTTGGTTGACCAAATAGACCCCAAAGAAAAAGAAGAAGATTACTATCATATTCTTCCCAGTGGTAAGTCTTCTCTTGACATATCATTATCTCCACTGTCTCTAATTGAGAATTATACTTCAAACAAACACCAAGATTATATACGTAGTCCTCGTATATATACTCAGCAAATAGATGAGCACATCCCTGTCTTATGATGATACGAGGTTGTATGTCATTAGACATCTTGTATGATAGTGACAAAACACCCTTCCAACGTTGGGTTCGCCTCACCCACAACAGCTATAGACCACCGTTCTATTCCCCTGTTATCCCCCACTCGACCCAGCTACACTTTTATTACCTGAAAGGAATTGTGAAGCAAAAGGGTGAGCACAACTAGCTCAGTAAAGAATATCATGACTAAATATAATTAAATTATCAATTGCCTTCATCAGTAATAAATTAGAGATTTAGAACATATGGTAGATGATAAAAATTTCAACCATAGTTCCAGCGGAACGGGCAATCCATTAGAAGAATCAAATAGACTATGAAGTCTATTATCTTCTCTATGTTAAAAATCTACCAACAATGTTTTATCCCCGTAACATCAATCAACAATTTTGGTCCACAATCATATTAATAACTCATAATTATAATTGTAGTTCTAAATTCCTCTTCTCATCCAGGACGAAGATAATTTTCATCACCTATCTTTACCTGAAACATCAAAGATCATGGTTACACCAAATCACATTTCCTGTTCATAATCATACTAATAACTTCATCTTTGCACTACGGCCAAAGATATTCATTTGTATCACCAGTTGGTCATGTTCATCTCAACACCTGTTCATCTTTGCACTACAAGCCAAAGATATTCATCAATAATTCATCTTTGAACTACAGGCCAAATATATTATTATCTCAAAGAAATACATAATCATTTCAGAATTTATATAAACAATAATTATAACCATATTGATCAAATACCTTTGCACTTAAGCTAAAGATATTCAATTATAAATTCAATGGTCACGATAATACCAGTCAACAATTCAACTTTGCACTACTGGCCAAAGAGAACCCATAGTCATGATCATACCAAAAATCTACCAATCTTTACACTCAAGTCAAAGAGAAATATCATCATTAGGGTTTTAAAAATGTTATATATGATAATAAAAATAATATGATCAACATATAGTTTTAATCTCAAGAGTAATATTCATAAATCAACTATAATTTGGTTAGAAAAAGAAACCAATTTTGTCATGAATAGTAATCCATGAATAGTAACTTCGTGAATAGTAACTCATGAATAGTAACTCATGAATAGTAAACCCGACACAAAAAGGTAGAAATTCCACAATAGAATCCATACCAATATTTCGGTATAATGATATTGAAATAACATTTCTTAAACTTATAAAAAATTTATTTTAATTGTTTACACTTTACTAAATAATACATTTAATTATTCTAAAATGCCAAACTCATAAGATTTCATCACCAATAACCAAAACCCTCATCAAAAATCTGCATATAACTCATGTATGATTCTCAAGCCATAAAATCATATTTTTCAATTTTCTTATCTCACATAACATATTTAATTCATTTACTCATAATTAGTCCATTTTCATGAAAAATACCAAATCAGTTTCAACAATATTTCTTTTCTGGGATTTAGCATAATATAGTCCCATATTGAACATATATTTTTCTCAGAATTTTTAAAATTCATTTACTATTTTTTATATGGCCAAAATCGCCGAATATTTAGACATTTATCATAAATTGTAATTTTATCCAAAAATTTCAAAATTCACTGAGTACACTGATATTATATAGATGTACTCCCAATAAAAATTTCATCAATTTTGGAGTTAACCACAAGGAGTTATAAGCGGTTACTTTTAAAATGGTCTTTTCTCATAAAATTCATAACTCTTAATATATACATCCAAAAATCAATATTTTTGGACACAATCAATAAAACTCATCAAAATATCATTTCAATTTTTTTCAGAATTTTTTGAATGTCTGAAAAGTTACGAAACATGAAAAACATAACACCCCTTAAAATCCCTTACTATCCCTTACCTCAAAAGAGCAGCACTTCTAACTGGATATCATATATGACGCTAAAGGAAACTTGCACTGATGAATATCAACTCACTAATTATCTAAATACTCACAAAATACACTCAGTAATCTAGAGAGAAAAAGAGAGAAAACTTATGAATTCTGGTGTGATTTTCAATTCTAACTTAGCCCTCTATTTATAGGAATATATTAGCACGCCGAATCAGACTGGACCTGCTACCTGATGGCTTTACCCGTTACTATTTCACCCACCAAAAATCAGCCATCTCCCCCAACAACCAAGAGTGGGGTCCACTCAATTCTAGAATTTTCTACCAAAACCTAATTTCTGAATCAGTTACCTCTTAAAATTCATAACAAATTATACGCTCATTTTTAACGGTTCAAAATTTGTGGAGATATACTCAACTTCTATATGTATAACATACCCAAAAATTACAACGATCCAACGGTCGGATTAAATATTATAACTCACAGAATAAAGCTGTAAGAACATCGATTTGATCTTTTAATACCTCCAATCCGACAAAATACTGATAAAATACCTCAACATTAATTCCTTCATTTATAACCACATACATAAATTCATCATTTATATCCACATCAAATAAATATTTCCTTATCATATAAATCAATAATTAATTATTCACAAATAATATTACAGAATCATAATAATGACAACCAGGCAGTTCCCAGGAAAGAGGGGGCTTTCCAATAAGAATTTCTCCTTACTGGCGCGCAATTAGGTGACCAAACCTCTCCTTGACAGAACTTTCTAGACATTGCCAATAATGCTATCTAATAATACTATTCAAATATTATGAATTATTGATCTGATAATGGGAAATACTGTGCTGTGATAATTATTGAAACAACAATAATATAAAATATCAACGCAATAATTATTGAATCAATAAAATAAAATATTGAACAGTAATTACTCTAACAATTATTGAGTAGTGCCTTCTTACGTAAGATTAAATAATTCAAAAAATACTGTGCAATATCTTGTGCTACTGTACAACAACGCGTATTACTTTACTTTACCCACCGAGTATTCCAACAGTGTTAACGGTAACAACTACGCCGTTATTTATAAAAACTCAATTTTTGTCGTTTTCTTCATCCGACAGTTATTCGTTAAGGGCCAACAAATGGCTGCGCTGTCGTTCGAATATTCCCCGACAGAAAGAATATTCCACGACCAAACAAATATTCCCCGACAACAATGAATATTTTATAACCACTTGTGTATTTTGAAAAAAATTCATATATCACCCTTAACTTTAACCTTTTATCAATTTAACCATTTACTGAATAGTTATTATAAGAAAATTGAATATTTTTATTTCATAAAATTCAGGGTCTTACATTGTATTTGTATTATGTACCATGTATTTGGCGACTCAGAATAGGTGATGTATACCTATTTTGGGGGCATCACAGTTGGTATCAGAGCTTATGGATATGATCCCAGGCTAAGATGTGAGACTAGAACTAGGAGGGGAGAGACGGGGAATTTCTTTACTAGTATGACCTACCTAAGTTTATTTTGTATTTAATTGGTCGGTCAGAGTATGGGGATAATATGTTATATGTCAATTAACCCTTGTTTTGCGGCAGCATCTGAAAATGACATCTGAGAATGTTGAGAATAACAATGGAGCACAGGAGACCGTTGAGTCTCCACTTATCTAAAATCAAGATTATGTGCATCAGGAAATCGACAATCCTCATGCAAACAACAACACTGACCAAATGATGAATGATGGAATATTCAGAGGTTTTATACAATTTATGCAACATCAGGCGAGAGCAGGCTCCTGTCCAAAATATAGGTGGAAACACTGGAAACTCTCGGACGGTCACCGCTAAACAGTTCAAGGAGCTGGGACCATCGGAGTTTATTGGAGAGCCAAAACCACTTAAGGCGGAAGCGTGGATAAAGCAGATCACCAAGATATTTGATGTATTGGGATGATCCGAGGAACAAAAGGTTCCTTTTGCCACCTTTATGTTGCGAGGAGAGGCAGATTACTGGTGGGAATCGGTAAAGCGTACTCAACCTGCCGTATTGAAGATGTATTGGGAGAAGTTCCAAGAACTATTCAACAACAAGTACTTTCCCGAAAGTATTCATTACATGAAAGAGGTAGAGTTCATCAAGTTGGAGCAGAACAATATGACCGTGTCGCAGTACGAAGCTAAGTTTGCCGAGTTGTCTCGGTTTGCATCTCACTTGGTTTATAATGAGGAGAGAATGGCGCGGATGTTTCTAAGAGGTTTGAAACCCGAGATACGTCTATATCTAATTTCTTATAAACTGTGTTTGTATTTAGATGTTATAAATATGGCTCAGTTATTGGAGCGCGATAATGAGTCAACGCAACCAAGAGAAAGCAACCGACAAAATGATAATACCAGTGGTAGCAGTCATCGAAGTAGTGACAACAAACGTGGAGGGAATCAATATGCCAGAAATGGTAACCACTTTGGTGGTAATCATGGCCAAGAAAATAGGAATGGACATTTCAAGAAGAGGAGATTTAACAATGATGGAAAGACGTCAGCACCAACACCCGTTGTTAAGGAAGGAGAACGACCACCTATCATATGCTTCAAATGCGGAGGGGAGGGACATATCAGTCCAAACTACGCGATGCCATACAAAGCGTGTTATAATTGAGGAAGAGAAAGTCACCTAGCCCAATTTTGTCGTGCACCGAAGACAAGTCCAGTTGGAATGGTGACACAAAATACCGTCCCAGATAAGTCAAAACTAGTAGTTCAAGGGAGAGCTTTTGTTGTGACCTCCCAGAAAGTAAGTAAGCCGAACGAGGTCATCACGGGTAAGCTTATCATTAACTCTAGCGAAGTCTATACCTTATTTGATACCGGTTCTACCCATTCTTTTATTTCTCCTACTTGCGCTCAACGATTAAATTTGACTCCGGAGAAATTAGACTTTGACTTATCTGTGGAAACTCCGTTGGGAGAAACCTTCAATACATCCACTGTTTATAAGTCTTATTTGGTTTAAATTGGTACCCTCGCATTACCTATCGATATTATTTCATTGAAAATACTTGCATTTGATGTGATTCTAGGGATTGATTAGTTAACTACTCATCATGCAAAAATTGATTATTTTCGTAAGGTTGTTAGCTTTCACATTCCTAACAAACCTATTACGTGAATTCAAGCAACCAAACCATTAAAATCAATCATTGTCATCTCAAGCCATAAAGCTATTCGTTTATTGAAAATAGGATTTCAAGCTTTCTTAGCTCATGTCACAGCTTTAAACAAAAATACGTCAGATTTGAGTGATATTTCTATTGTTAATAAATTTCCTGACATATTCCCTAAAGAACTTCCTGGCATACTCCCAGAGCATGAAATTGAATTTTGTATCGACCTTGAACCCGATACAAAACCCATTTCCAAAGCCCCATATCGAATGGCTCCTATTGAACTCCAGGTGTTAAAGACCCAATTGTAGGAATTATTAGACATTGGTTTCATTCGTCCTAGTACGTCTCCTTGGGGTGCTCCTGTTCTATTTGTGAAGAAAAAAGATGGGAGTATGCGACTTTGTATTGACTACCGGGAATTGAACCATGTCACCATCAAGAATAGGTATCCGTTACCTCGCATTGATGACATGTTTGACCAGTTGCAAGGAGTACAATTCTTTTCAAAGATCGATCTTCGTTCTAGATATCATCAGCTGAAGGTTAAAACTGAGGATATTCCAAAGACTGCCTTCAGAACTCGGTACGGGCACTATGAATTTTTAGTCATGTCTTTTGGATTGACTAATGCTCCTGCTGCCTTTATGGATATGATGAACCGAGTATTGAAGGAATATTTGGATAACTTTGTGGTCGTCTTTATTAATGACATCCTCATATATTGCAAAAGCCGTGAAGATCATGAGCAACACTTGAGGCCGATACTCCAAAAGTTTCGTGAAATCAAGCTTTATGCCAAGTTGAAGAAATGTGAGTTCTAGCTTGAGGAAGTAACATTCCTTGGGCACGTAGTATCAAGTCATGAAATATTTGTTGACCTGGCAAAGATTTAAGCTATTCAAAGCTGGGAGCAACCTAAATCAGTGACTGAAGTATGTAGCTTTCTCAGATTAGCTGGTTACTATCGTAGATTCGTAGAAGGGTTTTCTCGAATCGCTACTCCATTAACTCAGCTGACTTGAAAATATATTAAATTCGGTTGGAGCATGGAATGTGAGAAGAGTTTTTAAGAACTCAATATGAGACTCATTTCTGCACCTGTTCTGGAAATACCATTTGGCTCGGAGGGATTTGTCATCAACAGTGATTCATCGGGCAATGGGTTAGGATGTGTTCTCATGCAACATGGGAAAGTCATAGCCTATGCCTCTCGACAACTCAATGAATATGAGAGGAATTATCATACTCATGATCTAGAGTTGGCAGCTGTTGTCTTTGCACTTAAAATTTGGAGGCATTACTTGTATAGGGAGAAAGTGGAGATCTTTACGGATCATAAAAGCCTCAAATATTTCTTCACCCAAAAGGAACTCAACATGTGGCAACAACGTTGGCTTGAACTATTAAAAGATTATGATCATACCATTCAATACCATCCTGGAAAAGCGAACGTGGTAGCTGACACATTGAGTATAAGATCATATGCGGGTACGAGTGCGATATTGTCAACGCAAAAGCCCATTTTGTGTGACTTGCAAAGGATGGAGATAGAGTTAAAGACTCCGAGGACCCATTTGATGAAGGCGAATATACGAGTAGAATCGACTTTAATCGATAAAGTTAAAGCTGCTCAAGTTACAGACCTGGAACTAATGCGTATGAGGAAGAAAGTGGAAGAAGGTGCTATGCCGAAAACAAGAATCGATGAAGAAGGAATACTTCGAGTCAACTCCAGACTTTGTGTTCCTAACGACCCTGATTTAAAGTATAAAATCATGATGGAGGCGCACAACACCCCGTTTGCAATCCATCATGGGAGTACCAAAATGCATTGTGATCTTCGTCATACTTTTTGGTGGAGCAATATGAAGAGAGAGATAGCGTTGTTTATCTCAAGGTGTCTAACTTGTCAACGAGTTAAGGCAGAGCATCAAGTACCAAAAGGTCCATTGCAACCACTTAAAATTCCAGAATGGAAGTGGGAGCACATTACCATGGATTTCGTTACCGGTCTTCCTAAGGTTTCTCAAGGCATATATGTGATTTGGGTCATTGTTGATAGATTGACCAAGTCTGCTCATTTCTTACAGATACGAGAAACTTATAGACTTGAACGTCTTGTTCATATGTACATAAACGAGATTGTAAGACTGCATGGTATGCCAGTATCCATAGTTTTTGATCGAGACCCAAGATTCACTTCACAATTTTGGGTTAGTTTGCAGAAACCTATGGGCACAGATTTACAATTTAGCACGACATATCATCCTCAGACGGACGGGCAGTCAGAGAGGACTATTCAAACTCTTGAAGATTTATTAAGACTCTGTGTCCTTGACTTCAAGGGAAGTTGGGATAAGTTCTTACCATTGGTGGAGTTTTCCTACAACAACAGTTATCAAACAAGTATTGGCATGGCTCCATTTGAGGCGTTGTATGGAAGAAAGTGTCATTCTCCAGTATGCTGGGATGAGGTGGGTGAAGCAACGTTGTTGGGACCGGAGTTGGTACGTATGACTACGAAAAAGATTCAAACGATCCGACAACGTATAAAAATCTCATAAGATCGACAAAAGAGTTCTGCTGATCTTCATCGAAAGGACGTAGAATTCGATATTGGAGATCATGTGTTGTTACGTGTTGCTCCATGGAAAGGAGTTACAAAATTTGGAAAGAGAGGAAAGCTCAATTCTCGATTTATTGGCCCATTTTTAATCCTCAATCGAGTAGGAACTGTGACAAATAGACTCGCTTTACCGCCAAGTATGTCTCGTGTTCATAACATTTTTCACATATCTATGTTACGTAAATATGTGAAAGACTCGCACCACAATATTAAGTTAGAACCGGACGAAATAGCGGAAGATTTAACGTATAAAGAGGTTCCTGTTAAAATCTTGGATAAGAAGGAACATGTTCTATGCTCCAAGGTTATACCTCAAGTCAAAGTTTTGTGGAGGAACCACGATGTTGAGGAAATGACCTGGGAGTTAGAATCTAAAATTAAATCAAGGTATCCTTACCTCTTCGACATACTAGGTACGTACCCTAATTTCGAGGGCAAAATTTCATAAGAAGGGGAGGTTGTAAGACCCCAACTTTTATGAATAAAGATGAATTTTCTATAAATATCATTTTTGAATATTATGAAATGAATTTGATATAATGTTATAGTTGTGGGTAATATTTATAAAATTTTCAAAGTACGCAAGTTGTTATATAATATTCGATTGGTTGGAGAATATTCATTTTAACAGGGAATATTCGTACAATGGCACAATCATTGGCGGACCCCGCAACGGAATTATTGTCAGATTGGGAAAATGACAAAAATACTTTATGAAAATAATGGCAGAAGTTTTACCGTTAACTGTTGAAACACCCAGTGTTAAAAGTACAGTAATACGCGTGGTTGCATAGTAGCACACGGTATTGATTATTGATGCTTACGTGAGAAGTCACTTAGTTTTGTTCAATTATTACTACAGTAATTGCTGCATAATATCTCACATTATTTGATTCAATTACTGTCAATATTTAATATATTATTAAATCAGTAATTTAGATGACAAAGTTATTAATATTATTATTTACAATATTAACGATGTCTATAAGTTCTGTCAAGGAGAGGTTTGGTCACCTAATTGTCTGCCAATGGGGAGAAATCCTTATTTGAATGCCCCCTCTTTCCTGGGAATGACCTGGTCGATTAATGTTGTGAATTATAATAATGGTGATAAAGTTTGTTTTATTATTATAAATGTAATAAAACAGAAAACTTTTTATTAAGTTTTGTTTTATTTGATTATAAATAGAATATATTATATTTTATTATGCATAGTATTTGCATAGTGTCTGCATAGTGTTTGTATAGAAAAATCTTTTTTATATAAAATAGAATACTTTTATAAAATTATTTGTTTTATTAGATTTTAAATAAAATATATTAGATTTTATTATGCATAGTGTTTGCATACTGCCTGCATTGTAAAAACTTTTTATATAAAACATAATACTTTTTATAAAGTTTTGTTTTATTTTATTATAAATATAATATATTATATTTTATTGCATAGTGCAGCATAATATTCTTTCCATTCTCCTATAAATAGGATGCTTAGTTAGAATTAAAAATCACACCTGGAATTCAGAGAATTCTTCTTCTATAATCTTGAATGTATTTCTTTAGAGTTTTAAGAAGCTTTGAGCATAGAAAACAGTATAAGTTTTCTTCAAGAATATCCTCGCCCTACCAGTCAGAATACTCTTCTTTTTTAAGGTAAGGGATATTATTCTTTCGTATTCATGAAGATAGTTATTTTCTTTCAATACTCGTAAGGGTTGTTATTCCATTCTTTATAATTATGTTGGAATAACCTATCTATGCGAAGTACCGTATACATAGTGAAATTCTTCTGTTATTCCATTATTTATTTTTCTATTGGAATAACCTGTTTGTGCGGTCTATCGCATGCCTGGTGAATTCTGTTGTTATTCTATTTTTTATTATTCTATTAGAACATCCTGTGAGACCCAGAATTTTATGAAATAAAAGTATTCAATTTTTCTATTTTGGTAAATGGTTAAATTGATAAAAGTTTAAAGTTAAGGGTAATATGTGATTTTTTTTAAAGTAAGCAAGTTGATATAAAATATTCGTTGTGCCGGGGAATATTCTATTAGTCGGGGAATATCCATACGACGGTACAATCATTGGTGGACTCCACAACGGAATTATTGTCGGATTGAGAAAACGACAAAAATATTTTTATGAAAATAACGGCGGAAGTTTTACCGTTAACTGTTGAAACACCAAGTGTTAAAAGTACAGTAATACACGTAGTTGCTCAGTAGCACACGGTATTGATTACTGATGCTTATGTGATAAGTCACTCAGTTTTATTTTATTAGTATTATTAATGTAATAAAACAGAAAAGCTTTTTATAAAAAACAGAATACTTTTATAAAGTTATTCATTTTATTAAGCTAATAGTAAAACCTTTTTATATAAAACAAAATACTTCTATAAAGTTATCTGTTTTATTAGACAGTAATTAGAATATATTATATTTTATTATGCATAGTATTTGTATAGTGCCTGTATAGTGTTTGCATAGTAAAATATTTTATAATGTTATTCGGTTTATTAGATTATAAACATAATATATTATATTTTATTTAAAAGATTTTACTTTAAATATGGACCGTCAGATTAAAGTAAATCAATCTAGACCGTTCATGAGTTAGTTACTATGCAGTCCATTTTTCTATAAATAGAAGCTCATTCCTTCATTATTTCTGATTAAAGTAAATCAATTTATGATAAATGTCTAAATATTCGGCAGTTCTAGCCATCTGAAAAATAGTAAATGAATTTTAAAAATTATTAGAAAAATATATGTTCAAGATGGGACTATATCCTGCTAAATCCCAGAAAATGAATATTTTTGGGATTGATTTGATATTTTTCGTAAAAATAAACTTGTTATGAGTAAATGAATTAAATATGTTACGTGAAGTAATAAAATTGGAAAATAGGATTTTATGACTTGAGAATCCTATATAGGATATATGCAAATTTTTGATGAGGGATTTGATCATTGATTATGAAATCTTATGAGTATGGAATTTTTGAATGATTAAATGCATTATTTGATAAAGTGTAAACAATTAAAATAAATTATTTATAAGTTTAAGAAATGATTATAATATTGTTATACTATTAATGATATTAGATTATGAGATTATTAAGTTATTGATAACATTTGGTTATTATTGAACGCTGGATAAATTGTATTATAAATGTTTAATATTTATCATTTATCTCATTTGATTGATTTTTATATCATTGTCATCATCCTCATGCTTATATTGTGTTGAAAGTCATCTTTGGCCGTAGTGCATAGATGGACCTTGTATGATTATGACCAGAGATTATTCGGTATAATCATGACCGTAATGTTACAAATGATGTGGAAAAAGTCCTCATTGGCCCGTAGTGCATTGGTGGATAGTTTTTGGTATGATTATGGCTATGGATTCTCTTCGGCCAAAGGTGAAAAGATGAATTGTTTTATGGCATAATCATGACCGTTGATGAAAACACGATTATCTTTAGCCCGTAAAGCATGGATAATTCGTGGTCGTGATATTAACGAATATCCTTAGCCGTACTGCATGGATAATTCAGTGATATGGATTGATTATCGAGCTGAGTCTCAGCGATGAAATATAAATTCATGGATGTGATATTAACGAATATCCTTGGCCGTAGTGCAGGGGTGATTCGATGATGTGAATTATTTATTAAGCTGAGTCTCAGCGATAAAATATTTATTATACACTTTTAATTCGTAGAAGATAGTTGATATCATGCTCTACTTGACTCTTCTAAAATACAGTTGTATGTCTTTGGCATGTAGTGCAAAGATGAATTGTTAATGAATATATTTAGTCGTAGTGCAAAGATGAATTTATTAGTATGATTATGAGCAGGAATTTTGATTTGGTATAACCATGATTTTTGATGTTTCAGGTGAAGATATGTGATGAAAATTATCTTCGTCCTGGTTGCGAAGAGGAATTTGGAACCACAATTATGATTATGATTTATTCATATGATTGTGGACAGGAAATGTTGATATATTTTACAGGGATAAAATATTATTGGTGGTCTTTTAACATAGTGAAGATAATAGACCTTATGGTCTATTTGACTCTTCTAATGGATTGCTCGTTCCGCTTCAACTATGGTTGAAAAATTTTATCATCTACCATATGTTCTAAATCTTTGATTTATTATTAATGAAAGTTATTGATAATGTAATTATCTTTAGTCATGATATTCTTTACTGGGCTAGTTGTGCTCACCCTTTCTGCTTCACAATTCCTTTCATGTAATAAGATTGTTACCGGGTCGAGCGGAGATAACAGGGGAATAGAACAGTGGTCTCTAGCCGTGGAGGTTCTCCCTAAACAGTATAGAAAAGTGTGTTGTATTCTATACATCATTTAGTAGTTATATTTGGTGAATCAAATAGGGTGAGGCGAACTCAACTTTGGAAGGGTGTTTTGCCACTATCATACAAGATGTCTAATGACATACAACCTCATGTTATCATATGACATGGTTGTGCACATCCACTAGCTGAGTATATCTACGAGTACTACCTATATGATCTTGGGGTATATGTGAAATATAATTTTACTTGGAGACAACGGAGATAATTATATGTCAAGAGAAGACTCACCATTAGAAAGAAGATGATAGTAATCTTCTTGTTTTTCTTTGGGGACTTTTGGGTCAACCAAGGATAATTTTGTGGACATATGATATCTATCATAACCTGGACGCATGGCCTCCCATGTACGAAGGTTTCCTTGAGAACTTCCCAAAGATTTTTGTTTTTAAAACAGTTTTCACTATACTTTTATGTAAAGTACCATTGTATGGTTGTGATCGAGACACCATGAGAGTTATATACATTTGTATTAAAACTCACAGTTAACTGTGGTCGTATTCTATACGACAGTTCAACAGATGTATAAATGAAGTTGTATTTGAATTTTGTACCATGTATCTGGCGACTCAAAATGGGTGATGTATACCTAATTTTGGGGATGTCACATTTGGTATCAGAGCTTAGGGATATGGTCGCTGGCAGAGATAAGAGTCCAGAACTAGGAGGGGAAAGACGAGTTATATACTTCGCTAATGTGTGACTTACCTAAGCTAAAATTGTTTACTTGATAAGTTGACAAATTGTGATATGTCAATTAACCTTTGTTTTGAAGATATATTCTAGAGTGATATCTGAAATACAGGAGATGAACAATGGAAAAATCATGATACAGAGGATATTACCGGGAAGGTACAATCTGAAAAGAAAGCAAGGTATTTTAATTTCTTCGAATATCAGGTACGTACGTAAATTTCGAGGGCGAAATTTTATAAGGAGGGGTGATTGTGAGACCCCGAATTTTATGAAATAAAAGTATTAAATTTTTCTATTTTGGTAAATGGTTAAATTGATAAAAGTTTAAAGTTAAGGGTAATATATGATTTTTTTTTAAAGTAAGCAAGTTGATATAAAATATTCGTTGTGTCAGGGAATATTCAATTAGTCGGGGAATATTCTTTTTGTCTGGGAATATCCGTACGACGGTACAATCATTGGTGGACCCTACAACGGAATTACTGTCGGATTGAGAAAACGACAAAAATAATTTTATGAAAATAACGGTGGAAGTTTTACCGTTAACGGTTGAAACACCCGGTGTTAAAAGTACAGTAATACGCGTAGTTGTATAATAGCACACGGTATTGATTATTGATGCTTATGTGATAAGTCACTCAGTTTTGTTTTATTAGTATTATTAATGTAATAAAATAGAAATGATTTTTATATAAAACAGAATATTTTTATAAAGTTATTCCTTTTATTAGGCTAATAGTAAAACCTTTTTATATAAAACAGAATACTTTTATAAAGTTATCTGTTTTATTAGACAATAATTAGAATATATTATATTTTATTATGCATAGTATTTGCATAGTGCCTGCATAGTGTTTGCATAGCAAAATCTTTTATAAAGTTATTCGGTTTATTAGATTATAAATAGAATATATTATATTTTATTTAAAATATTTTGCTTTAAATATGGACCGTCAGATTAAAGTAAATCAATCTGGACTGTTCATGAGTTAGTTACTATGCAGTCCATTTTTCTATAAATAGAAGCTCATTCCTTTATTATTTCTTACGAATTCTCTGAAACTCTAGAGAGAGAAATTAGAGAGAAGCTATAGAAAAGTATTCTGCTCCTTCCCTACTCTTATATTCAGTTTCTTTTATGGTAAGGGATATTATTTATTGTACTTGTAAGGGGTATTATTTCTTTTGTATTCATGAAGAGAACTTCTGTTATTCCATTATTTATTATTCTGTTGGAATAACCTGTATACGCGGGCTACCCTATACTTGGTGAAATTTTTCTGTTATTCCATTCTTTATTATTCTGTTGGAATATCTTGTCTGTGCGTTTTACGCCGGACCTGGTTCCAGTCTTTATTATTCTGTTGGAATATCATGTCTGTGCATTTTACGTCGAACCTGGTTCCGTTATTTATTATCCTGTTGGAGTAACCTGTCTGTGCGGTCTATCGCATTCCTGGTGAATTCTTCTGTTATTTCATTATTATTATTCTGTTGGAATATCTTGTCTGTGCGTTTACGCATGAACTGATTCCATTATTTATTATTCTGTTGAAATAACTTGTCTATGTGGATTACCGCATGCATTGTAAATGATCCTTCGTATTCATAAGAATAGTATTTTCATTAAAAAGGGTTTCAGCCAGGGGCAGTTTCATAATTTTTCTGACCCTCAAAAATTCTAAAAAAAATTTGAAATGATAATTTGATGAGTTTTCTAGATTGTGTCCAAAAATGGCGATTTTTGGATGTAAAGATTAAGAGTTATGAATTTTATGAGAAAATACTATTTTAAAAGTAAACCCTTATAAATCCTTGTGGTTAACTCCAAAATTGGTGAAATTTTTATTGGGAGTACATGTATATAACAGAAGTATACCCTATAAATTTCGAAATTTTTGGACAAAAGTACAATTTATGATAAATGTCTAAATATTCGGCAGTTTTAGCCATCTGAAAAATAGTAATTGAATTTTAAAAATTCTGAGAAAAATATATGTTCAAGATGGGACTATATTCTGCTAAATCTCAGAAAAGGAATATTTTTGGGATTGATTTGATATTTTTTCATAAAAATGAACAAGTTATGAGTAAATGAATTAAATATGTTATGTGAAGTAATTAAATTGGAAAATAGGATTTTATGGCATGAGAATCCTATATAGGGTATATGCAGATTTTTGATGAGGAATTTGATCATTGATTATGAAATCTTATGAGTATGGAATTTTTGAATGATTAAATGCATTATTTGATAAAATGAAAACAATTAAAATAAATTATTTATAAGTTTAAGAAATGATTAAAATATTGTTATACTATTAATGATATTAGATTATGATATTATTAAGTGATTGATAACATTTGGTTATTATTGAACGCTAGATAAATTGTATTATAAATGTTTAATATTTATCTTTTATCTCATTTGATTGATTTTTATATCATTGTCATCATCGTCATGCTTATATTGTGTTTAAAGTTACATTTGGCCGTACTTCATAGATGGACTTTGTATGATTATGACCAGAGATTATTCGGTATAATCATGACCGTAATGTTACAAATGATGTGGAAAACGCCCTCATTGGCCCGTAGTGCATTGATGGACAGTTTTTGGTATGATTATGGTTATGGATTCTCTTCGGCCAAGGGTGCAAAGATGAATTGTTTTATGGCATAATCATGACCGTTGATGAAAACACGATTATCTTTAGCCCGTAGAGCATGGATAATTCGTGGTCGTGATATTAACGAATATCCTTAGCCGTACAACATGGATAATTCAGTGATATTGTGACAACCCGATATTTTCTATATAAATAAATCATAAATTTTGCGTATAAATTTTTTTTTATTTTAAGGATGAGGATTTGTTCAAGATTATGTGTATATGTATTTATGTGGTAAATAAAAATATATTTATTACATGAATATTTACAAGTAGATTTATTTTAGAATTATTGATTATTATAAAGTATATTTTTATAATAATGTTTTTATTAATTATTTTCCATGAATATATAATCATATATTATTTAAATAATATATGAAGTGATTTTTAGAATAAATATAATTATTTTATTATATGAATTTTTGTACAGATTATTAAGTTAATTATTTTACCTTAATTATCAAGGTTAAATATGAAAGAATAATCAGATATGGAATCCAAACCCTAATTTTGGATTATTGTTAAGGTATAAGAATAATAATATAATATTACTTATATTTTGATTTTTCAGTGCTATGAATTTGTACGGTATGACCGTATTGATAATGGTTGGTCAATTACGGTGTATTTTGACCAAACCCTAGTAATCATGTTAAACCCTAATTTGAGATCCAAATTAGAGTGTGAGATTGTTTTATAACTGTATTATATTAATTATATCGTGTATTAATGTATTAATTAGGTAAACCCTAATTAAAATTTTGGAAATTCTAATTGCTATAATTAGTAACCCTAATTTAAAATTAGAGTTTGAGATTGTTGGTTATTGTATTAATGTGATTAATTAGCAAGTATTATAATTACAACTATTAATTTTAGCAACCCTAAATTATTAAACCCTAATTTAGTAATTGGAACCCTAATTGTAATTTGGTAACCCTAATTACCGAAAGAGTAAACCCTAATTGCTACATTAGCAAAGTCAACAATAATTATATGATCTAAACCCTATTGTCCATTTGTTAGATAATTACAAACTTATTTTAATTAACAAAGCTATTATTTTAAAAAATTTTAGAAACTAAAATTTAGTTATTTTATTATTTTTGTACAAACCCTAATTGCTAAATTCTAGACTTTTGTTAAATTGGCTCAAACCCTAAACAAACCCTAAACCCCAAGGGTTTGTAAATGACTAGAATGCCATTAATTTGTCAAGTTTCATTTTTGACCATTTAATTGATTTATCAAATGACCATTATGTCCTTTTTAGCATTTAAGAAGCTAGTTATAGGTTTTGACAAATTGGTGAGGTTGTTCACCAAACCTAACAACTCCACATGCTCCTTAATTGACAGCCACAAGCAACAAGTCAGCCAATTCATGAATCTAGGTTGCTTATTTAAGGAATTTAGAGAGAGAAAATGTTATTTTGGTTGCTCAAATTTTCACTAAATTCATCCTAAACCCTCTTTCTCTCTAAAAGCCACGAAAATATCTAGCAATTCAGTCACACAAACAAGCCCCACGTCCATCCCTAACAAATCAGAAGCTTAGAAATCAAAATCGGTCAAGAAGGTATAAAACCCTAATTCAAATTCTGTCCAAAAATCTGATGTTAGATGTTAGTTTTTTGTGTTATACATGTTAGATATAGTGTAAATAGATGATCTGGGTTGCTAGATGTTAGATCCATAACATCTAGAGGCTCGGATTTGAAGATTTGTCGAATCTGGAAAATTTGTATTTTGAGGTCTGACAATGAATGTCAGACCATGTAGATCTCATTCTGTTTGTGTTTTTGGTTGTTTAAATGTTTAACTTCATAGTATGTTATGATCACTTTAATCTAAAACTGGAATCAAGGTCAGGAGATGTGTAGATTGCATGTTATTGTTGGTCAAACATACCAACTCGGTAACTGGTGATGAATTTCTGGGTTTATTGAAGAACACCAAGAACACCTATAGCGACGGTTCTATCGCTATAGGTGGTCTTTAGCGACAGATTTCTTTTAAATTTCTGGAAATTAATAAAAAATAGAAAAAAATAGTTTTTAATTATTAAAAATACAAAATAAATTATTAAAAAATATTTTAAATTCTGAAAATTAGTTTTTAATTATTTTAAATATATTTCATAAATATTTAATATTTTTGGAATATTAAAAGTAATTAATTTATTTAATTATAATATTAAATAAATTATTTAAAAATGATTTTAATATTTGAAAAATCATTTAAAATTATATTATGATATAAGAAAATAATTTAAGTTATTTTTGATAACTTTTAATATTATTTGATAATTTTCATTAATAAATTAATATTAATGATAATTAAGTTATTTATTAAATGAATTAAATAAATGAATTAAAAATGATTTTATTATATTAAAAATCAGTTTAAATAATAATAAGGTATTTAAAAATATTTTAAGTTATAAAATATAACTTTTAATATTTAAAGGTAAATTTGATTAATTAATTATGATTAATGATAATAAAATTATTTAATAATTATATTAAATAATTTAGTTTAAAAATGATTTTATTATTATAATAATCATTTTAAATAAAAATAAAGTGTTTAAAGATATTTTAAGTTATAAAATATAACTTTTAATATTTAAAGGATAATTTCTTTAATAATTTAATATTAATGATTATTAAATTATTATTAATGATATTAAATTTATTTAATAATTATATTAAATAAATAGTTTAAAAATGGTTTTATTTATTTAAAAATCATTTAAAAAGGATATTAATGATTTAAAAATATTTTAAGTTATAATTAATGACTTTTAATATTTGGATAAATAGTTCATTAATATTTAAATATTAATGGTAATAATGATTTTAAATGTTTAAGAATCAATTAAAGGTAATATAAATGTTTTAAAAATATTTTGAGCTATTATACATAACTTTAATATTTTGGCAATGGATTCATTAATAGTTTAATATTAATTAAATATTAATGATAGTAGAATTGTTTAATGTTTAAATCATTTAATAATGATTCTGATATTTTTCAAAAATTATAATAAATGATAATAATTATTTAATAATTATTATAAGGCCATGAAAAATAGTGCAACTGATGTTTAAGTTATCCAAATAGATATTGAACTACGGATTAGAGTCTTAGACTCGATATTTAACCGATAAAGTTGTTGGTAGACCGACATAGATCAGAAATTGATCTGGACTTAGATAAATTGGTTAATTAACTGTTTATTTTTGATTCAATGGTTATTAAGGTTGTATGACAATGTGATTAGGAAGGTGTTGATGTTTGATTATGAGTCAACGATTATTGAACATGTGTAATAATGTGAATAGGAAATGTGCTGACTGCAATAGGCAGTGTTATGTGTACGATATGTTGTACTAATCAGTAAAATGATCTGATTAATGATAGGTTGTGATATAAAAGAGTAGATCTAAGTTGCGTAAGTGTAAGCAGCGCATCAGGCAAGTATCCTAACTTTGCATTTTCTTTATGCAATGGACAGAAGTGAGAAGCTCAGAATTATTGTTATTATTATACAGATTGTTAAACTTATATTATATACGCCTATTGATTATCAACATTTTAGTATATGATAATTCGAATATATATTCTGTTCGTTAATTTCTATAAATGATTATACAAGTGTCCCCACTTGGATAATCATTGTATTCAATCGCATGTTGATATACCTTTGATATACATATATGTTGAATTATATAAAACCTTTGTTATGAAAACCCGACAGGTATGAACATCCCGATAATGGGAAAATTTTTATGCGCCCAAGGCGGACAGAGTGAACGATAACATCGTTCTTATACATGTAGTATTGATCAATACAGGGTACAATGGGGCTGATCACCCTCCGTGCCCGTAAGTCATGACGGTTTACAGATGAATTTCTGTTCAAACCTTTTCGAAAATGAAAAAAATGTTCATAGTATGTCACAGAAACCCATGTATAGTCAATACGTAGTTTCAAAAATTTGAAAGAGGGTTGTTATGATATTATTATTGGCACAGATTACTTCACAACTACTGACTAGTTGTAGAAGAATATTATAAAGAAAACATTTAAATTCTTTCAGCCTATATATATATATAATACTTGCTGGGCAATCAAATGCTCATCCTTGCTTAATTTAAATATTTTCAGCTAAGTGTGAAGGACCAGAAGGATCTGTCAAGAACCAGAAGGATCTGTCAAGAACAAAGGAAAATGAAAAGCTGCTGAATGACTTTATATGCTACTGTTTGTAATAATTTTAGATTATAAAGACTATGATATATATATTTATATATGTTATGACATGTAATGAATGATTAAAGGTTACGTACTTGGGAGAAAGACTCTGATGTAATTATAATTTAAGTTTAAGTATTATATTATTGTTATTATTATTAGTAGTATTCCGCTCATAGAAATGGTATCGTGAAGTACCCAGTTCGGGTTTCAAGTATCTGGGTTTGGGGACTTTACAGATATTGATTGATTATCGAGCTGAGTCTCAGCGATGAAATATAAATTCATGGATGTGATACTAACGAATATCCTTGGTCGTAGTGTAGGGGTGATTCGATGATGTGGATTATTTATTAAGCTGAGTCACAGCGATAAAATATTTATTATACACTTTTAATTCGTAGAAGATAGTAGATATCATGCTCTTCTTGACTCTTCTAAAATACAGTTGTATGTCTTTGGCATGTAGTGCAAAGATGAATTGTTAATGAATATCTTTAGCCGTAGTGCAAAGATGAATTTATTAGTATGATTATGAGTAGGAAATTTGATTTGGTATATCCATGATTTTTGATGTTTCAGGTGAAGATATGTGATGAAAATTATCTTCGTCCTGGTAGCGAAGAGTAATTTGGAACAACAATTATGATTATGAGTTATTCATATGATTGTTGACAGGAATTGTTGATTTATTTTACAGGGATAATATATTATTGGTGGACTTTTAACATAGAGATGATAATAGACCTTATGGTCTATTTGACTCTTCTAATGGATTGCTCGTTCCACTGCAACTATGGTTGAAAAGTTTTATCATCTACCATATGTTCTAAATCTTTGATTTATTATTGATGAAAGCTATTGATAATTTAATTATCATTAGTCATGATATTCTTTACTGGGCTAGTTGTGCTCACCCTTTCTGCTTCACAATTCCTTTCATGTAATAAGAGTGTTGCCGGGTCGAGCAGGGATAGCAGGGGAATAAAACAGTGGTCTCTAGCCGTGGAGTTTCTCCCTAAACAGTATAGAAAAGTGTGTTGTATTTTATACATCATTTAGTAGTTATATTTGGTAAATCAAATAGGGTGAGGCGAACCCAACTTTGGAAGGGTGTTTTGCCACTATCATACAAGATGTCTAATGACATACAACCTCGTGTTATCATAAGACATGGTTGTGCACATCCACTAGTTGAGTATATCTATGAGCCCTACCTATATGATCTTGGAGTATATGTTAAATATAATTTTCACTTGGAGACAACGTAGATAATTATATGTCAAGAGAAGACTCACCATTGGAAAGAAGATGATAGTAATCTTCTTATTTTTCATTGGGGACTTTTGGGTCAACCAAGGATAATTCTGTGGACATATGATATCTATCATAACCTGGACGCATGGCCTCCCATGTACGAAGGTTTCCTTGAGCACTTCCCAAAGAGTTTAGTTTCTAAAATTTTTTTCACTATACTTTTATGTAAAGTACCATTGTAAGGTAGTAATCGAGGCACCTTGAGAGTTACATACATTTGTATTAAAACTCACAGTTAACAATGGTTGTATTCTATATGACAGTTCAACAGTTGTATAAATGAAGTTGTATTTGAATTTTGTACCATGTATCTGGCGACTCAAAATGGGTGATGTATACTTAATTTTAGGGAAGTCACATATCCTGTCTGTGCGGATTACGTATGACCTGGTTCCATTCTTTATTATTCTGTTGGAAAATCCTGTCTGTGCGGATTACGCATGACCTGGTTCCATTCTTTATTATTTTATTGGAATATCCTGTCTGTGTGGATTATGCATGACCTGGTTCCATTCTTTATTACTCTGTTGGAATAATCTGTCTACGTGGATTACTGCATGGCGGCAAAAATCCATTTGTGGTTTCATATATTCTATTATACTCAGTTGGTTAAAGTTTTAGCTTCTATACTCCATGAAATTAGTGGAATATCCTTGATATTTGCGCTTCATCCAGTATCTTTTCATGTAAATATTCTTCTGAGCATTCTTGAATTTTACATCACAAAATAGTATCATGTTGACAATTTGGACGTTATTGATTTCTGGATAAATTAAATTGTAAATCTTTAAAAATTTATCCTAAACTTGTTTTATTGAATTCTTATATCATTGTTATCATCCTCATGGTTATAATATGTTGAAAGTTATCTATGGCCTGTAGTGCATAGATGGACATGGTATGATTATGACCAGGGATTATTTGGTATAATCATGACCGTAATATTACAAATGATGTGGTAAACATCATCATTGGTTGTAAAGCATTGATGGACAGTTATTGGCATGATCATGACCATTGATGAATACACGAAAATCGATCCTTGGCCCGTAGTGCATGGATAATTTGTGTTCGTGATACTAATAAATATCCTTGGCCGTAGTGCATGGATGATGTGGATTATTTATTAAGTTGAGTCTCAGCGATAATAGTAATGAAAAAACCTTTTAAATCATAGAAGATATACGATTTTATTCTCTACTTGACTCTTCTAATGAATTGCTTGTTCCGTTGCAGTTAAACTTGATGTTTGTTATATTTTATCAGTTTAACACTGTTGAAGGCTATTGATAATTTATTTTGCATTATCTTAGTAATAATATTTCTTACTGGGCTAGTTGAGCTCACCCTTTTGCTTTCATTGATTTCTTCAGGAAATGAGAATGTAGCAGGGACTAGTCAGGGAATGGAGTGACAGTCCAGATGATAGCATTAGTAGTCCTCATTATTCTATGAAATAGTGTGATAATAAATGTATTGAGGACTTATTTTGAGTTTGAATATTGTCTAGAAGATAATATTTGTATTAAAACTCACAGCTCATGTTGTATATTTAAGGTTGTATTTGTATTCTGTACCATGTATTTGGAGACTCAGAATATGTGATGTATACTTATTTTGGGGGCGTCACACTCAACCACTTTTTCTTTGATTGTTTCGCATTCTTTATCTTGTAGTTGAGCACTCTTCACTTTGTCCACCAAAGTTGGACTAGCATCTATCTGAAATAGTCGTTCATCTGATTCCTTTGGAAATTTGATTTCCAACTCTAGCTTTGTCATTGCTAAAATAAGCTCTTCCTGAGTAGTTATCAGCATTAACTTCTCCCGACCTTTCCTGCTCAAAGCATCCGCAACCACATGTTTCATATCAGCATTAACTATGACCTACCTAAGTTTATTTGGTATTTAATTGGTCAGTCAGAGTGTAGGGATAATATGTTTCATGTCAATTTACCCTTGTTTTGTGGCAGTATTTGAAAATGGCATCCGAGAATGTTGAGAACATCAATGGAGCACACGAGACCGTTAAGTCTCCACAGATCAATAACCAGGACAATGTGCATCAGGAAGGAGACAATCCTCATGCAAACAACAACACTGACCAAATGATGAACGATGGAATGTTCCGAGGCTTCATGAAATTCATTCAACATCAGGCGAGAGCTGCTCCTGTCCAAAATGCAGGTGGAAACACTGACAACTCTGGCAACTCTCGGACGGTCACCGCCAAACAATTCAAAGAGCTGGGGCCACCGGAGTTTATTGGAGAGCCAAAACCACTTAAGGCTGAAGCATGGATAAAACAGATAACCATGATATTTGATGTCTTGGGATGCTCCGAGGAACAAAAGGTTCCCTTCGCCACCTTTATGTTGCGTGAAGAGGAAGATTATTGGTGGGAATCTGTAAAACGTACCCAGCCTGACGCACTCAAGATGTCTTGGGAGAAGTTCTAAGAGCTGTTCAACGACAAGTACTTTCCCGAAAATATTCGTCACATAAACGAGGTGGAGTTTATCAAGTTGGAAACAAAACAATATGACCGTGTCGCAATACGAGGCTAAATTTGCGGAGTTATCCTGGTTTGTATCCCATTTGGTTGATAATGAGGAGCGAATGACCCGAATGTTTTTAACTGGTTTGAAATCGGAGATACGACAATATCTTATTTCTCATAAACTGTGTTTGTATTCAGATGTTATAAATAGGGCTCAATTATTGGAGCGCGATAACGAGTCAAAACAACCAAGAGAAAGCAGCCGGCAGAATGAAAATACCAGTGGTAACAGTCATCGAAGCGGTGACAACAAACGTGCAGGGAATCAACATGCCAAAAATTGTAACCACTTCGGTGGTAATCATAGCCAAGACAATAAAAATGGACATTAAAAGAAAAGGAGATTCAACAATGATGGAAAGACGTCAGCAACAACACCCGTTGTTAAGGAAGGAGAACGACCACCTATCATATGCTTCAAATGCGGAGGGGAGGGACACATCAGTCCAAACTGCATGATGCCATCAAAAGCATGTTATTAATTGTGGAAGAGAAGGTCACTTAGCTCGATTTTATCGTTCACCGAACATAGATTCAGCTAGGATAGAGGCATCAAAGGCCGTCCCAGAAAAGTCAAAGCCGGTAGTGCAAGGGAGAGCGTTTGTTGTGACCTCCCAGAAAGTAAGGAACCCGAACTAGTTTATCACGGGTAAGCTTATCATAAACTCTAGCGAAGTCTATACCTTATTTGATACCGGTTCTACCCATTCTTTTATTTCTCCTACTTGCGCTCAACATTTAAATTTGACTCCGGAGAAATTAGACTTTAACTTATCTGTTGAAACTCCATTAGGAGAAACCTTCATTACATCCACTGTTTATAAGTCTTGTTTGATTCAAATCGGTAACCGCATGTTACCTGTTGATTTTATCTCCTTAAAAATACTTGCATTTGACGTGATTCTAGGGATTGATTGGTTAACTACTCATCATGCTAAAATTGATTGTTTTCGTAAAGTTGTTAGCTTTCATATTCCTAATAAACCTATTATGCGAATTCAAGCGACCAAACCATTAAAATCAATCACGGTTATCTCAAGCCATAAAGCTATTCGTTTATTGAAAAACGGATGTCAAGCTTTTTTAGCTCATGTCACGAATTTAAACAAAAATACGTCAGATTTGAAGGATATTTCTATTGTTAATAAATTTCCTGACGTATTCCCTGAAGAACTTCCTGGCCTACCTCCAGAGCGTGAAGTTGAATTTTGTATCGACCTTGAACCTGGTACAAAACCCATTTCCAAAGCCCCATGTCGAATGGCTCCTATTGAACTTCAGGAGTTAAAGACCCAATTGCAGGAATTGTTAGATAATGGTTTCATTCGTCCTAGTACGTCTCCTTGGGGTGCTCCTATTCTATTCGTGAAGAAGAAAGATGGGAGTATGCGACTTTGTATTGATTATTGAGAGTTGAATCATGTCACCATCAAAAATAGGTACCCATTGCCACGTATTGATGACCTGTTTGATCAGTTACAAGGAGCACAAATTTTTTCAAAGATCGATCTTCGTTCTAGATATCATCAGCTGAAGGTTGAAACTGAGGATATTCCAAAGACTGCCTTCAGAACTCGGTACGGGTATATTCTTAGTCATGTCTTTTGGATTGACTAATGCTCCTGCTGCCTTCATGGATATGATGAACCGAGAATTCAAGGAATATTTGGATCACTTTGTGGTCGTCTTTATTGATGACATCCTTATTTATTCCAAAAGCCGTGAAGATCATGAGCAACACTTGAGGCCGATACTCCAAAAGCTTCGTGAATATAAGCTTTATGCAAAGTTAAAGAAATGCGAGTTCTGGCTTGAGGAAGTAACATTCCCTGGGCACGTAGTATCAAGTCATAAAATATCCGTTGACCCAGCAAAGATTGAAGCTATTCAAAGCTGGGAGAAACCCAAATCAGTGACCGAAGTACATAGCTTTCTCGGTTTAGCTTGTTATTATCGGAGATTCGTGGAAGGATTTTCTCGAATCGCTACTCCATTAACTCAGCTAAATCGGAAAGATACAAAGTTTTGTTGGAACGAGGAATGTGAGAAGAGTTTTCTAGAACTCAAAAGGAGACTCATTTCAGCACCTGTTCTGACAATACCATCTGGTTCAGAGGGATTTGTCATCTACAGTGATGCTTTGGGCAAAGGGTTAGGATGTGTTCTCATGCAACATGGGAAATTCATAGCCTATGCCTCAAGGAAACTCAAAGAATATGAGAGGAATTATTCTACTCATTATCTAGAGTTGGCAGCTGTTGTCTTCACACTTAAAATTTGGAGGCATTACTTGTATGGAGAGAAAGTGAAGATCTTTACGGATCATAAAAGCCTCAAATATTTCTTCACTCAAAAGGAACTCAATATGCGACAACGACGCTGGCTTGAACTATTGAATGATTATGATCATACCATCCAATACCATCCTGGAAAAACGAACGTGGTAGCTGACGCATTGAGTAGAAGATCATATGCGGGTACGGGTGCAATATTCACAACACAAAAGCCCATTTTATGTGACTTGAAAAGGATGGAGATAGAGTTAAATACTCTAGGGACCTATGTGATGATGGCGAATATACAAGTAGCTAGAACCGACTTTAATTGATAAAGTTAAAGTTGCTCAAATTACAGATCTAGAGCGGATGCGTATGAGGAAGAAAGTGCAAGAAGGTGTTATGCCGGAAAGCAAGAATCGATGAAGAAGGAAAACGTCGAGTCAACTCCAGACTTTGTGTTTCTAACGACCCTGATTTAAAGTATAAAATCATGATGGAGGCGCACAATACACCGTTTGCAATCCATCTTGGGAGTACCAAAATGTATCGTGATCTTCGACATACATTTTGGTGGAGCAATATAAAGAGAGAGATAGCATAGTTTATCTCAAGGTGTTTAACTTGTCAACGAGTCAAGGCGGAGCATCAAGTACCAAAAGGTCCATTGCAACCACTTGAAATTCTAGAATGGAAGTGGGAGCACATTACAATGGATTTCGTTACTGGTCTTCCCAAGGTTTCTCAAGGCACAGATGCAATTTGGGTCATTATTGATAGATTGACCAAGGCTGCTCATTTCTTACCAATACGAGAAACTTATACACTTGAACATCTTGATAGTATGTACATAAATGAGATTGTAAGACTGCATGGTATGCCAGTATCCATAGTTTCTGATCGAGACCCAAGATTTACTTCAAGATTTTGGGTTAGTTTGCAAAAAGCTTTGGGCACGGATTTACGTTTTAGCTCGGCATATCATCCTCAGACGGACGGGCAGTCGGAGAGGAATATTCAAACTCTTGAAGATTTATTAAGACTCCGTGTCCTTGACTTCAAAGGAAGTTGGGACAAGTTCTTACCATTGCTGGAGTTTTCCTACAACAACAGTTATCAAGAAAGTATTGGCATGACTCCATTTGAAGCGTTGTATGGAAGAAAATATCGTTCTCCAGTATGCTGGGATGAGGTGGGTGAAACAATGTTGTTGGGACCAGAATTGGTACGTATGACTACGGAAAAGATTCAAATGACCTGAGAACGTATAAAAACCTCACAAGATCGACAAAAGAGTTATGCTGATCTTCATCGAAAGGACGTAGAATTCAATATTGGAGATCATGTGTTGTTACGTGTTGCTCCATGGAAAGGAGTTACAAGATTTAGAAAGAGAGGAAAGCTCAATCCTCGATTCATTGGCCCATTTTTAATCCTCGATCGAGTAGGAACTGTGGCCTATAAACTTACGTTACCGCCAAGTATGTCTCGTGTTCTTAATATTTTTCACATATCCATGTTACGTAAATATGTGAAAGACCCGAACCACATTATTGAGTTAGAACCGGATGAAATAGAGGAAGATTTAATGTATGAAGAGGTTGCTGTTAAAATCTTAGATAAGAAGGAACATATTCTACGCTCCAAGGTTATACCTCAAGTCAAAGTTTTGTGGAGAAACCACGATGATGAGGAAATGACCTGAGAGTTAGAATCTGAAATGAAATAAAAGTATCCTCACCTCTTCGATATACCAGGTACGCACCCTAATTTCGAGGACGAAATTTTATAAGAAGGGGAGGTTGTAAGACCCCAACTTTTTGAATAAAGATTAAATTTTCTCGAAATATATTTTTGAATATTATGGTGTGGATTTGATATAATGTTATAGTTGTGGGTAATATTTATAAATTTTACAAAGTACGCAAGTTGGTATATAATATTCGATTGGTCGGGGAATATTCATTTTAACAGGGAATATTCGTACAACGGCACAATCATTGGTGGACCCACAACGAAATTATTATCAGATTGAGAAAATGACAAAAATACTTTATGAAAATAACGGCAGAAGTTTTACCGTTAACTGTTAAACTACCCGGTAGTAAAAGTACAGTAATACGCGTGGTTGCATAGTAGCACACAGTATTTATTATTGATGCTTACGTGAGAAGTCACTCAGTCATACTCAATTATTGCTACAGTAATTGATGCATCATATCTCTCTTTTTATTGATTCGATTATTGTCATAGTATCATCTGCATAATATGTTATTTTATTAAATCAATAATTGAGATGACAAAGTTATTCATATTATTAAATTACAATATTTACAATGTCTAGAAGTTCTGTCAAGGAGAGGTTTGGTCACCTAATTGCGCGCCAATAGGGAGAAATCCTAATTAGAAAGCCCCCTCTTTCTTGGGAACGACCTGGTTGATAAATATTGTGAGTTATAATATTAATGATGAATGTTATTAAAATTGAAGTTGTGTTCGAAGTTGAATTTGGAGACGCGGATGTGATATTTGAGTTCGGAACGATGAAACTAGTAAAAATAGTCTATAAACACAAAATTTTCCGGAATTCACTATTTGGTCAAAAAGTCAATAGTTGACTTTTTCGGGAATAGTCAAACTTTGAAATTTTAAAATTTATATTTTTGATAAAAATGGTTTCATTGTGTTGGAATTATTTGTGTTAGTGAAAATCGACAATTATTTCGATAATAATTGATGTCTGGAGGTTATATTGACCAATCGGGTATTTAACTGGATAAATGAGCAATTGATTGCTATTATTTCACATGATTATAACTATTTGTTCACATGTGTATACTATTGTTTCACATTCTTGTTACTATTAGGGGAGTTGGTGCAAGATTGATAATACTTGCATGACTAAGTTAAAAATAAAGGTATAGATGTATGTACTATACTGTAATTCGTATTTTCACATGTCTAGAACTATTGATTCACATAATTTACTATTGAATCACATCATTTACTATTAGGGGAGGTGGTGCAAGTTTGATAATACTTTCATGACTAAATTAAAAATAAAGGAAAAGTTGGAGGTATTGTACTGTAATTATTTGAGCCCCAAAAAGAGCAATTATCGAAACTATATTTTTCTATAAATAGAAGCTCATTCTTCCTTCATTTCTCACCAATTCACAAAATCTTTAGAGCGATTATTATAGAGAGAAATTATAGAAAGAAGAAGAGAAGTTTGCTACCTCACTATTCCAGTATCCAATTTTTCTAAGGTAGAGAGTATTATTTCTTTCTTATCCATGAAGAGAAATTTTATTATTCCATTCTTTATTATTCTGTTAGAATAACCTGTATACGCGGGCTACCATATACTTGGTGAAATTTTTCTGTTGTTCCATTCTTTATCATTATGTTGGAACATCCTGCCTGTATGTTCTACGGCGGACCTGGTTCCGTCTTTATTATTCTGTTAGAATATCCTGTCTGTGCGTTTTACGACGGACCTGATTCCGTCTTTATTATTCTGTTGGAATATCCTGTCTGTGTGTTTTACGCTGGACCTGATTCCGTCTTTATTATTTTGTTGGAATATCCTGTCTGTGCATTTTACGCCGGACATGATTCCGTTATTTATTATTCTGTTGGAATAACCTGCCTGTGCGGTCTATCGCTAGCCTGGTGATTTCTTTTGTTATTCCATTCCTTATTATACTCAGTTGGTAAAAGTTTTGACTTCTATACTCCATGAAATTAGTGGAATAAAATTCAAAACTTCTATACTCAGTTGGTTAAAGTTGTATCCCGTGTCTCTTCATCTTTGCACACACCCTTCTACACGTTGAGAGTCGTGTTGCTTGCTTTTGCCCGGACTTCGGTCCGTGGTTTCATTTCAGTCTATATATATATATATTCACATTTATATATATTAACTGTGTGTCGAACTCTGTTCGATGAGCCTAGACTTCGGTAAGGTGTGTTTACTGCTTTAATATATATATATATATATATATATATATATGAACTGTGATCGGACTCTGTTCGATGAGCAAGGATTTTACATCCGGTGCGTTTACTCTGCTTTTATATGTATGTATATATATATATATATATATATATATATATATATATATATATATATATATATATTTATATATATGAACTGTGGTCGGACTTTGTTCGATGAGCCTGGATTTTATATCCGGTGCGTTTATTTGCTTATATATATATATATATTTCGTCCCACATGGAGTTTACTTCATGGTGGTTGATCGCTTTTACAGCTTTCTTTACATTTCGTCCTGCCTGGAGTTTACTTCGTGGCAGTTGACCGCATTTACAGCTTTATATACATTCTGTCCCGCCTGGAGTTTCCTTCGTGGAGGTTGACCGTATTTACAGCTTTATTTACGTTTCGTCCCGCCTGGAGTTTCCTCCGTGGCAATTGATAGCTTTTAACAACTTTATTTACATTTTGATCCCCCATGGAGGTGCTTCGTGGTTGGTGATCCTGTATATATATATATATATATATATATATATATATATTTACAGCTTTTATATATATACATGTTTACTGCTTTTATATAAACTGCAGCATTTTGTGAGCCTAGGAATCATGTGATCACAGATTCATCCCATTGAATCTAGATTCGGTTCTCGTGATAGACATTTTCAGCTGTAAGCTACTTGTAAATTATTCTGCGGTGTCTAAATTTCCTCAGATGGTTTCCATACCCACGAGGAAGTCGGCATTATTTTTGTATATTATTTTCGTACGGATGCCTCGCATCCGTCAAATAAAATCAATCAAGCCGACCATTTAATAAAATGGGAGTGTAAAAGGTCTCAATTACTATTGAACATCAGGGTTTTAAAAAACCTTTTTATAAAACATCATTGCTATATCTTGCTAAAAACTGAATTTTCACATAAATTCAAATCCTGTGTATATAGGTTCGAACGAGGCCTCGCACTACTTCCAAATAAAAGTACATTGACCCACACACACACACACATTCAGATAATAGTTTCTTGAAAAGAGGCGGTCACCGTGGTAACACAGATGTCAGGGGGTGCCTAACACCTTCCCCCCGCATAATCAAGTCTCCGGACCCTAATGAATCTCGGTTTCACCGACCCGTTTAGCAGTGTCACATCACTGGGTCAATGTGCAAACCTTTTCTGGGTTGTGTTGGTACAACCATTTAAAAAACCAACTGGCGAGTCTTAACAGTCCATCGTCGACATTATACATGTCGGACCTTTTTCACTTGTTTTTTTAAACAAATCTCACGTAAAATGAGAACACCAAAGAACAAGTAACGGAAAGGGACATCCAAAAATCTCGACGTCGACAGGTGGCGACTCTGCTGGGGATAACAGTAAGAGGACTTAAGCCGCTATTACAATCTTTTCAAAACTATTATCTACTTATGTGTGGATGTTGCATTTACATTTAATGAATGTGTACGAATGCATTTCCTTATTGCACTTAGTGCTTCGCACCATAACTGCTTGTGATGTTAGTGCTTCGCACGATAACTGCTTGTGATATTAGTGCTTCGCCCTATATCTGCTTGTGATATTAGTGCTTCGCACATGTCATCATTTTCATATGGTGAGACGCGATGTATGTGAATGTATGTTGTGCGGTCCCTCCACCAGGAGGCTATCCCGTCGGTGTTTGATTACTGGACTCGTGAGAAGACTAATTCTCCGAGGCTCATGAAAGGCACCACCCAAATTCGCTCCAGTTGAAAGACTGGATTAACTTCCCGTCTAGTAGATTGCGATGATTTGGGAACCTTCATGCCAAAAAGCCGCGAGAGTAACCTAAGATAGGTCAGCCTCTGATAAACCCAAAATGGAGGAAAGTCTCTTCATGCTCTCATTTCAATTACTTGTAAACATAATTACTTGTAATTTCAGTCCATGTCTATCTCCATGTAATGAGAAATATGAAGAAATGTGTACACATACATATTAACATGCTATAAACAACTGACATCCGTTGTGCAGGATAAAATTCCTAAAATGGACACATCACATAGCATGTTATTGCATACATTCCCTAAAGACTAAACTATGCAAGTCTTTCGCAGGGAATCAATCAGACCTACTACCCGGTCAAAGTCCAAAAAGGCAACAGGCCTACAGTCAATCATGTCATCATCCGACCAGACTAAACTTAATCCAGTTTCTCGCAAAGAATTTGACGGATTAAGCAAACAAATTACAGATTTGGCTGTTCTATTCAAAAATTATACCAGTCTACACAGGGTCAGAAAATACCCCATAGCATCTACGCTCAAAGGACCTGAATGGACACTCCTGCCTTTGAGCGCCTCCGCCGGAACTCCTAATAAGGATCTGACGATAGTAGGGGTAATATTCGCCATTCAAGGCACTGGCTCGCAATCGCCAATCCATAGACGTCATCATCACCTTGTAATCCAGCAGATGGAGTGACTGAGTCTGATGAAACCATCGCTCAGACAAAGCCCTGAGGTAACCCCAGGGACATCGACGGGGAAGGATGGAGAAAAATGCCCCCGAATCCCCACTCATGCACTACCGCTCTGTAGTTAGGATGAAGCGCCTGGTACATGGAGTGAATGCAAAACCAGTTCCCTCGAGGCTGTGTAAATCCTGGAACCTGCATGAAATGCAGATCAACATCAAAACCCTTTAATCCTCATCAATAGGAAAGAATGAAAATCAAAGTCTAACGCCATACCTCGTTATCATTCAAATACATTGATGGATGTCTGCCCAAATCACCCAGCAACTCTGGGTTCACCACCTGAATGATTGGAAGCTCCCTGCGAGGGACATGTGCAGCAGGAGCGGGATCCTCAATCGAAATATCCGCCTCCTCGTCCTTAACGTCTGGAACATCTACTTAGATAGGACGTATCATGGCCTCCACCAACCGGTGAGGCTGTCTGACAGAACGAGGACGAGGCACTTCAGAAGCCCTCCGCCGTACGCCAGAAACGGTCCTGTAAGAACTGCTCGGCTGATCTGGATCCATAATATCTGGACAACAAATCTCCAAATCACCTCAGAAAGGGATAGTGTAGAACACTTGTACGGTGACAGAATTTGTCGAAAGTAGCCCGAACTCAGCAGATCTGAAGATGGCTCGCGGTTTTCTCTATGCGAAGCGAGTTGAAAATGACTTGTGAAGACCAGCCTGCAGGATTTATGGTCTGCGCCTAGCTGCAGGCCCACCTGCGGCTGTAGCAGGTGCACCTGTGGCTCCCCTATGAGTGTCCCACCCCTCCAGCTCGGTCCAATTTGAGTTGAAACGGAGTTCTTACGGACTAGAAAGGTCAAATCGAGAATAAAAATGTCTCGCGATTGAGCAAAACTGCATACAATCCTCGTCTTCTCAAATGAAACTTTGAATTTGTACAGCACTCATTGGTAGTCACCTAAATACAAGGTATACCCTACCAATGATCCCAGTTGTCACAAGTCACATATGGCAATACCTTATACAGTTCCGATGCCGCCGACTCCGGGTCGTTACCCTACGTATATCCCCGACGGGGGTTACAACGTATATCCCCGATGGGGATTACAACATATATCCTCGACGGGGGTTACAACTTATATCTCCGGCGGGAGTAATAATGCGTGCTCAGCCGTTGACACACCTATCAGCGAAGATCAAGTAGCCTTGACGTTATCTGAGCCGATGGCCAATAAACCCATCAAAGCATTGAGGGCTGTGCGATTATTGTGCACTCACTCATAAGTCCCCAGTAGATCCCCGACGGGGGTTACAACGTGAAATTACGGCAAGGGCTTACAACGTACATTCAAGCCATTGACACACATGTCAATTGAGGTCAAGCAGCCTTGACGTTATTCCAGTCAATAGCGATTAAACCTATCAGAACTCTAGAGCTATCCAAGGTTTTCACACCAGACTACTCGTAACCGGCATATCCCCGGCGGGGGTCATAACGCAATGCTCCATTGATTCACATGTCAATGAAGGTCAAGCAGCCTTGACAGTATATCCCACAAGATTTTTCAACCGTTGATTCACATGTCGGTGAAGTACATGTCAACGAAGGTCAGGCACCCCTAACAACATTTGCTATTGGCAGTAAATCCAGCAGGATCTTGACATATGCTGGCGATACTAACCATGAAAGGTAAATGTTATCAAAGAGGATAGATGATAGAATATGTTATACACAACCTCAAATAGATCAAGCTTTATCCATGTAGATCTCTTACACATAAGAGGTACATCTTCAGGATCAAGTCATAATCAAGAACACATGAATTTGGTGATAACTCCAACATCAACATCCTAACAGATTCGGCTTACACATCAAATCTAGTCAGCATTGCCAATCCCCAGCATGTTGGGCTACAACCCTGTATATATGCATCATACATTTGCATCATGCCTGTCCGTGCGGTTTATCGCATGCCTGGTGAATTCTGTTGTTATTCTATTCTTTATTATTCTGTTAGAATATCCTGTCTGTGCGGATTACTCATGACCTGGTTCCATTTATTAATCTGTTGGAATATCCTATCTGTGCGGTTTATGCATGACCTGGTTCCATTCTTTATTATTCTGTTGCAATAACATGTCTGTGTGGATTACGCATGCCTGGTGAATTCTTCGGTTATTCCATTCTTTATTATTCTGTTGGAATAACATGTCTATGTGGATTACCGCATGCATGGTGAATGATCTTTCATATTCATTCCTTATTAAATAGTGGAAATGATTTGTCTACGTGGATTATCGCATGGCGGTCAAAAATTATGACACCCCCAAATCCGGGTACTTCAATTTCCACATGATTTGGTGTTCACTATTCAAACATCATATATCTATCTACCCATAATCAATGAAAGCAGTAATTATTAGAAATAAATCCTCTCCTTAAGGAGTTACATCGAAAGAATGCATAAATCCAAGGTTATACTAACCTTAATTCTTAACTGCAAAAAAATAAATAAATAATCATCTTACACATCATTAACATAAGTCTAAAACATAAATTCAATATCACATAAAACAACAAGTCTTCATCACTTCTTAATCTTGCCCTTGCCTTTGCTAGTAGAAGGCTCGTCGGTTCTTTCGTTCTTAATTGCAATGTTATTATTACGCAAGAGTGAGCACGATTGCCCATAAGTATAATAATGAAATAATAATATAATAACATGCGAGTGAATCAAAGACTTTTGGAATAAAACTCAACTTCTGACAAGAATGAATAACAAGAATCAAAAGATTTCTCAGGGTCATAAGACCTTGAACTATGTCCTAGGTTATCAAGAGTTACACTTGAAACCTTTAACAGTCATAATATTATGGACTCTTCTACTCGTACTTAGGGGGATCAGCCTTTAGTACCATACTGTGCACAATATCTTAACGCTAACGTATAAGTAATCCCTATACAGGGTTGTTCATCTCAGTTTGACATTAGAGTCCGCACCAAAGGAAGTTTAGTTTGGATAAATCAATAAGAGTTCTGATATTTAGAACAATCATCAACTATGGACTAGTCGAATCAAATAAGGTTCACTAGTCTAATATGGTTCAACAATAAATGATATTTAAATTGAGTAACAATCTCAAGAGGTATACAATAGAACAAGTATTGTATAACAGAATCATACTTTGAAAAGATAAATAATCTTCAATATAAAAATTTGAACTTGATTTAATAATAACGAGAATTTACTCGGTGTAATTTATAAACTTGAATAATGATAACAAGTAGGGTTAGGAAACTTGCCTCGTGCGTAGGCTAAACGATTACTGCTTCCGTTCACCACAAATCCTACACACATACCATATGTATTCACGACATTCATTAGTTTAATTTTCACTTAATATAAACTCCACTTTATTTAACAAATCATTACCATTCTAATTTAATTACTTAATTAAATTAGAATATTTTCATTCTCTTACTATTATTACACTCGAATAAATTATTTCATAATAATGTTCATCTAATATTTATTTTATTCCATAAATATCTCAATTAAAATATTTACTTTATTAATATTTTAATAATATTTGTCATCGAATATTTATTTTGTTCGATAAATATCTCAATTAAAATATTTAATTTATTTTATAAATATTTTAATAATAATTTTCATCGATTATTTATTTTATTCCATAAATATCTCAATTAAAATATTTAATTTATTTTATAAATATTTTAATAATAATTTTCATTGAATATTTATTTTATTTTTTATTTTTTTATTTTTATTTTTTATTTTTGCCTGCCGGGGTGGCGTAATTTAGTTTGGTAATGCCCACCGGGGGCGAGGTTACCCATACTCAGTTTTTGCAGTTCTGCAGTTCGCGAACATAACAAGGCCAAATTAGGCCAAAAATCTCTCACAAGTAAAATTATACGTTTTGTGAAGAACACAAAATATGACATTAACTTCCAGTTAGTTTATTTTTACACGAATTTAGACATATCCAAACACTGTAATACACATATAACTACTACTCAACCCTTCTAGCATGATTTTAAAATGTTAAAACACATAATTTGTAGAATCAACACATGTAATTTACTGTTCTTGGTGTTTTTGAAAGTTTTGAATATGAAAATCAACACTACGGATTCGTTATAACACCGAATCCGTTCATTTGAAGTTTGGTCTCTTCGTTTTAATATACATAATTATATACAATTATAAATTTTATGTAGTATCCCTGAATCCGGGCCCCGAATCGCCGCGGACTCGGTACACTAATTCTATAACTATTTACGGAAGATATAAACATAAATTGTTTATACATTACATTACACACTATTTCCCAAGGTCGAGTAACCTTAACTTAATACACATTTCATAAAATATCTATTACACAACAATATTTATCAAATTATACTATTACAAACTAGCCGCACATTTTATCCCAAGCCGGACTTGGCATTATCTTTTCCTGTATCCAAACGCATTCGCCATATCTGCAATGTTTTATCATGATATAGCAAGGGTGAGCATGAAAGTTGCCCAGCAAGTTTATATACAATAATATAACGATATATCATGATTGAAGAGTATGAATAAAGGGCTTGCTATAATTCATCAATATAATTGAGAACTAGCACGAACAAATTTTTGACTGAACAAGTATTATACATGAACAAACATTTCAGAACCAACTGGTAATGAAGGTGATCAGCCTTTCATACCTGACTTATACATGCAAGATGTACAGAATACAATTTTCGTGGCAATCAGCAATGATTAAACATTAGCTTGAAAAAAATACTCTTAATAGAGTTTAGTACAAAGAAAACTTGCCTGAACCGTTGATTACCGCAACACACTTTATAACGCTTTACCCGAAGACCTAATATTAGTAATATAGATCTCCAATATTAGAATAATATCATCACAGTATAATACTGTTATATTTATATACACAGAATAACCTAAACACATAGCACATAAGCCTATCAGTCTATAACACACATAAAACTAGGTATCAAGTCAAACTATTGCAGTCTGAGTTGAAACCGACATAATTCTAACATCTGGACGGTTTAGTCGGACAAAAATAGAGTTTAAGTTCAATTAAACCCTGCCTAAGCACTTAACCATTATCACAGATAATTTCTAATCAGACAAAACATTTTTCCTAGGCTCGTAATAATTTTCGGATAATTATTATCAATTATCAACATTTTTCAATCCGTAAAACCGTATTTAAATGAATTAAATACCACATAATACCTTAATCATTAATATTCATTTAATATAAAATATTAATGAAAATCATTACATAATATTATAATATAATTATAATATATCAAAGTATTTTTAATACCTTAAAATCATATTTATATGATTTTTAAACCTTTAAATCCATTATCCAGTAATTAATATTAATATTAAAATATTAATATTTTCATGCCAAAATATCAAAAGTTATATTTTATAACTTAAAATATTTTTATAACACTTAAATCATTTTATATGATTTTTAAAACATTAATACTAATTTTCCATAATTTATTTAATATATCTATTAAATAAACTAATTACCATTAATAGTGATTAATTAATGAATTTCATCACAAAATATTAAAAGTCATCAAAAATAACTTAAAATATTTTCTTACACCATAATATTATTTTTCATGATTTTTCATGAATTAAAATTATTTTTAAATAATTTATTTAATATTATAATTAAATAAATAAATATCATTTACATTCCAAAAATACTAAATATTTTTGAAATATACTCAAAATAGTTAAAAACTATTTTTCAGACTTTAAAATAATTTTTCATAATTTATTATGTATTTTTTAATAATTAAAATCCATTTTTTTCTAATTTTAAATTAATTTCTGAAAAATAATATTAATATGTCGCTAAAGACTTATAGCGACACTTTCTGTCGCTATAGGTGTTCTTGAGTGTTCTTGACAGTGCTCGGGTGGCTTGGTTTGACCGAGATTTAATCCGTGTTCTTGTTACTTTCTGGGTTGGTTAAAACTTTCAGATTGTAGTACTCATGTTCTACTATAACTATAAACTCATTTCATGACCAAACAACAACATAGCAGTAAGATCTGGGCTCCCGAAATGTCTGACAGACGTGTTCTTCATTTTCTGGGTTACCCAGAAAATGAAGAACAGTCAAGATACCTCCTTTGATTCTCTGTAACTTTGATTCTAGAGCATGTTTGTATGATCTAAAAGTTCCAACATGTAGTACACATGACAAGCTACAATTATATTACCTCATATCAACCTAAAAACATCACAAACAAAAGATCTAGCTCGGTCAAACTATATCAGAATATAAGTTCATCCGGTTTTCTGGGTTTTCCAGAAACCGTAAGTCAATGCCGAGTGGCCTTGTTTGACCACCCCTTACTTCGATTCGGTTTGCGATATAAGGAATATTAATACATTTATCTATAGTCCATAACGTACTACAACCTGATTACAACAAAATCAACAATACACATCAAAACTGACAGATCAAAGCATCAGAAAATGTTATCAGACCCGGTTACATGATTTCTGGGTTACCCAGAAATCAGTCGGTCAAGCTCGGTCAACTAACTTTGACCTTTAATAACGTACGATCTAGACCTGTTATGGATTTGATTCCAACTCCAGATGAAAGACCTCATGACGTACTAGCAATACAAACAGTTAAAACACAAAAACAACTAACAGACACCGATCTATGGTGTCTGGCATTCAACTGTCAGACAATAATTTTCCAGATTTCCAGATTTAAGAAATCTTCAATTTCGAGCATCAAAATGATATGGATCTAGGTTTTGACAACCCAGATCATCAAATGACACCCTCTAACACATATTTAACCAATCAATTACAACAAATAACATAAACTCTAAAGATTTCAAAAATTTAGGGTTTATACCTCTCTTGTCAAATCCTTGATCTTTGATCTCATTTACTGATTTCTGGTGTTCTAAAGGGTTATCTAGTGACTGAATCACTCCAGCAATTCGAAGGTTTTGGAGAGAGAAATGTAAGTTGAGAGCTTGTGTGTAAATGACCAAATTTTCTACACTTTCTCTTTCCTAATCTATATATATATATGATATAAAGTCCTAGATCTGCCAGCTAAGTTGCTGAGATTATGTGCACATGCTAGGGCTATGTTTAGACTAGGGTTATTCACCAACCATATTTTGCCAAGATTTGCAAGAAACCTAAAATAATACTAAAAAGGGCATTTATTTCCTTTCCTTAAATTTCTAGATTTTGCATTTGATGAATCTCTTAATCTTATCATTTTAGAGTTTAGGGTTTAATCCTTTAGGGTTTATATTTTACCCCACAAATATTTAGCAACTTGGATTTTCAAAAAAATTTCCAATTAAATTTTAAAATAGAAAATTTTGATTTCTAATTTATAATTAGGGCCTCCTAATTATATCATAATCTCCTAATCATGAATCAGTCTTGCTAATTAGGACTAATTTATCCTAATTAAAATTTGTTAATTTAGCACTTAAGGCCACAATTGCATATTAGATTTCAAAACCACATTTTAGGGTTTTAAATAAGAAAATAATATTTCAATTAGATTTCCTAATTAGATTAGGGTTTCTAATAACTTAACAATTAGGATTTATATTTCCTAATTAACATTGATAATATAGCAATTAAATCCACCACTGCACAATTAGGGTTCAAAATGGTCATTAGGGTTCAAAACCCTTGAATTAGGGTTTCTACTAGAAAAATTAATTTTCTAATTTAGAAATTTAATATCGTAATTAGCTTAGAGTTTTCTAATTACTCATAAATTGAAATAATTAGGTTTAGGGTTTCCTAATTAGCATTGCTAATTTTAGCAATTAAATTCATAATTGAGCATTAGGGTTTCTGACGGAACAATAAGGGTTCCAAAAATTAAAAATTAGGGTTTGCTAATTAATTAACCTTTACCCTAATTAGACTTATAATTTAAATCACTTGAGCATTATAATTCTCCGTTATATACCTAGATTAGGCTTTCATTTTATCAGAATCTAAAATTAGGGTTTTCAGATCTGGTATAAGGGTTTTCTAATAATCAATTAGAATTTCCAGTAATTCATTAGAGTGTTCCCTAATTAATTAAATATTAATGACGTTTAACCTTGTATATAGCATTGCATTCCCAATCTAGGGTTTTCAATATCCGATTTAGGATTTCGAACTTCCGGAACTGAAACTAGGGTTTCCAAAACCGATTTCTAGGGTTTCTTATTAGACGTTAGGGTTTTCTAACTGAACGTTTGACGTTCTTAATATATTCATAGGGTTTGATACAGATATAAATTATCTGATCAACCCATGACCCTTAACCACATTCTGAACACATCATTAACCATATATACAGAACATATTCACATAAATCCTTAATCCTGAATAATTCACCTATATTCTTCACAGAATTTTGAAACCCTCAAAATTCCTTCCCAAAAACATCATATGCATACACTTATTTTCTATCTAGGTCTATTATTTGACCTTAAATCAATCATTTAAGATTTTAATAAATTGTCTAATTTCTCGGGTTGTCACATTCACCCCTCCTTCTAAGAATTTCGTCCCTGAAATTCACCTTACACCTTACACCGTGCACCTTACACCATTCACACATATTTCACATGCTACCCAATGTACCACTCACAAGGGTAAAATTTTAAAACTGTGCTGAGAAATCGTATAGACTGTTTGTTTTTCATTTTCGCAAAGGTTTTATGGAAATTCATCCACAAACTGTCTTTACTTACGGACATAAAGGGTGATTAGCCCGATATGCCCTGTACTGGCCAAGTACTGATTTTATCTGTTTTCCCATCACTGCCAAAGGCACAAAAATTTTACCTCAGTCTTATTTGATTCCACAGCAAAATAATTTGGTTTGGGAAATTTCTTTCAATAAAACATTTTTGAGAATGACGTCATGATGCCGCACTGTCTTTAACAGTCCGTTGAGGATTTCGTCATTTTGTGACTTTGTTATACTACATCATACTGTAGTGGGCTGACGATCCTTAGATCACATCCAACACCAAGTAATTCTGCATTGATAACTCCATCATTTTTTATCATCTCTGCACCAGGTCACATGGTACATAAGTGATAAATAAAAACAATTTTTTTTAAAAGGCACATAGTGCGTATTTAGCTTGATGTCAAAAATTGAGGTTTAGCAAAGCTAGGGTTTTAGGAAAACCTAAATCTCCTCTAATGATCATATGCTTAACAATCTATCTGTTCCTATAATCCTTAACACTCCATTCACACACAACTATACCCAGTTCATAAAACCACACTTATGAGTTCATAACCTGGCCACGATTATATGAGTTTACGAACTTACCCTAGTCTGACCTTTGGCGTCAGTTCGCTGAGGGGCTCATAAACATTTCATATAACTATAAGTCAAGAATGTCACATAAGTATGAGTTCTAAGAACTCGTACTTAATCTTATATTCTCTACCTATGACCTATTTATCTGTATATAATAACTAGCGTGACACAATATTTCAATTATTACCAATGCCACCAACTAAGTAATTTTTACACCAAGTACAATTCCCCGCCCATACAAGGAATCATACAACTCAGTTGCTAACACGAGTCCTCATTGAAATCCCCACCTAATCTTAACCCCTTTTTTAATACGAATTCAATTCGTATTCATAATCCATAACTCTTTTATGAGTTTTCATAGTACCATTTAATAGTACAACTTACACACAGCATCTTGTTGTAAACTTTTCAATCATAAGATCGATTCTTTCTGACTGTCATAACCTTATCAGATCACGGGGTGATCTTATCGTATATATTACGATTTATTTCTATGCCTATGATCGTTTAGTTTTACGATTTCCTATTCCTGCACTTTCAGTCTTTTAGACTCGATCTATTCACCATTACTGTTCAACTTTATTATCAGAGTTAGGGAACTCTGTGTCTTTACACTCACCGAGATTCATCTTTGAATCTTACCGACCAACTAACTCTATGTGAGTTAGTCGTATCCTAATCACTGCGGTTATTGGTCTCAGGTATTCCTACCTAAGCTTTATAACCAACAACTATGATACCAACTGTAGTATCCCTGAATCCGGGCCCCGAATCGCCGCGGACTCGGTACACTAATTCTATAACTATTTGCGGAAGATATAAACATAAATTTTTTATACATTACATTATACACTATTCCCCAAGGTCGAGTAACCTTAACTTAATACACATTTCATAAAATATCTATTACACAACAATATTTATCAAATTATACTATTACAAACTAGCCGCACATTTTATCCCAAGCCGGACTTGGCATTATCTTTTCCTGTATCCAAACGCATTCGCCTTATCTGCAATGTTTTATCATGATATAGCAAGGGTGAGCATGAAAGTTGACCAGCAAGTTTATATACAATAATATAACGATATATCATGATTGAAGAGTATGAATAAAGGGCTTGCTATAATTCATCAATATAATTGAGAACTAGCACGAACAAATTTTTGACTGAACAAGTATTATACATGAACAAACATTTCTGAACCAACTGGTAATGAAGGTGATCAGCCTTTCATACCTGACTTATACATGCAAGATGTACATAATACAATTTTCGTGGCAATCAGCAATGATTAACCATCAGCTTGAATAAAATACTCTTAATAGAGTTTAGTACAAAGAAAACTTGCCTGAACCGTTGATTACCGCAACACACTTTATAACGCTTTACCCGAAGACCTAATATTAGTAATATAGATCTCCAATATTAGAATAATATCATCACAGTATAATACTGTTATATTTATATACACAGAATAACCTAAACACATAGCACATAAGCCTATCAGTCTATAACACACATAAAACTAGGTATCAAGTCAAACTATTGCAGTCTGAGTTGAAACCGACATAATTCTAACATCTGGACGGTTTAGTCGGACAAAAATAGAGTTTAAGTTCAATTAAACCCTGCCTAAGCACTTAACCATTATCACAGATAATTTCTAATCAGACAAAACATTTTTCCTAGGCTCGTAATAATTTTCGGATAATTATTATCAATTATCAACATTTTTCAATCCGTAAAACCGTATTTAAATGAATTAAATACCACATAATACCTTAATCATTAATATTCATTTAATATAAAATATTAATGAAAATCATTACATAATATTATAATATAATTATAATATATCAAGTATTTTTAATACCTTAAAATCATATTTATATGATTTTTAAACCTTTAAATTCATTATCCGGTAATTAATATTAATATTAAAATATTAATATTTTCATGCCAAAATATCAAAAGTTATATTTTATAACTTAAAATATTTTTATAACACTTAAATCATTTTTATATGATTTTTAAAACATTAATACTAATTTTCCATAATTTATTTAATATATCTATTAAATAAACTAATTACCATTAATAGTGATTAATTAATGAATTTCATCACAAAATATTAAAAGTCATCAAAAATAACTTAAAATATTTTCTTACACCATAATATTATTTTTCATGATTTTTCATGAATTAAAATTATTTTTAAATAATTTATTTAATATTATAATTAAATAAATAAATACCATTTACATTCCAAAAATACTAAATATTTTTGAAATATACTCAAAATAGTTAAAAACTATTTTTCAGACTTTAAAATAATTTTTCATAATTTATTATGTATTTTTTAATAATTAAAATCCATTTTTTTCTAATTTTAAATTAATTTCTGAAAAATAATATTAATCTGTCGCTAAAGACTTATAGCGACACTTTCTGTCGCTATAGGTGTTCTTGAGTGTTCTTGACAGTGCTCGGGTGGCTTGGTTTGACCGAGATTTAATCCGTGTTCTTGTTACTTTCTGGGTTGGTTAAAACTTTCAGATTGTAGTACTCATGTTCTACTACAACTATAAACTCATTTCATGACCAAACAACAACATAGCAGTAAGATCTGGGCTCCCGAAATGTCTGACAGACGTGTTCTTCATTTTCTGGGTTACCCAGAAAATGAAGAACAGTCAAGATACCTCCTTTGATTCTCTGTAACTTTGATTCTAGAGCATGTTTGTATGATCTAAAAGTTCCAACATGTAGTACACATGACAGGCTACAATTATATTACCTCATATCAACCTAAAAACATCACAAAAAAAAGATCTAGCTCGGTCAAACTATATCAGAATATAAGTTCATCCGGTTTTCTGGGTTTTCCAGAAACCGTAAGTCAATGCCGAGTGGCCTTGTTTGACCACCCCTTACTTCGATTCGGTTTGCGATATAAGGAATATTAATACATTTATCTATAGTCCATAACGTACTACAACCTGATTACAACAAAATCAACAATACACATCAAAACTGACAGATCAAAGCATCAGAAAATGTTGTCAGACCCGGTTACATGATTTCTGGGTTACCCAGAAATCAGTCGGTCAAGCTCGGTCAACTAACTTTGACCTTTAATAACGTACGATCTAGACCTGTTATGGATTTGATTCCAACTCCAGATGAAAGACCTCATGACGTACTAGCAATACAAACAGTTAAAACACAAAAACAACTAACAGACACCGATCTATGGTGTCTGACATTCAACTGTCAGACAATAATTTTCCAGATTTCCAGATTTAAGAAATCTTCAATTTCGAGCATCAAAATGATATGGATCTAGGTTTTGACAACCCAGATCATCAAATGACACCCTCTAACACATATTTAACCAATCAATTACAACAAATAACATAAACTCTAAAGATTTCAAAAATTTAGGGTTTATACCTCTCTTGTCAAATCCTTGATCTTTGATCTCATTTACTGATTTCTGGTGTTCTAAAGGGTTATCTAGTGACTGAATCACTCCAGCAATTCGAAGGTTTTGGAGAGAGAAATGTAAGTTGAGAGCTTGTGTGTAAATGACCTAATTTTCTACACTTTCTCTTTCCTAATCTATATATATATGATATAAAGTCCTAGATCTGATGTTGCCAGCTAAGTTGCTGAGATTATGTGCACATGCTAGGGCTATGTTTAGACTAGGGTTATTCACCAACCATATTTTGCCAAGATTTGCAAGAAACCTAAAATAATACTAAAAAGGGCATTTATTTCCTTTCCTTAAATTTCTAGATTTTGCATTTGATGAATCCCTTAATCTTATCATTTTAGAGTTTAGGGTTTAATCCTTTAGGGTTTATATTTTACCCCACAAATATTTAGCAACTTGGATTTTCAAAAAAATTTCCAATTAAATTTTAAAATAGAAAATTTTGATTTCTAATTTATAATTATGGCCTCCTAATTATATCATAATCTCCTAATCATGAATCAGTCTTGCTAATTAGGACTAATTTATCCTAATTAAAATTTGTTAATTTAGCACTTAGGGCCACAATTGCATATTAGATTTCAAAACCACATTTTAGGGTTTTAAATAAGAAAATAATATTTCAATTAGATTTCCTAATTAGATTAGGGTTTCTAATAACTTAACAATTAGGATTTATATTTCCTAATTAACATTGATAATATATCAATTAAATCCACCACTGCACAATTAGGGTTCAAAATGGTCATTAGGGTTCAAAACCCTTGAATTAGGGTTTCTACTAGAAAAATTAATTTTCTAATTTAGAAATTTAATATCGTAATTAGCTTAGAGTTTTCTAATTACTCATAAATTGAAATAATTAGGTTTAGGGTTTCCTAATTAGCATTGCTAATTTTAGCAATTAAATTCACAATTGAGCATTAGGGTTTCTGACGGAACAATAAGGTTCGAAAAATTAAAAATTAGGGTTTGCTAATTAATTAACCTTTACCCTAATTAGACTTATAATTTAAATCACTTGAGCATTATAATTCTCCGTTATATACCCAGATTAGGCTTTCATTTTATCAGAATCTGAAATTAGGGTTTTCAGATCTGGTATAAGGGTTTTCTAATAATCAATTAGAATTTCCAGTAATTCATTAGGGTTTTCCCTAATTAATTAAATATTAATGACGTTTAACCTTGTATATAGCATTGCATTCCCAATCTAGGGTTTTCAATATCCGATTTAGGATTTCGGACTTCCGGAACTGAAACTAGGGTTTCCAGAACCGATTTCTAGGGTTTCTTATTAGACGTTAGGGTTTTCTAACTGAACGTTTGACGTTCTTAATATATTCATAGGGTTTGATACAGATATAAATTATCTGATCAACCCATGACCTTTAACCACATTCTGAACACATCATTAACCATATACACAGAACATATTCACATAAATCCTTAATCCTGAATAATTCACCTATATCCTTCACAGAATTTTGAAACCCTCAAAATTCCTTCCCAAAAACATCATACGCATACACTTATTTTCTGTCTAGGTCTATTATTTGACCTTAAATCAATCATTTAAGATTTTAATAAATTATCTAATTTCTCGGGTTGTCACATTTTATGACACAATATATGTTTGACGTATTAAAATTGCGAGTAAGGGCCATATAGCCATATTTCTATACTATGTAATTTTGCAGCAACAATATACGACATATATTTTATGAAACTGATGTTATGGTTCATACAACATAGTAAAAACATACTACGTTAACATATTAACACATATATGTGTAAATTTATAATACAACTTATGATTATCGTGTTAAATTTGGTATGTAAGGCCATATGGCGACATTTTCATACTCTGTAATTTTGTAGGAAGTATATACAACATGTTTTTATGAAACTGATGATATGGTTTATACAATATATATAATAAAACACGATATGATAACATTTATCACGTAATTTACACATAATCGTTACTCCTTTTTCAAGTACATCGCTTTTACAGAACATAAAAGACATTTTCTTAAAAACTTAAACAACGTAAATAAAAATTGTGTTGGAGAAATTACCCAAAGCGTAGAGTGTAGATTAGTAGGAATGATTCTTTCTCCTTTCTAAGACACTTCTTAAATCAAACAACTCTCATGTTTCTCTCTGACAAATTCTCAATCTCTCTCTGATTATTTTTTTCTAGACTTAGCAAAGAATGAAAATAAAGAAGACGTATTAATTTTATAAAAGAAACTGAGCGCAAAGTGGTGGTCAGTTAACCCATCATGGGTTAACTACTACTAATTTCCCTTAGGGCCTCGTTTGGCTGACAATAATAGACTCCCAAAATCCTTTAATTTAATGATTCTCTTATACTATAGTTTAAATCATGTCACACCCTTATACAATAATTTAAATATCTTATTTAATTAATTTAAATAAATATGATAATTTATCATTAATTCCCATAGTCATAAAATTAAATTTCTCATTTATTAAATAGGTCAAATTATTTAATATCTAAATAAATTAATTAAAATAACATTATGCTTATTAAATATTTCATTTAATTCAATAAGCTCACATAATTACATAATCTGAGTAGTAAAATTCTCCAAATTAATTTAATTAATATAACACATATAATTAAATTAATCTACCATAACTTCATTAATTAATTATTAAATCTAATAATTAAATCATCGAAAATATTTATTTAACTCAATAAATATTAAAATTAAATTACAAAAATCTCGTTCGTGACATCTTTCCCCCTTTAAAAGGATTCTGTCCCCAGAATCACTACTCAATAAATTCGACCCGTTACATTATCCCCCTTTACAAAGATTTTATCCCCAGAATCGCTTACATATAATTTAAGTAAATAAATGAGGATAATTCTTCATCATATTCTCTTCGAGTTCCCACGTAGCTTCTTCAGCATTGTGGTTCCTCCAAATTACCTTTACAGAAGGTATTACTTTATTCCTGAGAACTTGTTCTTTTCTGTCTATAATTTGAACAGGAATTTCTTCGTAAGACAAGTCTTTTTCAAAATGTAGGGGTTCGTATTCAATTACATGCTTGTAATCGGGTTTGCAGGGTTGTAATACAGAAACGTGGAAGACATTGTGGACATTCTCGAGTGTTGGAGGTAAGGCTACCTCATACGCAACTTCTCTGATTCTTCGTAGTACTTCAAAGGGTCCAATGAATCTTGTGCTTAATTTTCCTTTCTTTTCGAACCTGATCTTTCCCTTCCAGGGAGAGACTTTCAAAAACACATAACTACCCAGTTCAAACTCAACACTTTTACAATGTGGATCAGCGTATTTCTTCTGCCTATCTTTAGCTGCTACCAGTCTTGTTCGGATCACTTTAACTATCTCTGTTGTCTGTTGTACTAGTTCGGGACCTAATAATTGTCTCTCGCTAACTTCATCCCAGTATAGCGGAGTTCTACACTTTCTGCCGTATAACTCTTCATAAGGTGGCATGCCAATATTAGAGTGGTAACTATTGTTGTATCCGAACTCTACGAGCGGTAGGTGATCATCCCAATTTCCTTTAAAGTCCATTACACAGGTACTTAGCATATCTTCTAATGTCTAAATTGTTCTTTCGCTCTCTCCATCTGTCTGAGGGTGATATGTTGTACTCATTCGCAATTGCATACCCATATATTCTTGTAGACGTTTCCAGAAGTTGGATGTAAAGCGTGGATATCTATCGAAAACAATTGACACTAGAACTCCGTGCCTCGAAACAATTTCTTTCACATATAACCTTGCCAACTGATCTAAGTTGAATCTGATTTTGATCGGAAGGAAGTGTGCGAATTTCGTCAGTCGGTCAACGATAACCCATACTACGTCATAGCCTTTCTGAGTTGTCGGAAGGCCAACCACGAAGTCCATTATAATATGTTCTAATTTCCATTATGGGATCTCCAACAGTTGTAGTAACCCACTCGGTCTCTGATATTCTGCTTTCACTTTCTGACAAGTTATACATTTGGCAACACACTCTGCAACATTTCGTCAAATTTGGCGACCAGAAATGTTGTCGAAGATCTTGGTACATCTTGGTACTACCAGGGTGAATCAAATATCGTGAACTATGAGCCTCGCTCAAAATTTTTTCCTTAATCTATGTTATTTGTGGGACCCAAATTCTACTTTCAAATCTCAGTATTCCTTCCTTATCCATCTTAAATCTTGGTTCGATTCCTTCGGATATCTTCTTTTTCAGCTTTTTACAGTCTTCGTCCTGAAGTTGAGCATCCCTAACCTTATCTAATAGGGTTGTAACATATTGTATCTGGAATAGCTTCTCATCTATTTCCATAGGATACTTCACTTCCAACTCCAATTTCTCCATTTCTGAAATTAGTTCCTCTTGAGCGGTCAACATCATTAATTTCTCCCGACCCTTTCTACTTAAGGCATCAGTAACCACATTTGCCTTACCTGGATGGTATAAAATTTCACAATCATAGTCTTTAATTAACTCCAACCACCTTCTTTGGTGCATATTCAAGTCCTTCTGTGTAAAATTATATTTCAGACTATTGTGGTCTATATATATTTCACAATTCTCCCCATAGAGATAGTGCCTCCAGATTTTTAAAGCAAAAACCACTGCAGCTAACTCCAAGTCGTGGGTCAGATACCCCTTCTCGTAATCCTTCAATTGTTGAAACGCATACGCAATGACTCTGCTATTTTGCATAAGCACACATCCAAGTCCTTTATACGACGCATCACTAAAAATAACAAAATTTCATGTATTATCCAGAAGAGACAACACCGATGCTATACTCAACCTCTTCTTCAATTCTTGAAATCTTTCTTCACACTTCTCCTTCTAAACAAATTTCACAGCTTTTCTAGTCAAATTCGTTAATAGAGTTACGATCTTGGAAAAGTCTTGAATGAATCTTCTGTAATATCCTGCTAATCCAAGAAAACTTCGTACTTCCGATGGCGTCCTTGGCTGATCCTAGTTAATCACGGCTTCAACTTTGGATGGATTTACTGAAATTCCATTTTTATCGATCATGTGCCCAAGAAATTGTACCCGCTCGATCCAAAATTTGCATTTTGAAAACTTGGAATACAACTTCTCCCTTCTCAACACCTCCAGCGTTAATTTCAAATGTTCTTCATGTTCTTATTTGGTATTCGAATATACCAAAATGTCATCTATAAATACCACTACGAACTTGTCCAAAAACGGTTTGAACACACCATTCATTAGTCCCATAAATGTTGCAGGAGCATTCATTAGACCAAATGACATTACCAAAAATTCGTAGTGACCATATCGTGTTTTGAACGCTTTCTTCGGTACATCCTCTAGCCTCACCTACTGTTGATGATAACCACTCCTCAAGTCTATCTTGGAAAAGTATCTCGCTCCCTTCAATTGATCAAATAGGTCGTCTATCCTGGGTAATGGATATCTATTCTTAATCGTGACCTTATTTAGTTCTATGTAATCAATGCAGAGTCGCATCGTTCTGTCCTTCTTTTTCACAAACAACACCGGCGCTCCCCATGACGATACGCTCGGTTGAATGTACTTCTTGTCCAGTAATTCTTGTAGTTATAACATCAATTCCTTCATTTCTACTGGTGACATTCGTTATGTTGACTTCGATATTGGAGCAGTTCTTGGCGCCAAAGCGATCACGAAATCAACCTCTCTATCTGGAGGAAGTCCTGGCAAATCGTTTGGAAATACGTAAGCTAGATATCCTACACAGCCTTGTCTTAACAACTTCTTGGCTTGCATCATCGTCAAACAACTCGCTTGTCTGGGTGACTTGCTACTATAAAACATAACCTTTGACGGAGTCATGAGGTTAATACGCTTCTTTTGGCAATAAATTAGGGCTCCGTGATTGAATAACCATTCCATACCCAAAATAATGTCAAATTCTCCAAGTCGAATAGGGATAAGATCTACGTTCATGATATTACCCTTAATATCCACTCTACAGTTCTTATGTACGTACTTAACATGGATTATTTCTCTATTTGCAATTTCTATGTTCATGGGATGTTCTAACTCGTCCTTATGCAATTCTAAGTTCTTAGAAAAGTTATTGGATATAAATGAACAAGTAGCACCCGAATCAAATAATACATAAGCATTAACTTTATTGATCGAAATGATACTTGACACCACATCACCAGACTGAACTGCATCCTGCACCATCATGTTGAATGTCCTGGCGGTCGGTCAGTTGGTTGCGGTTGGTCCCATGATAGTTAAAGTAGTTCCACCGCTGTTTCCCCTATTCCCTCCTGATCCTGCCCCTTCAGATCCCTTCTTGGGACAGTCCCTTGCCAGATGATCCTTTAAGCCACAAGAGAAGCATGCTCCCTTATTTGGGTTAGGACAGTTAGGTACTATGTGGCCCTCCTGACCAGAATTGTAGCACACCAGCTTTCCCTTCATATAAACCCCTAGGTGAGCTTTCCCGCAGGTTGGGCACGATTCGATCCTATTTTTCTGATCTCCTTGCTGATTTCCAGTTGATGAGTTGTCAATACACCTCCTTTTCTGATTGATACTTCCTCCCATGCTGCTGCCACTGGCTTTGTTATTTCCCTCATTTTCACTCTTCTTCTTCTTCTGATCCTGATTGTACTTGGTCACCGCATCGTTCCCACCTTCAGCGAGGATGGCCTTTTCCAGTACTCCAACAAAAGTGTTTAGCTGAAACATTGATACTTTGTTATATACCCAGGGCTTCAGTCCTTGTTCAAACCTTCTTATTTTTCTCTCATCCGTGTGTACTTGATACAGGGCGAACCTAACCAACTCATTGAATTTTGCTGCATAATCTGGTACATATTTCCCTGTTTCAACTCCAGAAACTGGACAGACCTCCATTTGGTTCTGCGAGCTGGTCAGAAAATATATCTCGAAAAACATCTCCTTGAACCATTCCCAGGTAATCACACCTTCACCTCCCCGAACCGTATTTGTTTGCAACCAATAACTGGCTTCGGATTTCAACATGAATGTCGCGTAGGTGGTTTTCTGGTCCTCTCTGACTCTGGCAATGTCAAAAACGTTTTCCATTTCCATAACCCACGTTTGATCCTCGATCTGGTTCATGGAGCCTTTAAACTCTGGCGGTCCCACTGCCTTGAAATCCTTAAACGTCGTATTCGGTGGAGCTTGAGGTGGATTATTCATCGCTCCAGCTAGTAAGTTCACCAACTGTTGAACGGGGTCAGCATTAGCGTTGTTGTTGTTATTCGTTGACCCTTCCTGGGCTGGTCGACAATTTGGTCGTCTTCTCGGCGGCATGTTTCTGATAAGAATATACGCTTATTAGGTCTTTATTCAATTCCTTAAATATTTAAGGCTTAACTAAAATATTTAAACATAATCACTTAACGCATTATCTCAATAAACCCTAATATATTTATTCAAATCGAAAGTTTTAACATTAAACGATAGCATCACTGCTATTTACATCAACTACCCCGAGCTAAAGAATCTACAAGATTTAAAACATTAAAATATTCCTTTGTTTATAACCACATCGGAATTTACATCTAAATACCAGATAAGTTATTCACAGAATTAAATAAATTATATCACTTCCTGTTAAGGTGCTGAACAGCCTTGCTACGTTCCTCTTCCATAATGCGAGACATCGTCCTGCGATCCAGCATGTACGATGGTAGTCCCTTGAACTAGATTGGGTACCTCAAAACTTGATGGTGGGCCTCATCCATTATATTATTAAGTGTAGAGTACGTCTCTCCACGCTTATCCTTCTTCGCATGACAATCTTCTTCTGCAAGATCAGCACGACGTGATTCTCTTACCCACCCCTCCTCTGCTATGGTCAGTCTTTCTGAGCTCTCTTTTAGTTCCTTCTTCAACCTTTCTATTTCTTCAGACTTCTCCTCGATTTGACCCATCTCGTGAACCAAATGCCACTCCACTTTCCCTAGACGTGTGTGAAGAGTCACAACCTTCCTATCCTTCTGCTCTATGGTAATCTGCTGAATAATCGCCAGCTCAGTCAGATCCTGAACAGTGTCACGTAACTCTACGTTACGGTCATATAATTCGTCGTATATCTCAGCATCAATGGAGTTCGGTGGGAACTCCTCTTCAGGATCCTCCTCTAGATCAGTCTCAGGCTCATTCTCCTGACCAACAACAGTGATCAATGGAGATGGCTCTCTCTGTACCAACTGCTCCCTGACAACATGAATGTCTCGGGGCTCCTCCTCTGTAGGTACTCGGAGTTCCTCCTCCCCAGCTCGACTAGCTCCTCCAACATCTAACATCCTGACAACATAATTTCACGTTTCAGTTACTAAGTCGTACTAGTGAGCACATAATTTAACACATAAGCACATAAAGTCTTTTATTATCTTCAATGAATTAAGAAATTCATTTCTTAGAACTCGATAAGAGTTTTCTATCACTATATTCTTTCTATAAGGCTACTACCTAATGTTGTTTCCCCACCTAAGGTTTATAACCTGCAGCTTTGATACCAACCTGTGAAACCCCCAAATTCGGGTACTTCAATTTCCACATGATTTGGTGCTCACTATTCAAACATCATATATCTATCTACCCATAATAAGTGAAAGAAGTAATAATTATAAATAAATCCTCTCCTTAAGGAGTTACATCGAAAGAATACATAAATCCCAGGTCATACTAACCTTAAATCGTAACTACGAAAACATAAATAATTAATCATCTTACACATCATTAACATAAGTCTAAAACATAAATTCAATATCACATAAAACAACAAGTCTTCATCACTTATTAATCCTACCCTTGCCTTTGCTAGTAGAAGGCTCGTCGGTTCTTTCGTTCTTATCTACAATGTTATTATTACGCAAGAGTGAGCAGATTGCCCACAAGTATAATAATGAAATAATAATCTAACAATATGCGAGTGAATCAACGACTTCGGGAATAAAACTCAACTTCTGAATCAAGAATGAATAACAAGAATCAAAAGATTTTTGAGGGTCATAAGACCTTGAACTATGTCCTAGGTTATCAAGGGTTATACTTGAAACCTTTAACAGTCATAAGACTATGGACTCTTCTATTCGTACTTAAGGGGATCAGCCCTTAGTACTATATTGTGCACAATATCTTAACGCTAATGCATAAGTAATCCCTATACAAGGTTGTTCATCTCAGTTTGACATTAGAGTCCGCACCAAAGGAAGTTTGGTTTGGATAAATCAATAAGAGTTCTGAAATTTAGAACAGTCATCAACTATGGACTAGTCGAATCAAATAAGGTTCACTAGTCTAATATGGTTCAACAATAAGTGATATTTAAATTGTAAGACCCCAACTTTTATAAATAAAGATGAATTTTCTATAAATATCATTTTTGAATATTATGGAATGAATTTGATATAATGTTATAGTTGTGCGTAATATTTATAAATTTTGCAAAGTACGCAAGTTGTTATATAATATTCGATTGGTCGGGAAATATTCGTTTTAATAGGGAATATTCGTACAACGGCACAATCATTGGTGGACCCCACAACAGAATTATTGTCTGATTGAGAAAACGACAAAAATACTTTATGAAAATAACGGCAAAAGTTTTACCGTTAACTGTTAAAACACCCGGTGTTAAAAATACAGTAATACGCGTAGTTGCACAGTAGCACACGGTATTGATTATTAATGCTTACGTGAGAAGTCACTCAGTTTTGTTCAATTATTGCTACAGTAATTGCTGCATAATATCTCACGTTATTTGATTCATTTTTTGTCAATATTTTATATATTATTTAATCAATAATTGAGACGACAAAGTTATTAATATTATTATTTGCAATATTAACGATGTCTAGAAGTTCTGTCAAGGAGAGGTTTGGTCACCTAATTGCGGGCCAAAAGGGAGAAATCCTTATTGGAAAGCCCCCTCTTTCCTGGGAACGACCTGGTCGATTAATATTGTGAATTATAATAATGATAATAAATGTTATTAAAAATATTGAGGAAAATTTTATGAGGTATTTGTTATAAATCGGCTTATTATATGGACCCCCATTTACTAATTTTTTAAAATAATCGGTAGAAATTATTTAAAGGTGGGGCCCAAATGTGGGGGCCACATGTGGGGCCTATATGTGTTAAAAAACTAATTTTTGAAATGGGGGTGGGAGAGAGTATACGTAAAAGGGAGGGAATTTATATATATATATATATATATATATATATATATGTATATGATGTGTGTATATATATAATGTCTGTGTGAGTGGAAAATGGTGGAAAAGTGATAATATGAAAGTGATGGGTGTAAGATATGTGTGTGTGATGGTGAAAGGTGTATGGTGTGTGTGTGTGTGTAAGAGTGTAGTGAAAGTGATGTGAGGGTGGGAAAGTGACTATTGTGTGTGAATATATATATATATATATATATATATATATATATATATATATATATATGATGAAAGTGATTTTGGGGTGGGGGGTGGGGGGTGGGGGTGGGGGATTGATGTTGGTTATGGGGGGGATAAAAATCAAGTGGTATATATATAATATTGATATATATATATATATATTATATTTTATTTGTTAGTTGATTGAAATTGATTGTACAAAATAATTCCGTCCATGAACAGTGCCCTTCCATTCTCGTATAAATAGAAGCTCATTCCTTCATTATTTCTTATGAATTCACTGAAACTCTAGAGAGAGAAATTATTGAGAAACTATAGAAAAGTATTATGCTATTTTCCTACTCTTATATCCAGCTTCTTTTACGGTAAGGGGTATTATTTCTTTTGTATTCATGAAGAGAACTTCTATTATTCCATTATTTATTATTCTGTTTGAATAATCTGTATACGTAGGCTACCCTATACTTGGTGAAATTCTTCTATTATTTCATTCTTTATTATTCTGTTGGAATATCATGTTTGTACGTTTTACGCGGACCTGGTTCCATTCTTTATTATTCTGTTGGAATATCATGTCTTTACGTTTTACGCCAGACCTGGTTCCATTCTTTATTATTCTGTTAGAATATCATGTCTATGCGTTTTACACCGGACCTATTTCCGTCTTTATTATTCTGTTGGAATATCATGTCTGTGCATTTTACGCCGGACCTTGTTCCGTTATTTATAATCTTGTTGGAATAACCTACATGTGCGGTCTATCGTATACCTGGTGATTTCTTTTGTTATTCAATTCTTTATTATACTCAGTTGGTTAAAATTTTAACTTCTATACTCCATGCAATTAGTGGAATATCCTTGATATTTGCGCTTCACTCAGTATCTTTTCATGAAATTATTATTCTGAACATTCTTGAATTTTACTCTACAAAGGAGTATCATGTTTATAATTTTGACGTTATTAGTTCCTAGATAAATTAATTCTTCAACTTGTTTTATTGAATTCTTATATCATTGTCATCATCCTCATGTTTATATTTTGTTGAAAGTCATATGTGGCATGTAGTGCATAGATGGACTTGGTATGATTATGACCAGGGATTATTCGGTGTAATCATGACCGTAATGTTACAAATAATGTGGTAAAAGTCCTCATTGGCCCGTAGTGCATTGATGGACAGTTGTTGGAATGATCATGACCATTGATAAAAACATGAATATCCTTGGCTCGTAGTGCATGGATAATTTGTGGTTGTTATATTAATGAATATCCTTGGCCGTAGTGCAGGAAAGATGTGGATTAATTATTAAGCTGAGTCTCAGCGATAAAAATGATGAAAAACCTTTTAAATCATAAAAGATAGTAGATTTTATTCTCTACTTGACTCTTTTAATGGATTGCTTGTTTCTCTGCAGTTAAACTTGGTGTTTGTTAGATTTTATCAGTTTAACACTGTTGAAGGCTAACGATAATTTATTCTTCATTATCTTAGTCATAATATTTCTTACTGGGCTAGTTGAGCTCACCCTTTCTTTCAATGTTTTTTTCAGGAAATGAGAACGTAGCCGGGACTAGTCGGGAAACGGAGTGACAGTCTAGATGATAGTATTAGTAGTCCTCATTATTCTGTTAAATATTGTGAAAATAAATGTAATGAGGACCCGATTGAGTTTGTATATTGTCTAGATGACAATATTTGTATTAAAACTAACAGCATATGTTTAGTCATATTTTACACGACTGTTGTATAATTAAGTTTGTATTTGTATTTTGTACCATGTATTTGGCGACTCAGAATAGGTGATGTATACCAATTTTGGGGGCGTTACAGTTGGTATCAAAGCTTAGGGATATGATTCCTGGCTAAGATGTGAGACTAGAACTAGGAGGGGAGAGACGGGGAATTCCTTCGCTAGTATGACCTACCTAAGTTTATTTGGTATTTAATTGGTCGGTCAGAGTATAATGATAATATGTTACATGTCGATTAACCCTTGTTTTATGGCAGTATCTGAAAATGACATCTGAGAATGTTGAGAATATCAATGGAGCACAGGAGACCATTGAGTCACACAAATCAACACCCAGGATAATGTGCATCAAGAAGGCAATAATCCTCAGGTGAACAACAACACCGATCAAATGGCGAACGACGGCATGTTTAGGAGCTTTCTGCAATTCGTACAACATCAGGTAAGAGAGACTCCTGTCCAAAATGCAGGTGAAAATACTGGCAACTCTTGGACGATCACCGCTAAACAGTTCAAGGAGCTGGGACCACCAGAGTTTATTGGAGAACCAAAACCACTTAAGGCGGAGACGTGGATAAAGTAGATCGCCAAGATATTTGATGTCTTGGGATGCTTCGAGGAGCAAAAGGTTCCCTTTGCCACCTTTATGTTGCGAGGAGAGGCAGATTACTGGTGGGTATCGGTAAAGCGTAGTCAACCTGTCGCACTGAAGATGTCTTGGGAGAAGTTCCAAGAATTATTCAACGACAAATACTTTCTCAAAAGTATTCGTCACATGAAAGAGGTAGAGTTCATCAAGTTAGAGCAGAACAATATGACCGTGTCGCAGTACGAAGCTAAGTTTGCCGAGTTATCCCGGTTTGCGTCTCACTTGGTTAACAATGAGGAGAGAATGACGTGGATGTTTCTTAGAGGTTTGAAACCCGAGATACGTCAATATCTACTTTCTCATAAACTGTGTTTGTATTCAGATGTTGTAAATAGGGATCAGTTATTAGAGCGCGATAACGAGTCAATGCAACCAAGAGAAAGCAGCCGGCAAAATGATAATACCAGTGAGAGCAGTCATCGAAGTGGTGACAACAAGCGTGGAGGGAATCAACATGCCAGAAATGGTAACCACTTCGGTGGTAATCAGGGCCAAAACAGTAAGAATGAACATTTCAAGAAGATGAGATTCAACAATAATGGAAAGACGTCAGCACCAGCACCCGTTGTTAAGGAAGGAGAACGACCACCTATCATATGCTTCAAATGCGGAGTGGAGGGACACATCAGTCCAAACTGCGCGAAGCCGTCCAAAGCATGTTATAATTGTGGAAGAGAAGGTCACCTAGCCCGATTTGTCATTCACCGAAGACAAGTTCAGCTAGGATGGAGGCACCAAATGGCCGTCCTAGAAAAGTCAAAGCCGATAGTGCAAGGGAGAGCGTTTGTAGTGACCTCCCAGAAAGCAAGGAAACCAAATGAGGTCATCACGGGTAAGTTTATCATAAACTCTAGCGAAGTCTATACCTTATTTGATACCGGTTCTACCCATTCTTTTATTTCTCCTACTTGCGCTCAACGATTAAATTTGACTCTGGAGAAATTAGACTTTGACTTATCTGTGGAAACTCCGTTGGGAGAAACCTTCATTACATCCACTATTTATAAGTCTTGTTTGGTTCAAATCGGTACCCTTACATTACCTATCGATCTTATTTCATTAAAAATACTTGTATTTGATGTGATTCTAGGGATTGATTGGTTAACTACTCATCATGTGAAAATTGATTGTTTTCGTATGGTTATTAGCTTTCATATTCCTAACCAACCTATTATGCGAATTCAAGCAACCAAACCATTAAAATCAATCACTGTCATCTCAAGCCATAAAGCTATTCGTTTATTAAAAACGAATGTCAAGCTTTCTTAGCTCATGTCAAGGATCTAAACAACAATACGTCAATTTTTAATGATATTTCTATTGTTAATAAATTTCCTAACGTATTCCCTGAAGAACTTCCTGGCCTACCCCCAGAGAGTGAAATTGAATTTTGTATCGACCTTGAACCCAGTACAAAACCCATTTCCAAAGCCAAATATCGAATGGCTCCTATTGAACTTCAGGAGTTAAAGACACAACTGCAGGAAATGTTAGACATTGGCTTTATTCGTCCTAGTACTTCTCCTTGGGGTGCTCCTGTTCTATTCGTGAAGAAGAAAGATGGAAGTATGCGACTTTTTATTGATTATCGGGAGTTGAATCATGTCGCCATCAAAAATAGGTACTCATTACCACGTATTGATGAACTGTTTGACCAGTTGCAAGGAGCCAAATTCTTTTTAAAGATTGATCTTCGTTCCGGATATCACCAATTAAAGATTAGAACCGATGACATTCCAAAGACGGCTTTCAGAACTTGGTACGAGCATTATGAATTCTTAGTCATGTCCTTTGGATTGACTAATGCTCATGCTGCCTTCATGGATATGATGAACTGAGTATTCAAGGAATATTTGGATCACTTTGTGGTCGTCTTTATTGATGACATCCTTATTTATTCTAAAAGCCGTGAAGATCATAAGCAACACTTGAAACTGATACTCCAAAAGCTTCGTGAATACAAGCTTTATGTCAAGTTGAAGAAATACGAGTTCTGGTTTGAGGAAGTAGTATTCCTTGGGCACGTAGTATCAAGTCATGGAATATCTGTTGACCCAGGAAAAATTAAAGCAATTCAAAGCTGAGAGCAACCTAAATCAGTGACCGAAGTAAATAGTTTTCTCAGTTTAGCTGGTTATTATCGGAGATTCATGGAAGGATTTTCTCGAATCGCTACTCCATTAACTCAGCTAACTTGGAAAGATACAAAGTTCGATTGGAGCAAAGAATGTGAGAAGAGTTTTCAAGAACTCAAGAGGAGACTCATTTCAACACCTGTTCTGACAATACCATCTGGGTCGGAGGGATTTTTCATCTACAGTGACGCTTAAGGAAAAGGGTTGGGATGTGTTTTAATGCAACATGGGAAAGTCATAGCTTATGCATCAAGACAACTCAAAGAATATGAGAGGAATTATCCTACTCAAGATCTAGAGTTGGCAGCTATTGTCTTCGCACTTAAAATTTGGAGGCATTACTTGTATGGGGAGAAAATAGATATCTTTACGGATCATAAAAGCCTCAAATATTTCTTCACTCAAAAGGAACTAAAAATGCGACAACGACGTTGGCTTGAACTGTTGAAAGATTATGATCATACCATCCAATACCATCCTGGAAAAACGAACGTGGTAGCTGATGCATTGAGTAGAAGATCATATGCAAGTACAAGTGTGATATTGTCAACACAAAGGCCCATTTTATGTGACTTGCAAAGGATGGAGATAGAGTTAAAGAGTCTAGGGACCCATGTGATGATAGTGAATATACGAGTAGAATCGACTTTAATCGATAAAGTTAAAGCTGCTCAAGCTACATACCTGGAGCTGATGCGTATAAGGAAGAAAGTGTAGGAAGATGCTATGCCAGACTTTGTGTTCCTAATGACCCTGATTTAAAGTATAAAATCATGATGGAGGCGCACAACACACCGTTTGCAATCCATCTTGGGAGTACCAAAATGTATCATGATCTTCGACATACATTTTGGTGGGGCAATATGAAGAGAGAGATAGCGCTGTTTATCTCAAGGTGTCTAACGTGTCAACGAGTCATGGCAGAGCATCAAGTACCAAAAGGTCCATTGCAACCACTTGAAATTCCAGAATAGAAGTGGGAGCACATTACCATAGATTTTGTTACTGGTCTTCCCAAGGTTTCTCAAGGCATAGATGTAATTTGGGACATTGTGGATAGATTGACCAAGTCTGCTCACTTCTTACCTATACGAGAAACTTATACACTTGAACGTCTTGCTCGTATGTACATAAACGAGGTTGTAAGTGTAAAGCCCCCAAACTTGGGTACTTGAAACCCGAACTTTGTGCTTCACGATACCATTTCTATGAGCGGAATAATACTAATAATAATAATAATAACAATAATATAAATATAAAATTTATCTTACATTTATCATAGTTTACTCTCAATTACGCAACCTTTACTATAATTCATTACATGATATATAATACATATCATTATCTTAATACAGTCTAACTATTACAAAAGATACAATTAAACATGATCTGTTTACTTTCCTTTTCACTTGTTCTTGTCTAAACCTTCGAGTTGTTCATGCCTAGCTGAAAACATTTAAATTTAAGCAAGGATGGGCATTTGGGTGCCTAGCAAGTAATAACAATTAGAAATATAATTAGCTGAATGAAATAAATGTTTTCTTTGTACATCACTTCTACAACGAATTTATAGTTGTGAAGTAAACTGAACCGATAATAATAACATAACAATTCTATCTCAAATTTTTGAAACTACGTATTGACTATATATATAGGGTAGTTGACATACTATGAACAATGTTTTTAATTTTCGCTAAGGTTTAGCAGAACTTCATCTGCAAACCGTCATAACTTACGGGCGTTAGATTGTACTTCTCATGGGCCCTGTATTGATTAATACTTCACTCTGTCCGCCTTGGGCGCATAAAAGTTTTCCTGTGATCGGGATGTTCATACTTAGTTTGGAAGCCGAACCAAAACAATTTAATTGGATACAAAAAAAAAGTTTTATCTTATTCAACGATATTTCGAAATTTGTATCTAGCTGATCAAATAGCTTAGACGGCTTATATATATATATATCAACATGTGCTTAAATACAATGATTATCCAAGTGGGGACACTTGTATAACCATATATAGAAATTAAAGAACAAAATATATATCTGAATTACCATATACTAACATGATGATAAACAATGATCGGATATAGAATATATACGACAATAAGGTTAATAATTTAGTACAATAATAATATAATTCTGTAACTTCTTACTCATGTCCATTGCATAAAGGAAATGCAAAGGTAAGATACTTGCCTGATGCGCTGCTTTCAGTTCGTAACTTAGTTCTATCTTTATCACCTATTAGTAATAAGATCATTTGATCGATTAGAATAACATACTATAACACATAACACTGCTTATTGCAGTCAACACATAACCTAATCATATTGTCACATATGTTTCACAACCATTAAATCACAAATAAACATATATCTAATCAAATTATCTAAGTTCAGATCAATTTCTGAAACATGTCGGTGTATCGACGGCTTTATCGGGTAATTATCGAGTCTAAAACTCTATTATGTAGTTCAATATCTGTAAGTATCAGTCATATTATTTTTAAATGACTTATAATAATTTTTAAACATTTATTATAATTTAATTTATCATGAATTTTCAAACACCGGAATCATAATTAAATGATTTCAATATTAAATAATTCTATTATCATTAATATTTAATTAATATTAATCTATTAATGAAACCATTACCAAAAGGTTAAAGTTATTTATAATAACTCTAAATACTTTTAAAGTATTAATATTACCCTTAAATTATTTTCAAAAGAATTGAAATCATTTTTAAATAACTATCATTAATATTAAAGTATTAATGTTTACTTATCAAAATATTAAAAGTCCTTAATCATAACTTAAAATGTTTTTAATTCATTGATATCCTTTTTTAAATGATTTTTAAATAAATAAAACTATTTTAAAACTATTTATTTAATATAATTATTAAATAAACTTAATATCATTTATTGTTAAATTAGTATCATTAATATTAAATGATTAATGAAATTATCCTTTAAATATTAAAAGTTATCTTTTATAACTTAAAATATCTTTAAACACTTTATTTTCATTTTAAATGATTTTTATAATATTAAAATCATTTTTAAACTAATTTATTTAATATAATTATTAAATAATTCAAATATCATTAATATTAAAATATTAATATTTTTCATGACAAAATATCAAAAGTTGTATTTATAACTTAAAAATACTTTTATAACCTTTAAATCATTTTTATATGATTTATAAATTATTAATTCTATTTTTCATAATTTATTTAATACCTTTATTAAATAACTTTAATTACCATTAATATTAATTAATTAATGAAATTCATCACAAAATATTAAAAGTCATCAAAATAACTTAAATTATTTTCTTATACCATAATATAATTTTAAATGACTTTTCATGTATTAAAATCATTTTTAAATAATTTATTTAATATTATAGTTAAATAAATTAAATACTTTTAATATTCCAAAAATATTAAATATTTATTAAATATATTTAAAATAATTAAAATAATTTTTAGATTTTAAAATAATTTTTAAGAATTTATTTAGTATTTTTCATAATTAAAAACTATTTCTTACTAATTATTTAATAAAAATAATTGTTTTTGGAAATAAACTGTCACCAAAGACTACCTATAGTGACAGAACCGTCGGTATATGTGTTCTTGAGTGTTCTTCATGAAACCCAGAAATTCATGTGCAGTGACGAGTGTACTACTTTGACCGGTTCCAGATCTTTGGTTATCACGATTCTGGGCTTGTTAATGTGTGGGTATTGTAGTATAACTGTAATACTACCATTAACCATTGATATCATTGCCAGAACACAACAAATCAGAGAGTTATAAGCCCTCAAATCTCTTATCAGAGCTGTTCTTCATTTCTGGGTTTTCCAGAAATGAAGAACAGTTCATACTGCCTTCTTTTGATCATCATAACTTGTTTCACAGGTCTGATTTATGAGATCTAATATGTTCAGTGTGTAGACAACATGCAAGTGAACAAATATAACACATAAAATAGATCTAAAAATAACAAGCAAAGCAGATCTTGTTCGGTCAAACATTGTCAGAAAAACTAGCTCATGAAGAAATCTGGGTTTTCCATATTTGAGAAAAAACAGCAGGTCAACCCTACTTTGACTGGCAATATCTTTTATTATAAGCACGATCTAAATGTTATAGATGCATGATTATGTACCTTACATGTCAGTCTACAAATGGAATACAACAACATGGCCAGACACCTTACCAGAAGCCAGATCTAATGCTTACAAAACGTGTTAGAAATTCTGGGTTTCTGGGTTTAACCAGATTTCCAGAATTCGTACTTGGTCAACTCACTTTGACCGCTTATATCTCATGACCTAGACATGATCTGACCCGGTTTCCAGTTCCAGATCATAGTTTATATGACAAAGAACATATCCATAACATAAAACACACATAAAACTTAACACACAAAGATCTAGACGCACTGACATTCGTTGTCAGACCTCATTTTTAAACTTTACCCAGAATTTGAAAAACATCAATTTTGAGCACTTTGATGTTATGGATTTGGGATCTAACAACCCAAATCACTAAATAACATCTTATGACACAACTTTAAACAACAAACAGCAAGATCTAACATCAGATCATAAAATTTTTAAATTCTAGGGTTTATACTTTTATGCTTTGATTTCTTGAATCTGATCCTTTGTTGCTGATCATGTAGAGTTAAGATATGATATTAGCTTTAAATATCTCTCTCACTCTAAATTTTCGGATTTAGAGAGAGAAGAGGTTAGGCAAGAATGAAAGAAATAAAGTGGCTTCTCTCTCTTGATCTATATATATAATGATATGTAATGAAGTGGGCTGAGCATAGAGGCTGATATGTGTCAATTAAAGTCACATGGGGTGGTTGGATTTGGTCACTAACTTCACCTAATGTCAAACACGACTTGCTAGCTTTAAAAATGCACACAAGGGCAAAAATATCTTTTGGCTTTTACAATTAAGGGCAAACTTGTAATCTTGAGAAAACCTTAGGGTTTAGCCCTTAGGGTTTAGCACAAATTGTAATATTTTTCAACTAGGGTTTGTACAAAAAAATAAAAATAAATAAAAATAAAAACAAATTTTAGTTTCTAAAATTTGTAATTAGGGTTTTCTAAATTAGATTAGTTTTCTAATTAATTTATACATGATCATTAGGGTTTGAAGTCCACTAATTAGCATTAAGGATTATAACTTGCAATTAGGGTTTCATTTTAATAAATTAAGGTTACTAATTTAGAAATTAAGTTTACTAATTTAGAAATTAGGGTTTCTAGAAAATAAAATTCCTAAATATTAATTAGGGTTTCTCTAATTAACATTAAATTCTATAATACGTAATGTGACGCCCTTAAAATTAGGTATACATCACTTATCTTGAGTCGTCAGATACATGGTACAGAATTCAAATACAACTTAATAATACAACTATCGTGTACAATACGACAAAACATAAACTGTGAGTTTGAATACAAATATTGTCTACTAGAGAGTATACAAACTCAAAAGGAGTCCTCATTACAATTATTATCACACTATTTCACAGAATAGTGAGGACTACTAATGCACCATCTAGGACCATCACTCTGTTCCCCGACTAGTCCCAGCTAAGTTCTCATTTCCTGAAGAGAACAATGAAAGAAAGGGTGAGCTCAACTAGCCCAGTAAGAAATATTATGACTAAGATAATGCAGAATAAAATTATCGTTAGCCTTCAACAGTGTTAAACTGATACAATATAACAAACATCAAGTTTAACTGCAGCGAAACAAGCAATCCATTGGAAGACTCAAGTAGAGAATAAAATCTACTATCTTCTATGATTTAAAAGGTTTTTCATCACTTTTATCGCTGAGACTCAGCTTAATAAATAATCCACATCATCAAATCATCCTTGCACTACAGGCCAAGGATATTCTTTTGTCTCACGACCATGAATTATTCATGCACTACGGGCCAAAGATAATCATGTTTTCATCAACGGTCCTGATCATGCCATAAAACAATTCATCTTTGAACTACGGCAAAAAAGAATCCATAGGCATAATCATACCAAAATCTATTCATCAATGCACTACGGGCCAATGAGGACTTTTTCCACATCATTTGTAACATTACGGTTATGATTATACCGAATAATCCCTAGTACTAATTATACCAAGTCCATTTATGCACTACAGGCCACAGATGACTTTCAAAAAAATAAACATGAGGATGATGACAATGATATAAGAATTCAATAAAACAAGTTCAAGAATTAATTTATCTAGGAACTGATAACGTCCAAATTGTCAACATGATACTGCTTTGTAGAGTAAAATTCAAGAATGCTCAGAAATAATATTTCCATGAAAAGATACTGGATGAAGCGCAAATATCAAGGATATTCCACTAATTTCATGGAGTATAGAAGTCAAAACTTTAACCAACTGAGTATAATAAAGAATGGAATAACAAAAGAAATCTCCATGCATGAGGTACTTCGCATAGACAGGTTATTCCAACAAAATAATAATAACGTAACCATGTCAGGCGAAATTTGCACCGACAGGATGTTCCAACAGAATAATAAAGAATGGAATAACAACAGAAATCATCATGCATGCGGTACTTCGCATAGACAGGTTATTCCAACAGAATACTAATAAAGACGGAACCAGGTCTGGCGTAAAACGCACAGACAAGATATTCCAACAGAATAATAAAGAATAGAACCAGGTCCGGCGTAAAACGCACAGAAAGGATATTCCAACAGAATAATAAAGAATGGAATAACATAAGAATTTTACCAAGTATAGGGTATCCCGCGTATACAGGTTATTCCAACAGAATAATAAAGAATGGAATAACAGAAGTTCTCTTCATGAATAAGAAAGAAAGAATACCCCTTATGAGTACAACAAATAATATTCCCTACCTTAGAAAGAAGAGTATTGGATATAAAAGTAGTGAAGTAGCAGAACACTTTTCTTCTTTCTCTCTATAGTTTATCTCTCTAGAGTTTCAGTGAATTCGTAAAAAATAATGAAGGAATGAGCTTCTATTTATAGAAAAAAGGACTGCATAGTAACTAACTTATGAACGGTCCATATTGATTTACTTTAATCTGACTGTCCAGATTTAAAGCAAAATCTTTTAAATAAAAATATAATATATTCTATTTATAATCTAATAAAACGAATAACTTTATAAAAGATTTTACTATACAAATACTATGCAGGCACTATGCAAACACCATGCATAATAGAATATAATATATTCTATTTATAGAATAACTTTATAAAAGTATTCTGTTTTATATAAAAAGATTTTCTGTATTATTACATTAATAATACCAACAAAACTGAGTGATTTATCACGTAAGCGTCAAAAATTAATACCGTGTGCTACTTTGCAACCACACGTATTACTGTACTTTTAACACCGGGTGTTTCAACAGTTAACGATAAAACTTCCACCGTTATTTTCATAAAATATTTTTGTCATTTTCTCAATCCGACAATAATTCCGTTGTGGGGTCCACCAATGATTGTACCGTCGTACAGATATTTTCCGACAAAAAGAATATTCCCCGACCAATCTAATATTATATAACAACTTACGTACTTTTCAAAATTTATAAATACTACCCACAACTATAACATTATATCAAATCCACACCATAATATTCAAAAAAATTATTTCAAGAAAATTAAATATTTATTCATAAAATCTAGGGCCTCACACGTAACATACTTCATTTAGCACAACTACATAACCTTTTCTAACTCATAATTGAGTTTCAAATTAGGGTTTTCCCACTTGACAATTAGGGTTTCAAAAATAAGAATTAGGGTTTAAAAAAATTATTATGGTTTACCTAATTTGAGTTAATATCTATAACTCCGATCGTTAATCACATCATCACAATTACATAACGACTTAACAAATTCATAGAGTCGTACATGGCCTTCGAATTAGGGTATCAAATCAATTAGAGTTTATAATTTAAATATTAGGGTTTCTAAAAAAACATTAGGATTCTAAATATTAATTAGGGTTTCACTAATTAATATTAAATTTTATAATACACCACATATATCACATAACACTGTTATATAACAGTTTTGACTTTCCCATTTGAATTTAAAAATAGGGTTAAACAAATTAATGCTAGGGTTTTAACATTATACATCATAATTGACCAACCATTGTCAGTCCACAAATATACAGTACATAGTTACAATACTAAAATAAAATAATATTATAATAAATATCATTAAATCACATAACATATTTACTAGACAGATTTGAAAATCTCATTTGACTTCAAACTAGGGTTTATCAAATATTGCATCACCATTGACCAATGCGTACATACAATACTTATTTATAGCACTAAAAAATCAAAATATAATTAATATTATATTCTTATTCTTATTCCTTGATCAAAATCCAAAATTAGGGTTTGGATTCCATATCTGATTTATTCTTCTATAATTAACCTTAATAGTTAAGGTAAATTAATTAACTTAATAATCTGTACTAAAATTCATATAATAAAATAATTATTATAATCATTCTAAAAATTATTTCATATATTATTTAAATAATATATAATTATATTTTCATAGGAAAAATTAATAAAACATTTCTAATATAAAGTTAATGATTAAAAGAATAATCTTTATATTAATCAAGAATTCTAAAATAAAATTATTTGTAAACATTCATGTAATAAATATATTTTTATTTACCACATAAATACATATACATATTATCTTGTACAAATCCTCGTCTTTAAAATAAAATAAAATTATACGCGAAATTTCAAATTTATGTATATAGAAAATATTGGGTTGTTACATTCACCCTCCCTTATAAAGATTTCGTCCCCGAAATCACCGTTTTAAAACCTATACATACCAGGGTACATAGCATACACAATCATTGCGAGTAGATCTCGATCAAAATTGATCGAACTGATCTTTAACTATTCAGCATAAAGCTTATCTATCTGCTAATACGGAAAATTGATTTCTAATAGAACTCAATTTCCTCCTTCAAAATAATTTATAAAATAATTTACTATATATAGGAAAATAATATATAACAAATAAATTAGTTTGAGTAATACCTGGAGTTGCATCCCCGGCTGCTACAGTTTCTTGAACGGTCATGTTGAAGACTCTTGCGGTTGATTTCGTTGGTTTGATTTGTTGATGTTGGTCCCGTCATCGCCAATATCCTGCTGCCTTTCCTTGTTTGCGCATTCCTTGCCTCCCTTCTCCTTCTTGGATAGTCTTCCACCTTATACTCCATTGATTCACACTTAAAACACACATACTTGCCCTTTATCTCCTTTCCTTTTATCGTATAGGTGACAAAACTATCTTTTGCCACTTTGTTACCCTAGCTATCACAAACGCATTAACAGGGTAAGGTTATCTTCCGAATCCTGGCAGTACAATGGCCTTGAAGTCTTTGACGTTCGTCAATCGATTATCTGGTTGATCTTCCGGCGACTAGTATTCCGTTCTGCATAGCTTGATCGTTCATATTCGCAAAATTTTGTATCGAGTTTGGTTGTCCTCCAGCTTTGTTGACAGGCTCTTTTTCCCTTTAGTTCCATTTTTGTCTTGGCGGCATTATCATAGCTTATTCCTTATTAACTTATATTCTAAGCCTTATCGTATACACTTAACATATAACGCGAAATTTTCTATTCAAATAGTCATGTACTCAAAATATTAGATTTTGAAAACTTTGTTTACTGAATTAACCAGTGTTCAGATAAATATCTACTACCTTTATACTAACTTATTTCATTAATCCAATATAAATTCATACTCATATCACTTAACATACCATATCACATATTGCTTTAATCATCCGTTATCCCTTTGTGACTCAAAAGTCGGGAATCGTTGACACAACTTATACAAAATTTGAAAAATATTACCTTATACAAACATACCTATCATATACTTAACATAGAATCATACATATTCAAGTAATACTAGTGCTACTTATTTCTTATGCATTCACTAATGATAATTGCTTAGAAATCTGTCTATTCTCATTATCTCAATAATCTATTCACACCTAACTACACCTAGTTCGTCTAACTTAACATACATTATGAGTTTAAGAACTCACCACAAACATATGAGTTTAAGAACTCGACATTGACCACATATTCTTTAACTATACTTTAATATCAGTCATACTATCGTTTCAGGGTCCGGTACTATACTTTTCAAAACAACCACCTCATTGAGGTAGCTTTCAATGTGAGGCTCTATTTCAGCTATTGGCTTTGATATTGGCTCAATTATGGAGGTTGACTTCTTCTTTATGACCTGAGGGTATCCTAATCCTTTTCTATCTGACATCTACACACCTAAGTTATCCTGATTTTCAACTAATATATACACACAACAATTAATAGTTTTATATAAGTTATCTTTTATTTGATTTGACAATGAATTTATTCAATTCAACTTCATTAAAACTCTATTTGAGTTATTTGTATTTTCAACGTTTTTCTCTGTTCCAAGGTTATATCCTAAGGTCTAACCCACCTACGGTTTTTAACCCTAAGCTCTGATACCAACTTGTAAAGCCCCCAAACTCGGGTACTTGAAACCCGAATTCGGTGCTTCACGATACCATTTCTATGAGTAGAATAATACTAATAATAATAATAATAATAATAATAATAATAATAATAATAATAATATAAATATCAAACTTATCTTACATTTATCAGAGTCTAATCCCAATTACGCAACCTTTACTATAATTCTTTACATGATATATAATACATATCATTATCTTAATACAGTCTAACTATTACAAAAGATAACAATAAACATGATCTGTTTGCTTTCCTTTTCACTTGTTCTTATCTGAACCTTTGAGTTGTTTATGCCTAACTGAAAACATTTAAATTTAAGCAAGGATGGGCATTTGAGTGCCCAGCAAGTAATAACAATTAGAAATATAATTAGCTGAAAGAAATAAATGTTTTCTTTGTACATCAGTTCTACAACAAATTTATAGTTATGAAGTAAACTGAACCGATAATAATAACATAACAATTCTATCTCAAATTTTTGAAACTATGTATTGACTATATATATAGGGTAGTTGACATACTATGAACATTATTTTTAGTTTTCGCTAAGGTTTAGCAGAACTTCATCTGTAAACCGTCATAACTTACGGGCGTTAGGTTTTACTTCCCATGGGCCCTGTATTGATCAATACTACACTACAAGAACGATAGGAACGTTCACTCTGTCCGCCTTAGGCGCATAAAAGTTTACCCGTGATCAGGATGTTCATACTTAGTCTGGAATCCGAACCAAAATAATTTGATTGGATACAAAATAAAAGTTTTATCTTATTCAACGATATTTCAAAATTTGTATCTTGCTGATCAAATAGCTTAGACGGCTTATATATATATATATATATATATATATATATCAACATGTGTTTAAATATAATGATTATCCAAGTGGGGACACTTGTATAACCATATATAGAAATTAACGAATAGAATATATATCTGAATTACCATATACTAACATATTGATAAACAATGATCGGATATAGAATTTATACGAAAATAAGGTTAATAATTTAGTGCAATAATAATATAATTTTGTAACTTCTTACTCATGTCCATTGCATAAAGGAAATGCAAAGGTAAGATACTTGTCTGATGCGCTGCTTACAGTTCTTAACTTAGTTCTATCTTTATATAACACATATCAGTAATAAGATCATTTGATCGATTAGAATAACATACTATAACACATAGCATTGCTTATTGCAGTCAACACATAACTTAATCACATTGTCACATATGTTTCACAACCATTGAATCACAAATAAACACAAATCTAATCAAATTATCTAAGTCCAGATCAATTTCTAAAACATGTCGGTGTACCGATGGCTTTATCGGGTAATTATCGAGTCTTAGATTCTATTATGTAGTTTAATATCTATAAGTATCAGTCATATTAATTTTAAATGACTTATAATAATTTTTAAACATTTATTATAATTTATCATGAATTTTCAAACACCAGAATCATAATTAAATGATTTAAATATTAAATAATTCTATTATCATTAATATTTAATTAATATTAATCTATTAATGAAACCATTGCCAAAAGGTTAAAGTTATTTATAATAACTCAAAATACTTTTAAAGTATTAATATTACCCTTAAATAATTTTTAAAAGAATTAAAATTATTTTTCAATAATTATCATTAATATTAAAGTATTAATGTATTACTTATCAAAATATTAAAAGTCCTTAATCATAACTTAAAATATTTTTAATTCATTGATATCCTTTTTTAAATTATTTTTAAATAAATAAAACTATTTTAAAACTATTTATTTAATATAATTATTAAATAAATTTAATGTAATAACCCATATTTTTTAAAATTAAATATTAATTGATTTTTTTATTTTATACAATTGTGTTTAAATTGGAAAAAGGTAAATGATTTTTGTTTCCCTCTTTTTTTCCTTGTTTTGTTTTGAAAATTAAATTCTTTTAGTTGATAATTAAATAAATGATTAAATTAAAATAGAAGAAGATAATTCCTTTTGTTAAAGTTTTGTGGTAAAATCATTCGGAGCGTGAAGCTACATGGAAGATGGAGTAGTCTATTCGAGCAGAGTATCTGCATCTCTTTGAAAATTTGGTGCATTCCATTCTTTTGATTCCGGGGACGGAATCCTTTTAAGGGGTAGGTGATGTAATACCCGGTAAAAAAAAATTAAAAAAAATAATAATATTTAAATTCATATTTTTAATTGGGCTTTTATTATGTTTGGATCAAATTGTATTTAATTTGTGTGACTTATAATAAGTAGGTGATTACATTAATTTGGGCTTTTATACTAATTGGGTCTAATTTGTATTTGGATAATATTAAAATCCTATTAAAATTAGGAGAGTTAATAAGATAGGTTAATAAATATTTAAACCCTAATCTATCTCACATACCTCTCATAACTGACTGGAAAAAAAAAAAAGAGGCGCAACCTCTACTACGAAGAGAGAGAAAAGAAGGGAGAGCAATGGCGGCACAAAAAGAGAGAAGAAATTCATCAACCTTTAAATTTTGCAATATCCAATTAGTAAGTTATTATTATTTTTTTAAGCTATTAGATCTATTATGTTGGAAGTTCACTAATTCATAAGAAAGTTTTAAAATATATTTTATATGCATAGTACTTTTGCAAAGTGATTACCGAAATTGATTAAGGTGGCTGTAGGAAGTGGGTATATATATAATGAACATGTCAGGTGGCCTATTACTACTATCATTATATATATATATATATATATATATATATATATATATATATATATATATATATATGTAGATATATTATTTTTGTTTATTAGAATATAATATGTAAGCTTAGATATTTTGTTTCTTAGCAATCTAATTTCGGATGGCAGTGGAGTGATAAGATTAGTATACTAGCTTAATAAATAACTAATTATTATGTTATATTTAGAAATTGTACCGAAAGTTTTATATATTAATTCAAATCGAATTCGTTTATTTGTTAATATTATAAAAAAAAATTATTTAATAAAATTAGTTAATATTATGTTAGTAATGGTTAAATTTGTAATAAAATTTTATTTTATTATTAGTTCAAACAGAAGGAATTTAACGAGTCATTTTTAGAATATAAATTTTGGAGTATTAATAATTGATAAAAGGCGATGATTAAAGGCATATTAAACAGATTGTGAATTATTTTGGAATTATTAGTTTTGATTGTATTTAATTTGAGGTGAATATGTTTAGGTTGCGAATAACGTTTCGTATTTGATATCGTTGACAATTGAGGATAAGATTTTGTAGAGTGTGCTATAAATGGTTTGGAAGTATCAGGTACGGATTCCGTACTCTTTCAGCGACATTCTTGTTAAATTTGATTTATTCGTTTTGTTCCTTATTTTAAAATTCTGTTATTATTTCACATAATTGTTTCTTGTGAAATTCATATAATTGTTTTACTTTGGAGTTGACACATTGGACTCGTAATTGTACTATTTGAATTAGGATATCATGTTTAGTATTTATTTTTGATAATTGTAGAGCGGTATATGTTGTTACCTTCTTTTGAGACCTTGTGACCATAATTTGATTTGGTTCAACATGTACATATAGAACCCTTTTGTTGGTATTATGTCGCATGTGTTGTGACATGGTATTTTTATTAGAATATACCGTAGGGTATACCTGAGCTATAACCACCTGTGGGGGTACCACAGACATGTCGTCTTGGCACGAGAGACATGACACTTTCCGTGGCGGTGTGATTAGTCCACGGCGTCTCCGTTTGGGCTCCGGAGTAAGTGGGCCATTTGGTGTTTTGTTGTGGGAGGCGTATGGGTTAACCCTAGTTTTCTGTTCTGCGGATTGGTGATGTTGTGCCAAACACACCTATCCGATTTGCATACATTGGATTCGCGGTCCAATGTGTGATTTGCCTGTGTGGCATTATTTTGACTTGCCTGTGTGGCATTATTTTGACTTGCCTGTGTGGCATTATTTTGATGTGCCTGTGTGGCATTGTTTTGACTTGCCTGTGTGGCATCATTTGACTTGCCTGTTTGGCATTATTTTGACTTGCCTGTGTGGCATTGTTTTGACTTGCCTATGTGGCAAGGTATATTTCGGAGCTCAATCGGTATGAAATAACCACAGCCATTTGTTTCAGCCTATTATTTTATTGTATTAGTTGTTGGCTTCTGTTCAATTCAATTCATCGGATTAGTTACTTCAGTTCGTTATTTCTTTAATATTCTGTCTGTTTCATTAATTCTGTTGGTTCAAGTATATTCTATTCAAATCTTCAGAGATTTTATTTTTGTTAAAGGCAATATTTTGTCTCAGTTGATTTTGTATTTTAGTTGTATATCTTTTGTATCTTTATATCCGTACTGGGCAATTGGCTTATGCTGTGTTTTTCTTCCGGCAGGTTTGCAGGGGTGATTCAGGGCTAGCTAGTGTGATGAGAGAGTTGTCTTTGACCATCTAGGTTGTTTCGAATTTTAAGTTTTGATTATTTTGACTCTAGTTGGAGAATTATAATTAGTACTTTATTGGTGGATATCATTATTACATATGTTGAAGTTATTAGTGCTCAGTTTACTATTTTGAGTTTTGTTGTGCTTTGTGCGTGACCTCCCTTTCCTTTTCGGGAAGGGGGTGTTACAGAAATGGTATCAGAGCTTAGGTTCTTTCTTGTAGAAAACCTATTTAGGTTTGACCTGTGAGTTGTGGGTAGACCATTGGGTAGACGTAAGAGTTTGATTCGATTTTGTTCTTTGTTTGGTTGGTCTCTATTTTGACAAACTGTCAATTTATTTTAATTTGTAGTTGATTTGAGGAAAGTGGAATAATTTAGTAAGGTGATTGAGCAATGATATTGGTTAAGAGTTGTGATTTAATCATTGAGGTGAATAAAGTTATATTTTGTACAGATAAGAAGTGATCTTATACGGGATGCGATTATGATGTGAGTATTTGAATCGACGAGTATTTGATTTTGGGAAATTAATTGTTAGAGTTGATTTTTTTTGTGACAATTATTATTATTGTGGAATTAAGGATTTGATTTGAGTTAAGTTTTGATTTCTGTTAAGCTTGTGGATAATTTGAGGTTTGTGTATTGAGGACATATTATGATAAAGTGATTATTAAGAGTAGATGATTCTTGTAATTTGAGTTGTTGATATTCGAGGTAATTAGATTTATCATTTGGAGTTAATGATCAATTTTATGGCTATTTTCTAGTAGGGTATTGGAGTTATGTTCTATGGACTTTCTTTGTGATAATATGGGTAGACATTGAAATTTATTGGATTAAGGTTTGCAATAAGGGATGATTGATTTATTATATGATTAGATAGTATGATAAAATTCAATTGATTTTGAGAGATCTTGAATATTTATATTTTGCTCATGCAGATAGTAGGATATATGATTTGGAGTTTGGTATGGTGACGAAGAGATCTTCAATTTTTTTTTTTTGGTGTAATAATATTTGAGAACTAATTTGATTGGAGGTTATGATATTTTGAAATTCTTAAGGACTTAGGAGAGTTGGTGATAAAGAGATATTAGTAGTATATTTTTTGGTGTAATATTATTTGGTTAATAGTTCAAATTAAGGATGAGATATTTTGAAGCTCTTGAGGACTTGGGGAGAGTTGGTAATATGGTTTGCATAGTTGTTTTGATTATCTGATGTCTTTAGAGTTTTGCGTGAATTTATGTAAAATTTAATAAAAATAATTTGTTAGATCTTTGTCATGTGTGAAACATAATCGTTTTACGAAATATAAATAATTTTAAATATTTTGGGTATTCGAATCGTATTTAGATGAAGAGAAATTTTTTGTGATTTCGAATTATGTTCCGAAGAGTACGTACGCTTACAAGAATGAAACTCAAAGATATTAGCGACGGCCCGCACCAACGGTGGATCATGCGATCTAAATTGATGCAACACGAACAACCTTACCAAGTCTGACACAGTAGCTGACGAATCGTTTACAAGTACACTAATAATTACGTGGACCAATGACTTATTCGCGTTGATCGTTACAAATGGAAACGCTATGTCGTAACTAAATTTTTTTTTGTAGCTTATTTGAATTCCGAGGACGGAATTATTTTTAAGGGGTGAAAAATGTAATAACCCATATTTTTTAAAATTAAATATTAATTGATTTTTTTATTTTATACAATTGTGTTTAAATTGAAAAAAGGTAAATGATTTTTGTTTCCCTCTTTTTTCCCTTGTTTTGTTTTGAAAATTAAATTCTTTTAGTTGATAATTAAATAAATGATTAAATTAAAATAGAAGAAGATAATTCCTTTTGTTAAAGTTTTGTGGTAAAATCATTCGGAGCGGGAAGCTACATGGAAGATGGAGTAGTCTATTCGAGCAGAGTATCTGCATCTCTTTGAAAATTTGGTGCATTCCATTCTTTTGATTCCGGGGACGGAATCCTTTTAAGGGGTAGGTGATGTAATACCCGGTAAAAAAAAATCAAAAAAAAATATATTTAAATTCATATTTTTAATTGGGCTTTTATTATGTTTGGATCAAATTGTATTTAATTTGTGTGACTTATAATAAGTAGGTGATTACATTAATTTGGGCTTTTATACTAATTGGGTCTAATTTGTATTTGGATAATATTAAAATCCTATTAAAATTAGGAGAGTTAATAAGATAGGTTAATAAATATTTAAACCCTAATCTATCTCACATACCTCTCATAACTGACTGGAAAAAAAAAAAAGAGGCGCAACCTCTACTACGAAGAGAGAGAAAAGAAGGGAGAGCAATGGCGGCACAAAAAAGAGAGAAGGAAATTCATCAACCTTTAAATTTTGCAATATCCAATTAGTAAGTTATTATTATTTTTTTAAGCTATTAGATCTATTATGTTGGAAGTTCACTAATTCATAAGAAAGTTTTAAAATATATTTTATATGCATAGTACTTTTGCAAAGTGATTACCGAAATTGATTAAGGTGGCTGTAGGAAGTGGGTATATATATAATGAACATGTCAGGTGGCCTATTACTACTATCATTATATATATATATATATATATGTAGATATATTGTTTTTGTTTATTATAATATAATATGTAAGCTTAGATATTTTGTTTCTTAGCAATCTAATTTCGGATGGCAGTGGAGTGATAAGACTAGTATACTAGCTTAATAAATAACTAATTATTATGTTATATTTAGAAATTGTACCGAAAGTTTTGTATATTAATTCAAATCGAATTCTTTTATTTGTTAATATTATAAAAAAAATTATTTAATAAAATTAGTTAATATTATGTTAGTAATGGTTAAATTTGTAATAAAATTTTATTTTATTATTAGTTCAAACAGAAGGAATTTAACGAGTCATTTTTAGAATATAAATTTTGGAGTATTAATAATTGATAAAAGGCGATGATTAAAGGCATATTAAACAGATTGTGAATTATTTTGGAATTATTAGTTTTGATTGTATTTAATTTGAGGTGAATATGTTTAGGTTGCGAATAACGTTTCATATTTAAAATCGTTGACAATTGAGGATAAGATTTTGTAGAGTGTGCTATAAATGGTTTGGAAGTATCAGGTACGGATTCCGTACTCTTTCAGCGACATTCTTGTTAAATTTGATTTATTCGTTTTGTTCCTTATTTTAAAATTCTGTTATTATTTCACATAATTGTTTCTTATGAAATTCATATAATTGTTTTACTTTGGAGTTGACACATTGGACTCGTAATTGTACTATTTGAATTAGGATATCATGTTTAGTATTTATTTTTGATAATTGTAGAGCGGTATATGTTGTTACCTTCTTTTGAGACCTTGTGACCATAATTTGATTTGGTTCAACATGTACATATAGAACCCTTTTATTGGTATTATATCGCATGTGTTGTGACATGGTATTTTTATTAGAATATACCGTAGGGTATACCTGAGCTATAACCACCTGTGGGGGTACCACAGACATGTCGTCTTGGCACGAGAGACATGACACTTTCCGTGGCGGTGTGATTAGTCCACGGCGTCTCCGTTTGGGTTCCGGAGTAAGTGGGCCATTTGGTGTTTTGTTGTGGGAGGCGTATGGGTTAACCCTAGTTTTCTGTTCTGCGGATTGGTGATGTTGTGCCAAACACACCTATCCGATTTGCATACATTGGATTCGCGGTCCAATGTGTGATTTGCCTGTGTGGCATTATTTTGACTTGCCTGTGTGGCATTATTTTGATGTGCCTGTGTGGCATTGTTTTGACTTGCCTGTGTGGCATCATTTGACTTGCCTGTTTGGCATTATTTTGACTTGTCTGTGTGGCATTGTTTTGACTTGCCTATGTGGCAAGGTATATTTCGGAGCTCAATCGGTATGAAATAACCACAGCCATTTGTTTCAGCCTATTATTTTATTGTATTAGTTGTTGGCTTCTGTTCAATTCAATTCATCGGATTAGTTACTTCAGTTCGTTATTTCTTTAATATTCTGTCTGTTTCATTAATTCTGTTGGTTCAAGTATATTCTATTCAAATCTTCAGAGATTTTATTTTTGTTAGAGGCAATATTTTGTCTCAGTTGATTTTGTATTTTAGTTGTATATCTTTTGTATCTTTATATCCGTACTGGGCAATTAACTCATGCTGTGTTTTTCTTCCGGCAGGTTTGCAGGGGTGATTCAGGGCTAGCTAGTGTGATGAGAGAGTTGTCTTTGACCATCTAGGTTGTTTCGAATTTTAAGTTTTGATTATTTTGACTCTAGTTGGAGAATTATAATTAGTACTTTATTGGTGGATATCATTATTACATATGTTGAAGTTATTAGTGCTCAGTTTACTATTTTGAGTTTTGTTGTGCTTTGTGCGTGACCTCCCTTTCCTTTTCGGGAAGGGGGTGTTACATTTAATATCATTTATTATTAAATTAATATCATTAATATTAAATGATTAATGAAATTATCCTTTAAATATTAAAAGTTATCTTTTATAACTTAAAATATCTTTAAACACTTTATTTTCATTTTAAATGATTTTTATAATATTAAAATCATTTTTAAACTAATTTATTTAATATAATTATTAAATAATTCTAATATCATTAATAATAAAATATTAATATTTTTCATGACAAAATATCAAAAGTTATATTTATAACTTAAAAATACTTATATAACCTTTAAATCATTTTATATGATTTATAAATTATTAATTCTATTTTGCATAATTTATTTAATACCTTTATTAAATAACTTTAATTACCATCAATATTAATTAATTAATGAAATTCATCACAAAATATTAAAAGTTATCAAAATAACTTAAATTATTTTCTTATACCATAATATAATATTAAATGATTTTTCATGTATTAAAATCATTTTTAAATAATTTATTTAATATTATAGTTAAATAAATTAAATACTTTTAATATTCCAAAAATATTAAATATTTATGAAATATATTCAAAATAATTAAAAACTAATTTTTGGATTTTAAAAAAAATTAAGAATTTATTTAGTATTTTTTATAATTAAAAACTATTTATTACTAATTATTTAATAAAAATAATTATTTTTGGAAAGAAAGTGTCACTAAAGATTACCTATAGCGACAAAACCGTCGCTATAGATGTTCTTGAGTGTTCTTAATGAAACCTAGAAATTCATGTGCAGTGACGAATGTACTACTTTGACTGGTTCCAGATCTTTGGTTATAACGATTATGGGCTTGTTAATGTGTGGGTATTGTAGTATAACTGTAATACTACCATTAACCATCGATATCATGGCCAGAACACAACAAATCAGAGAGTTATAAGCCCTCAAATCTCTTGTCAGAGCTGTTCTTAATTTTTGAGTTTTCCATAAATGAAGAACAGCTCATACTGCCTTCTTTCGATCATCATAACTTGCTTCACAGATCTGATTTATGAGATCTAATATGTTCCGTGTGTAGACAACATGCAAGTGAACAAATATAACACATAAAATAGATCTAAAAACAACAATCAAAGCAGATCTTGTATGGTCAAACATTGTCAGAAAAATAGCTAATGAAGAAATCTTGGTTTTCCAGATTTTAGACAAAACAGCCGGTCAACCCTACTTTGACCGGTAATATCTTTTATTATAAGCACGATCTAAATGTTATAGATGCATGATCATGTACCTTAAATGTCAGTCTACAAATGGAATACAACAATATGGCCAGACACCTTACCAGAAGCCATATCTAATGCTTACAAAACGTTGTCAGAAATTCTGGGTTTCTGGGTTTACCCAGATTTCCAGAATCCGTGCTCGGTCAACTCACTTTGACAGCTTATATCTCACGATCTAGACATGATCTGACCCGGTTTTCAGTTCCAGATCATTGTTCATATGACAAAGAACATATCCAGAACATAAAACACACATAAAACTTAACACACAAAGATCTAGACGCACTGACATTCGTTGTCAGACCTCATTTTTAAGCTTTGCCCAGAATTTGAAAAACATCAATTTCAAGCACTTTGATGTTATGGATCTGGGATCTAACAACCCAGATCACTAAATAACATCTTATGACAAAACTAAACAACAAACAGCAAGATCTAACATCAGATCATAAAATTTTTAAATTCTAGGGTTAATACCTTTATGCTTTGATTTCTTGAATCTGATCCTTTGTTGTTGATCATGTAGAGTTAAGATATGATATTAGCTTTATATATCTTTCTCTCTCACTCTAAATTTTCGGATTTAGAGAGAGAAGAGGTTAGGCAAGAATGAAAAAAATAAAGTGGCTTCTCTCTCTCTCTTGATCTATATATATAATGATATGTAATGAAGTGGGCTGAGCATAGAGGCTAATATGTGTCAATTTAAGTCACATGGGGTGGTTGGATTTGGTCACCAACTTCACCTAATGTCAAACCCTACTTTTAGCTTTAAAAATACATACAGGGGCAAAAATGTCTTTTGGCTTTTATAATTAAGGGCAAACTTGTAATCTTGACAAACCCTTAGGGTTTAGCCCTAAATTTTAGCAAAAATTGTAGGATTTTTCAACTAGGGTTTGTACAAAAAAAATAAATAAATAAAAATAAAAACAAATTTTAGTTTCTAAAATTTGTAATTAGAGTTTTCTAAATTAGATTAGTTTTCTAATTATTTTATACATGATCATTAGGGTTTGAAGTCCACTAATTAGCAATAAGGATTATAACTAGCAATTAGGGTTTCATTTTAATAAATTAAGGTTACTAATTTAGAAATTAGGTTTACTAATTTAGAAATTAGGGTTTCTAGAAAATAGAATTCCCAAATATTAATTAGGGTTTCTCTAATTAACATTAAATTCTATAATACGTAACATACTTCATTTAGCACAACTACATAACCGTTTCTAACTCATAATTGAGTTTCAAATTAGGGTTTTCCCACTTGACAATTAAGGTTTCAAAAATAGGAATTAGGGTTTATAAAAAAAATTATTAGGGTTTATCTAATTTGAGTTTATATCTATAACTCCGATCGTTAATCACATTATCACAATTAGATAATGACTTAACAAATTCATAAAGTCGCACATGGCCTTCGAATTAGGGTTTCAAATCAATTAGAGTTTATAATTTAAATATTAGGGTTTCTAAAAATACATTAGGATTCTAAATATTAATTAGGATTTCACTAATTAATATTAAATTCTATAATACACCACATATATCACATAACACTGTTATATAACAGTATTGACTTTCCCATTTGAATTTAAAAACAGGGTTAAACAAATTAATGCTAGGGTTTTAACATTATACACCATAATTGACCAACCATTGTCAGTCCACAAATTAATATACAGTACATAGTTACAGTACTAAAATAAAATAATATTAAAATAAATATCATTAAATCAGATAACATGTTTACTATACAGATTTGAAAATCTCATTTGACTTCAAACTAGGGTTTATCAAATACTGCATCACCATTGACCAATGCGTACATACAATACTTATTTATAGCACTGAAAATTAAAATATAATTAATATTATATTATTATTCTTATTCCTTGATCAAAATCCAAAATTATTGTTTGGATTCCATATCTGATTTATTCTTCCATAATTAACCTTAATAATTAAGGTAAAATAATTAACTTAATAATTTGTACTAAAATTCATATAATAAAATAATTATTATAATCATTCTAAAAATCATTTCATATATTATTTAAATAATATATAATTATATTTTCATAGAAAAAATTAATAAAACATTTCTACTATAAAGTTAATGATTAAAAGAATAATCTTTATAATAATCAGTAATTCTAAAATAAAATTATTTGTAAACATTCATGTAATAAATATATTTTTATTTACCACATATATATATATATATACATATTATCTAGTACAAATCCTCATCTTTAAAATAATAAAAAAATTATACGCGAAATTTCTAATTTATTTATATAGAAAATATTGGGTTGTTACAGTAAGATTGCATTGTATGCCAATATCCATAGTGTCTGATCGAGACCCAAGATTCACTTCACGATTTTAGGTTAGTTTGCAAAAAGCTATGGCACGAACTTACGATTTAGCTCGGCATATCATCCTCAGACAGACGGGCAGTCGGAGAGGACTATTCAAACTCTTGAAGATCTATTAAGACTCCGTGTCCTTGACTTCAAGGAAAGTTGAGACAAGTTCTTACCATTGGTGGAGTTTTCCTACAATAACAGTTATCAAGCAAGTATTGGCATGGCTCCATTTGAGGCGTTGTATGGAAGAAAGTGTCGTTCTCCAGTATGCTGGAATGAGGTGGATGAAGCAACGTTGTTGGGATTGGAGTTGGTACGTATGACTACGGAAAAGATTCACACGATCCGACAACGTATAAAACCTCACAAGATCGATAAAAGAGTTTTGCTGATCTTCATCGAAAGGACGTGGAATTCAATATAGGAGATCATGTGTTGTTACGTGTTGCTCCATGGAAAGGAGTTACGAGATTTGAAAAGAGAGGAATGTTCAACCCTCGATTCATCGGCCCATTTTTAATCCTCGGTCGAGTAGGAACTGTGGCCTATAAACTCACTTTACCGCCAAGTATGTCTTTGTTCATAACATTTTTCACATATCTATGTTACGTAAATATGTGAAAGACCCGCACCACATTATTGAGTTAGAACAAGACGAAATAGCAGAAAATTTAATGTATAAAGAGGTTCCTGTTCAAATCTTGGATAAGAAGGAACATATTTTACGCTCCAAGGTTATACGTCAAGTCAAAGTTTTGTGGAGAAACCATGATGTTGAGGAAATGACCTGGGAGTTAGACTCTGAAATGAAATCAAGGTATCCTTACCTTTTCGACATATCAGGTACGTAGCCTAATTTCAAGGGTCAAATTTCATAAGAAAGGGAGGTTGTAAGACCCCAACTTTTATAAATAAAGATGAATTTTCTATAAATATCATTTTTGAATATTATGGAATGAATTTGATATAATGTTATAGTTGTGGGTAATATTTATAAATTTTGCAAAGTACGCAAGTTGTTATATAATATTCGATTGGTCAGGGAATATTCGTTTTAACAGGGAATATTCGTACAACGGCACAATCATTGGTGGACCCCACAACGGAATTATTGTTGGATTAAAAAAACGACAAAAATGCTTTATGAAAATAACGGCGGAAGTTTTACCGTTAACTGTTAAAACACCCGGTGCTAAAAGTACAGTAATACGCGTAGTTACACAGTAGCACGCGATATTGATTATTAATGCTTACGTGAGAAGTCACTCAGTTTTGTTCAATTATTGCTACAGTAATTGCTGCATAATATCTCACGTTATTTGATTCAATTATTGTCAATATTTTATATATTATTAAATCAATAATTGAGATGACAAAGTTATTAATATTATTATTTGCAATATTAACGATGTCTAGAAGTTCTGTCAAGGAGAGGTTTGGTCACCTAATTGCGCGCCAATAGGGAGAAATCCTTATTGGAATGCCCTCTCTTTCCTGGGAACGACCTGGTCGATTAATATTGTGAATTATAATAATGATGATAAATGCTGTTAAAAATATTGAGGAAAATTTTATGAGGTATTTGTTATAAATCAGCTTATTATATGGACCCCCATTTACCCATTTTTTAAAATAATCGGTAGAAATTATTTAAAGGTGGGGCCCATATGTGGGGGCCACATGTGGGGCCCATATGTGTTGAAAAACTGATTTTTGAAATTGGGGTGGGAGAGAGTATCCGTAAAGGGGAGGGAATTTATATATATGTATATGATGTGTGTATATATATAATGTGTGTGTGAGTGGAAATGGTGGAAAAGTGATGGGTGTAAGATATGTGTGTGTGATAGTGAAAGGTGTATGGTGTGTGTGTGTGTGTAAGAGTGTAGTGAAAGTGATGTGTGGGTGGGAAAGTGAGTATTTTGTGTGAATATATATATATATATATATATATATATATATACGGTCCGGATCAAGTGCATTCCCCTTATCTTATTCATCCGTGCTCACCCCCTTTAGGCGACGGTTTCGGTCATACAACCGTCGTCTATACTTTTATCGATGCTATATGTTGTCTTTCGCTAAAAGTATAGACGACGGTTGTATGACTGAAACCGTCGCCTAAAGGGGGGTGAGCACGGGTGAGTAAGATAAGGGGTATGCACTTGATCCTTGCTATATATATATATAATTGGTATATATATATGATGAAAGTGATTTGGGGGGGGATTGATGTTGGTTATGGGGGGATAAAAATCAAGTGGTATATATATAATATTGATATATATAAATTGAAAGCATGTGTTTATATATATATATATATATATTATATTTTATTTGTTAGTTGATTGAAATTGATTCTGCAAAATAATTTCGTCCATGAACAGTGTGCCCTTCCATTCTCCTATAAATAGAAGCTCATTCCTTCATTATTTCTTATGAATTCACTGAAACTCCAGAGAAAGAAATTATAGAGAAACTATAGAAAAGTATTCTGCTACTTCCCTACTCTTATATCCAGTTTCTTTTACGGTAAGGGGTATTATTTCTTTTGTATTCATGAAGAGAACTTCTGTTATTCCATTATTTATTATTCTGTTGGAATAATCTGTATACGCGGGATACCCTATACTTTATGATATTCTTTTGTTATTTCATTCTTTATTATTCTGTTGGAATATCCTGTCTGTGCGTTTTACGTCAGACCTTGTTCCATTCTTTATTATTCTGTTGGAATATCCTGTCTGTCCATTTTATGCCGGACCTGTTTCCGCCTTTATTATTCTGTTGGAATATCCTGTCTGTGAGTTTTACGCCAGACTTGGTTCCGTTATTTATTATTCAGTTGGAATAACCTGCCTGTGTGGTCTATCGCATGCCTGGTGATTTCTTTTGCTATTCCATTCTTTATTATACTCAGTTGGTTAAAATTTTGACTTCTATACTCCATGAAATTAGTGGAATATACTTGATATTTGCGCTTCATCCAGTATCTTTTCATGGAAAAATTCTTCTGAGCATTCTTGAATTTTACTTTAAAAAGAAGTATCATGTTGACAATTTGGACGTTATTAGTTCCTGGATAAATTAATTCTTGAACTTGTTTTATTGAATTCTTATATCATTGTCATCATCCTCATGTTTATATTTTGTTAAAAGTCATCTGTGGCCTGTAGTGCATAGATGGACTTGGTATGATTATGACCAGGGATTATTCAGTGTAATCATGACCATAATGTTACAAGTGATGTGGTAAAAGTCGTCATTGGCCCGTAGTGCATTGATGGACAGTTGTTGGCATGATCATGACCATTGATGAATACACAAATATCCTTGGCCCGTAGTGCATGTATAATTTGTGGTTGTGATATTAATGAATATCCTTGGCCGTAGTGCAGGAATGATGTGGATTAATTATTAAGCTGAGTCTCAACGATAAAAGTGATGACAACCCTTTTAAATCATAAAAGATAGTAGATTTTATTCTCTACTTGACTCTTTTAATGGATTGCTTGTTCTGCTATAGTTAAACTTAGTGTTTGTTAGATTTTATCAGTTTAACGCTGTTGAAGGCTAACGATAATTTATTCTGCATTATTTTAGTCATAATATTTCTTACTGGGCTAGTTGAGCTCACCCTTTCTTTCACTGTTCTCTTCAGGAAATGAGAACGTAGCCGGGACTAGTCGGGGAACGGAGTGACGGTCCAAATGATAGTATTAGTAGTCCTCAATATTCTGTTAAATAGTGTGAAAATAAATGTAATGAGGACCCCATTGAGTTTGTATATTGTCTAGATGACAGTATTTGTATTAAAACTCACAGCATATGTTTAGTCGTATTTTACACGACTGTTGTATAATTAAGTTTGTATTTGTATTTTGTACAATGTATTTGGCGACTTAGAATGGGTGATGTATACCGATTTTGGGGGCGTCACATAAATTGAATAACAATCTCATGAGGTATACAATAGAACAAGTATTGTATAACAAAATCATACTTTGAAAAGATAAATAATCTTCAATATAACAATTTGAACTTGATTCAATAATAACGAGAATTTACTCGGTGTAATTTATAAATTTGAATAATAATAACAAGTAGGGTTAGGAAACTTGCCTCGTGCGTAGGCTAAACGATTACTGCTTCCGTTCACCACAAATACTATACGCATACCATATGTATTCACGACATTCATTAGTTACATTTTCACTTAATATAAACTCCACTTTATTTAACAAATCATTACCCTTCTAATTTAATTACTTAATTAAATTAGAATATTTTCATTCTCTTACTATTATTACACTTGAATAAATTATTTCATAATAATTTCCATTGAATATTTATTTTATTCCATAAATATCTCAATTAAAATATTTACATTATTTTATAAATATTTTAATAATAATTTTCATCGAATATTTATTTTATTCCATAAATATCTCAATTAAAATATTTAATTTATTTTATAAATATTTTAATAATAATTTTCATCGAATATTTATTTTATTTTTTTATTTTAATTGTATATTTTTGCATGCCGGGGCAGGGTAATTTAGTTTGGTAACGCCCGCCGGGGGCGAGGTTACCCAGACTTAGTTTCTGCAGTTCTGCAGTTCGCGAATATAACAAGGCAAAATTAGGCCAAAAATCTCTCACAAGTAAAATTATACGTTCTGTGAAAAACACAGAATATGACCATAACTTCCAATTAATTTATTTTTACACGAATTTAGACATGTCCAAACACTGTAATACACATATAACTACTACTCAACCATTCTAGCATTATTTTAACATGTTAAAACACATAATTTGTAGAATCAACACATTTAATTTACTGTTCTTGGTGTTTTTGATAGTTTTGAATATAAAACATGAAAATGAACACTACAGATTCGTTATAACACCGAATCCGTTCATTTGAAGTTTGGTCTCTTCATTTTAATATACATAATTATATACAAGTATAAAATTTATGACACAATATATGTTTGACGTATTAAAATTGCGAGTAAGGGCCATATGGCCATATTTCTATACTCTGTAATTTTACAGCAACAATATACGACATATATTTTATGAAACTGATGTTATGGTTCATACAACATAGTAAAAACATATTACGTTAACATATTAACACATATATGAGTAAATTTATAATACAACTTATGATTATCGTGTTAAATTTGGTATGTAAGGTCATATGGCCATATTTTCATACTCTATAATTTTGTAGGAAGTATATACGACATGTTTTTATGAAACTGATGATATAATTTATACAATATATATAATAAAATACGATATGATAACATTTATCACGTAATTAACACATAATCGTTACTAATTTTTCAACTACAAAGCTTTTACAGAACATAAAAGCCATTTTCTTAAAAACTTAACAACGTAAATAAAATTTGGGTAGGAGAAATTACCCAAAGCGTAGAGTGTAGATTAGTAGGAATGATTCTTTTTCCTTTCTCAGACACTTCTTAAATCAAACAACTCTCAAGTTTCTCTCTGACAAATTCTCAATCTATCTCTGATTATTTTTTTCTAGACTTAGCAAAGAATGAAAATAAAGAAGACGTATTAATTTTATAAAAGAAACTGAGCGCAGAGTGGTGGTCAGTTAACCCATCGTGGGTTAACTGCTACTAACTTCCCTTAGGGCCTCGTTTGGCTGGCAATAATAGATTCCCAAAATCCTTTAATTTAATGATTCTCTTATACTATAGTTTAAATCATGTCACACCCTTATACAATAATTCAAATATCTTATTTAATTAATTTAAATAAAATATGATAATTTATCATTAATTCCTATAGTCATAAAATTAAATTTCTCATTTATTAAATAGGTCAAATTATTTAATATCTAATTAATTATTAAATTAATTAAAATAACATTATGCTTATTAAATATTTCATTTAATTCAATAAGCTCACATAATTACATAATCTGAGTAGTAAAATTCTCCACATAAATTTAATAAATATAACACGTATAATTAAATTAATCTACCACAACGTCATCAATTAATTATTAAATCTAATAATTAAATTATCGAAAATATTTATTTAACTAAATAAATATTAAAATTAAATTACAAAAATCTCGTTCGTCACAAAAATCCATTTGCGGTTTCATATATTCTATTATACTTAGTTGGTTAAAGTTTTGGCTTCTATACTCCATGAAATTAGTGGAATATCCTTGATATTTGCGCTTCATCTAGTATCTTTTCATGGAAATATTCTTCTGAGCACTCTTGAATTTTACTCCACAAAACAATGTCATGTTGACAATTTGGACGTTATTGATTTTTAGATAAATTAAATTATAAATCTTTATAAATTTATCCTTGAACTTGTTTTATTGAATTCTTATATTATTGTCATCATCCTCATGTTCATAATATATTGAAAGTCATTTGTGGCCTGTAGTGCATAGATGGACTTGGTATGATTATGACCAGAGATTATTTGGTATAATCATGACCGTAATGTTACAAATGATGTGGTAAAAGTCCTCATTGGCCATAGTGCATTGATGGACAGTTGTTGGCATGATCATGACCATTGATGAATACACGAATATCCTTGGTCCGTAGTGCATGGATAATTTATGGTCGTGATACTAATGAATATCCTTGGTCGTAGTGCAGGGATGATGTGGTTTATTTATTAAGCTGAGTCTCAGCGATAAAAGTGATGAAGAACCTTTTAAATCATAGAAGATAGTAGATTTTATGCTCTACTTGACTCTTCTAATGGACTGCTTATTACGTTGCAGTTAAACTTGTTGTCTATTATATTCTATCAGTTTAACATTGTTGAAGGCTAATGATAATTTATTTTGCATTATTTTAGTCATAATATTTCTTACTAGGCTAGTTGAGCTCACCCTTTCTTTCATTGTTCTCTTCAGAAAATGAGAATATAGTTGGGACGAGTCAGGGAATGGAGTGATGGTCCAGGATTAATGGATTTAGTAGTCCTCACTATTCTACGGAATAATATGATAATAATTGTAATGAAGACACTATTGAGTATGGATATTGTCTAGATGACAATATTCTTGTTTAAACTCTCATTTATGTTTTGTCGTATTTTATACGACTATTGTATAATTAAGTTGTATTTGAATTTATGTACCATGTATCTGGCGACTCAAGATGGGTGATGTATACCTGTTTTGGGGGAGTCACAGTTGGTATCAAAGTTTAGGGATACGATCCCTGGCTGAGATGTGAGACAAAAACTAGGAGGGGAGAGCCGGGGAATTCCTTCGCTAGTATGACCTACCTAAGTTTACTTGTTATTTAATTGGTCGGTCATAGTATAGGGATAATATGTGATATGTTAATTAACCCTTGTTTTGTGACAATATTTGAAAATGGCATCCGAAAATGTTGAGATCAGCAATGATGCACATGAGACCGTTGAGTCACCAACGATCAATACCCTGGAAAATGTGCAGTAAGAAGACAATAATCCTCAGGTAAATAACAACAACAATCAGATGATGAACGATGAGATGTTCAGAGGCTTTATGCAATTCATGCAACATCAGGCGAAAGAGACTCCTATTCAAAATGCAGGTGGAAACAATGGCAACCCACGGCTGGTCACTGCTAAGCAGTTTAAGGAGCTGGGACCGCCGGAGTTTTTTGGAAAGCTTGAACCACTTAAGGCGGAGATGTGGTTAAAGTAGATAACCAAGATATTTGATGTCTTGGGATGCTCCGAGGAGCAAAAGGTTCCCTTTGCCACCTTTGTGTTGCATGAAGAGGCAGATTACTAGTGGGAATCTATAAAACATACGCAACCTGATGCACTCAAGATGTCTTGGGAGAAGTTCCAAGATCTGTTCAATGACAAGTACTTTCCCAAAAGTATTCGTCATATGAAAGAGGTGGAGTTTATCAAGTTGGAGCAAAATAATATGACCGTGTCGTAATACGAGGCTAAATTTGCAGATTTATCCCCGTTTGCTTCCTATTTGGTCGATAATGAAGAGCGAAAGACGCGAATGTTTCTAAGAGGTTTAAAACTCGATATACATCAATACCTCATTTCTCACAAACTTTGTTTATATTCAGATGTTGTGAATAGGGCTCAGTTATTGAAGCGCGATAATGAGTTAGCACAACCAAAAGGTAACGAGCAACAACACGATAATAATCATACCGGTGGCAACGGCCATCGGAACAATGATAACCATCGTGGAGGAAATTATCATGCCTAGAATGGTAACCACTTCGGTGTTAATCATGGCCAAGATAATAGAAGTGGAAATTTCAAGAAGAGAAGGTTCAATAATGATGGAAAGACAGCAGCACCAACACCTGTTTTCAAGGAAGGAGAACGACCGTCGGTCGTATGCTTCAAATGCGGAGGGGAGGGACATATCAGTCCAAACTGCGTGATGCTATCCAAAGCATGTTACAATTGTGGAAAAGAATGTCATCTAGCCCGATTTTGTCGTGCACCAAAGTTAAGTCCAGCTGGGATGGTGGCACCAAAGGCGGATACGTACAAAACAAAGTCGGTGGTTTCAGGGAGAGCGTTTTTCGTGACTTCTCAAAAAGCGAGTAACCTAAACGAAATTAGCACGTGTTAATTAATTATAAATTCTTACGAAGTCTATACCTTATTAGATACCGGTTCTACCCATTATTTTATCTCTCTTGCTTGCACTCAACGTTTAAATTTGACTCCAGAGAGATTAGAATTTGACTTATCGGTTGAAACTTCATTAGGAGAAACCTTCGTTACCTCTACTGTTTATAAATCTTATTTGATTCCAATCGATACCCTCACGTTACCTGTCGATCTTATCTCTTTGAAAATACTTGCTGATAAGTAAGTTTTATACCTACTTATCTGGTATCTGTTACTTAAATTAATTGCTTAATCTCATGTTTCGTAGTTACATTTCATGCATTTTGTGTTCGTTTTGTAGATTATATGTTTGGGAGCTGTGATCGCAAAGAATTGGTATGAAATCGCAAAGAAAAACAATCCAGAAATCATTTGGGCTTTTATTTTCATTTCATGTTCTTGGCTTGGAACTTAGATTACATTGTAGAGCTTCTTCTTAGCTATCTGGAACAACTTGAATAATTCCAATCGGAGTTCGGATGCAAGAGTTATGACATTTATACCAACGGACATCGAACGTCACAGTTTCAGGTGGTCATTTACATAGCAGCAACTTCAGAGCCACTTTCAATTTTCTCCAATCCTTATTTTGAAAACCTCAAAGCATGAAAGTTGTAGATCTACGTCTCCTCTTTCTGTAACATCGTGAATCATATAAATCGGAGTTCAAACGAAGAAGTTATGGCAATTTTCCCAAAGGACGTCAGAGCAAAAAATATTCCTTCAAAAAACCGCCGCAGGGGTGGGCGTACCAGCTCCAAAGCAGGCCCCTAGCCCACTGAGGCGGGCTCTTTTAGTGTATAAACCCCCGCCAGGGCGGGGGTAGCCCAGAAAATATGAATTTTATCCAATTTTGAGTTCGAGAAGGATTGTTTCGATCCAATTAACTCAAGGACCTCCAAGAGAACTTCCAAGAGGACTTAAAGACATATGAAGAGACTTATAAAAGGAGGAGAATCACAAGGATTATTAGAGATTAGACTAGAGAGAGGATTCCATTAGATTAGATTATAGTAAATTAGATCAAAATCATAGTTCTAATGAGTTTTGGAGAATGAAGCAACTTGGAGACCATTGAAGATTCAAAGTAGGAGCAAGGAGGGAGCTTCAAATCTGCAGACAATAGATTCTATCTTCTCATCTTCTTCTATCTTTGTCTTTTATTGTGTATTCAATTGTCGATTCTTAGTTTTAATTCAATAATCATGAACTAATTCTTTGTTTGAGATTACAATGGATCTTATTGTGTAGTTTATTTTAATATGTTTCGCTATCAATTATTATGTTCTATTGTGAAGATTGTCTATTATGATTTGGACTTAATTGCTTAATTGCCTAGCTAACAATTACCGTGATAATCTATATGAACTCGAGAGATGAAGTATAGATTTTGATTTGATCATGATAGCATGTGTTTATGATTTCTGCGTAGATGGAAATCATGATTCGTGTTTAGGATACAGATATGCCTTTACGCCATATGTAATCTTATAGAGAACTTGTTCTTTAAATCATTTTTAATTATAATTTGCATAGAGATATAGTGAATTAGTTAATTAGGGTGTCTTGCTTAATTCTATCATCTGTGGATTTAAGTGAGTATGTGTATTATGCATCGAGAGATGATTTTATCTGCTTTAGTGTTCTTGATTAACAATTCATGATAGAGAATAATTGATGAGAAGTGTGTTAACTTAAATGAAGCAATAAGTGAAGTTGTGGTCTTAAATCTCCGTGATCTAATTTTTAATTAGTGGTATTAGAATTAGTGTAATTAAATAATTTAATTTATATAATTTGAAATTCATTCGTTTAAATAAGATTGAGTTTGTTACGGGTTAGTACTTTGTAATTTTTTATTAAATAATTCCTCCTGGGAACGATACTCTACTTTCACTTTATCACTTGTTGCCCACGTATACTTGTGTGTTGTGTGTAATTAGATTTTACCCAACAAGTTTTTGGCGTCGTTGCTGGGGAATTAGTTAAAAAAAATTGTAAATATTAGCTTCAATCAAATTAGTCTTAATTTAAACATTTTTTTCTCCTTTTTATTTAATTCTCTTCCTATTTTTCTTTCTTTTCAGGTACCATGGCGGAATTTAATTATCAATGGCCGTATACGAGAATGACTCAGCCAATTGGAGCGGGGATGGATGATCTCAATGAATTTTCTGCATTATCAGCACAGCTTGAGACACTTTCGAGGAGGTTGGACGTTGTTGCAGCCCAAAGTAATCGAAGGATAGCAGTTAATTGCAATTATTGTGCTAGTAATCATCTGAGCCATCAATGCACCATTAGTTTTGGGCTGGGACAACACGGTGGTGAATACCTCAACGATTATACATATGCTAATCATCAGCAAGTTTGGGGGTATCACCCGAATTCATCATGGATTGATACTTATGAAGACCAATACTACGCTCCAAATCCAACATTCACACCGGAATTTTCATGTCCACCTCCATTGCCACAAGAAGAAAAGCCAAATCTGAGGGATGTAATATTGAACGGCATAGCAAACCTTGAGGAGACGAGGATTAGCCAAGAGTTATCAACCCAAATTTTTAATAATCGGATGGAACAACTCGTCACTACCTCAACCAATGGTCCTCAATACATGGCTTCCAAGACTAAGATAGATAATTCAAGGTTGGAGGAATTGTTGTCCAAATTCGTAGCATCAAGTGAGGAGAGGAGGATTAATCAAGAACGATCAATTCAGAATCAAGAGAAATCAATTCAAAATATGCAGAACCAGATGGATCAAATGCTCAAAGCCTTGAACAACTGTTCTCAAAACAATTGGTGTTATGATGAGGATTCCGAGGTTGAAGAAGTGGCCGAGCCAAATCTACAACTGGATGAGACACGAGATGTTGAAAAAAAAGGAGACAAGTGGAGATAATGAAAATAAGGTCGGTGAAGAACTAACTATGAGTACCAATGAGGATGAGCCCCAAGTTTCTACGCCAAAGATCAAGGGTCAAGTTCGATTTTCAAAACCGTGCCTGCTTGGTAGTCATGTTGTCGGAAAGGCTCTTTATGACATGAGAGCTAGTACAAATGTAAAGCAATGGTGGGATAAGGAGGAGAAGATAGAAGAAGAGCCCGCTTGGCAATCATCTCGTCGGCAAGGCTCTTTATGACATGAGAGCTAGTATAAATGTAAAGCCATGGTGGGATAAGGAAGAGAAGATAGAAGAAGAGCCCGTTGTTCTTGCCAAGCCTTAAAGCCCCAATTGAATCATAGGCTCAACGGACGGAAAAGCACCTAGTTATTCAACATTCTCAATTGGGCACATATTTAAATAAAACATGCTAGGTGACTTTAATTCGATAGCCATCACAAATGGGAACCTACCAAAAGCTATATTATTTCCGATGGATGGAGGGTTCCTAAACTATCGAAGAGGAATTGGATAGCGTTGACCAGACAAAGTCAGGCTGAAAGACTATAATTCAAGCGCTAACTGGGAGGCAACTTAGGAATTTTTCTATTTATTTGCTTTACTAGTTTATTTAGTAGATAGGAATTAATTTGCTTATTAAATTCTCTTACCAATCCAAGTGCTATTCTAATCCATGTTGTCTCTCTTCAGTGTAGGTATTGGAGGTTCAATGGACAAGTAAAAGATTATGAAAAGGTTATTCAAGTAAAATTCAAGTGTGGTGCCCAATTTGTTCTATGCGCCTAATTTATTCTCCAAACTTAGCGGACAAGGAGGAGGATTGCTATATTTTTAGGGAAGTCTTTTGCTTTACTTTTTTCTATTTCAACTATTGAGGACAATGTCTACTTTATGTTTGGGGGCATTTTAGTGTCGTATTGCATATAGTTAGTTATTTACATTGTAGTTCAAATAGTTACATTTAGTTTTTGCATTCACTTTCTTAAAAAAATCATAAATCAAAAATAATAGTTAGTTACTATGTTCATCTTGCATGAGTCCAGCTGTTTGATAGTTTAAGTTTATTTTGGCCAATGATGAGATTGGAATTAGGTAGACAAGTATAGTACTGATCATTAGATCTTTGATGTGATTTCTTGTTATGAATTGAGCCTTTTTCTGTTTGAAACTGGTATAATAAGGATAGCACAGTAAAAAAAACGTGTTGAATGATTGAGTTTAAAATGATACATAAATGACCTCTAAAGGATAATGCAAGTTTAAATAAGAGAATGACAAATAGGCAATGAAGGCGAAGAATTAGGCAAGAACCTAAGTTTGGGGGAAAAAGTGGGGTATATAAGCTTCTAAAAAAAAGAAAGAAGAAAAAAAAGATATCGAGTTGAATAAATTGAGTCTTGTGGTGGGTCGAGAAGAAGCGTGAAATGCACTCCTCATAAACACATGCGTGAGATGGAGAGTAAAACGCACTCACTATCCAAAAAGAAAAAGAAAGAGAAAAAAATAGAAAAAAAAAGAATAAATAAAACAAGAAAAAGAGCAAAAAGCCCCCGTAGATGAAAAATAAAGCATAAGTATCCCATGTTGACCCATGATATTGGTAATTGTTTGATTTTAGTTGGATCTAGCTTGTTTTTGGATTTCTTGAGTTTACACTGTATGATGCCTTCGAAGAGACCTGTTATGTGTTAAAATTGATTTTATATCAGTTAACATTGTTGTGGAGCATACACGCACTATATCAATGAAAATAGTCTAAGATATGATGATTGATTGTGAAGTTATTGATTGGTTTTGATATGATGTATTATCATGTTTACTTGATTTCTCTAAGGATGGTTGAATAGACTTGTTTCTGTCATTATTTCTGGATTCGTAGGCATGCAGATTAGTTGCATTGCATAGCATTGTTGTTTAGTGTTTTTGCTTGAGGACAAGTAAAGGTTCAAGTTTGGGGGTATTTGATAAGTAGGTTTTATACCTACTTATCCGGTATCTTTTACTTTAATTAATTGATTACTGTCATGTTTCGTAGTTATTTTTCATGCATTTTGTGTTCGTTTTGTAGATTATATGTTTGGGAGCTGTGATCGCAAAGAATTATTATTAAATCATAAATAAAAGCAATTCGGACATAGTTTGGGCTTTTATTTTCATTTCATATTCTTGGCTTGGAACTTAGATTACATTGTAGAGCTTCTTCTTAGCTTTCCAGAACAATTTGAATCATTCCAATCGGAGTTCGGATGAAAGAGTTATGACATTTGTACCAACAGACGTCGAACGTCACTATTTCGGGTGATCATTTACATAGCAGCCACTTCAGAGCCACTTTCAACATTGTTCCAATCCTTATTTCGAAAATCTCAAAGCATGAAAGTTGTAGATCTACGTCTCCTCTTTCTAGTACATCTTGAATCATCAAAATCGAAGTTAAGACGAAGAAGTTATGGCCATTTTTCCCAAGGATGTCAGAGTAAAAAATATTCCTTCACAAAATCGTCGCCGGGGTGGGCGTACCAGCTCCAAAGCAGGTCCCTAGCCCACCGTGGCGGGCTCTTTTAGTGTATAAACCCCCGCCGGGGCGGGGGTAGCCCAGAAAATACAAATTTTATCCAATTTTGAGTTTTGGAAGGATTGTTTCGATCTGATTGACTCAAGAACTTCCAAGAGGACTTAAAGACATATGAAGAGACTTATAAAAGGATGAGAATCACAAGGATTATTAGAGATTAGACTAGAGAGAGGATTTCATTAGATTAGATTAGGGTAAATTAGATCAAAATCATAGTTCTAATGAGTTTTGGAGAATGAGGCAACTTGGAGACCATTGAAGATTCAAAGTGGGAGCAAGGAGGGAGCTTCAAATCTGTAGATAACAGATTCTATATTCTCATCTTCTTCTATCTTTGTCTTTTATTGTGTATTCAATTGTGGATTCTTAGTTTTAATTCAATAATCATGAACTAATTCTTTGTTTGAGATTACAATGAATCTTATTGTGTAGTTTATTTTAATATGATTCGCTATCAATTATTATGTTCTATTGTGAGAATTGTCTATTATGATTTGAACTTAATTGCTTAATTGTCTAGCTAACAATTACCGTGATAATCTATATGAACTCGAGAGATGAAGTATAGATTTTGATTTGATCATGATAGCATGTTTTTGTGATTTCTGCATAGATGGAAATCATTATTCGTGTTTAGGATAGAGATATGCATTTACAACATATGTAATCTTATAGAGAACTTGTGCTTTAAATCCTTTTTAATTGTAATTCACATAGAGATATAGTGAATTTGTTAATTAGGGTGTCTTGCTTAATTCTATCATCTATGGATTTAAGTGAGTATGGGTATTATGCATCGAGAGATGGTTTTATCTGCTTTAGTGTTCTTGATTAACAATTCATGATAGAGAATAATTGATGAGAAGTGTGTTAACTTAAATGAAGCAATAAATGAAGTTGTGATCTTAAATTTCCGTAATCTAATTTTTAATTAGTGGTAATTAGAATTAGTGTAATTAAATAATTTAATTTATATAATTTGAAATTCATTTGTTTAAATAAGATTGAGTTGGTTACGGGTTAGTACTTGGTAATTTTTTATTAAACAATTCCTCATGGGAACGATACTCTACTTTCACTTTATTACTTGTTGACCACGTATACTTGCGTTTTGTGCGTAATTAGATTTTACCCAACACTTGCCCTTGATGTGATTTTAGGAATCGATTGGTTAACTACTCATCATGCTTTTCGTAAGGTTGTTAGCTTTCATATTCCTAACCAACCTGTTATGCGAATTCAAGCAACCAAACCACTAAAGTCAATCATTGTCATATTAAGCCACAAGTAAAGAGCCCCGAGCCTTTCACTGGTGACTTCCTTGTGTGGAATGCACCGAAGCCGAACTATCCATAGGGGACGTTGTGAATAACGGTGGCAAGTTGATAGGTATCAATGTGACGTACTATCCAAGTCTTGGGATAAGAGTCATAGTTTTAAATGATATTTCTATCTTTAATAAATTTCCTGACGTATTCTTGAAGACTTTCTAGCCTACCCCTAGAGCATGAAATTGAATTTTGTATTGAGCCCAGTACAAAACCCATTTCTAAAACCCTTAAATATTTCTTCAACCAAAACAAATGTATCATGAACCAAGGACGTTGGCTCGAGCTGTTGAAGATTACGACTATCCCATTCAATATCATCGTGGAAGAGTGAACGTGGTAGCTGACACGTTGAGTAGAAGATCGTATGCAGTTTACGAGTGCGATGTTGTTAATGCAAAAACCATTTCATATAACTTACAAATGATGAAGAAAGAGTTAAATACTCTAGGGACCCACGTTAAGATAACGAATATATGAGTAGAATCGACTTTAATCGATAAAGTTAAAGACGCTCAAGCTACACACCTGAATCTGATGAATGTGATGAAGAAGGTTCAAGAAGGCGTTATCTTAACCCTCGATTTAATTGGCCCATTTGAAATCCTTGATCGAGTAGAAACTGTGACCTATTGACTCGTTTTACCGTCAAGTATGTCGCGTGTTCATAACATTATTCACGTATCGATGTCACGTAAATATGTGGATGACCTGAACCACGTTATTAAATTAGAACTAGACGAGATAGCATAAGATTTAACGTATGAGGAGATACGTTTTAAAATCTTGGATAAGAAGGATCGTATTTAACACTCAAAGGTTATACCTCAAGAGTTAGAATCTGAAATGAAGTTAAGGTATCATCATCTCTTCGGCATACTAGGTACGTACGTAAATTTTGAGGGCAAATTTTCATAAGGAGGGGAGATTGTGAGACCCCAAATTTTATAAATAATGATTTAAATTTCTCAAAATATTTTTTTAAATATTATGGTGTGGATTTGATATAATGTTATAGTTGTGGGTAATATTTATAAAATTTTGCAAAGTATGCAAGTTGTTATAAAATATTCGTTTGGTCGGAGAATATTCTTTTTGTTGGGAAATATCCGTATGACGGCACAATCATTGACAACGGAAGTATTATCGTAGTTAAAAATGACATAATTATCTTTTTATAAAAATAACGGCGGAAGTGTTATCATTGAAACTGTTGAACTACCTGGTAGTAAAAATACAGTAATACGTGTGGTTGCATAGTAGCACACGGTATTGATTATTGATGCTTACGTAAGAAGTCACTCAGTTATACTCAATTATTGCTACAGTAATTGCTGCATCATATTTCTCATATTATTGATTCAATTATTATCACAGTAACATCTGCATAATATTTATTATTATTAAATCAATAATTGAGACGACAAAGTTATTCATATTTTTATTTGTAATATTGACAATGTCTAGAAGTTCTGTCAAGGAGAGGTTTGGTCACCTAATTGCGCACCAATAAGAAGATGAAATTATTGTGAGTTATCATTAATATTATAACTCACAATATTTAACAACTAGGTCCTGGGAACAACCTAGTTATTAAATATTGTGAGTTATAATATTAATGATGAATAAGTTCGTGTTGATTAAAGATGAAATTGATAATTCCATTGTGTTGAAATTATTAGTGTTAGTGAAAATCGACATTTATTTCGATAATAATTGATGTCTGGAGGTTATATTGACCAATCGGGTAATTAACCGGATAAATGAGCAATTAATTGCTATTAATTCACATGCTTATAACTATGTGTTCACATGTGTGTACTATTGATTCACATGATTTACTATTAGGGGAGTTGGTGCAAGAATTATAATACTTGCATTACTAAGTTAAAAATGGAGGTATAGATGGAGGTACTATACTATAATTAATTTTTTTCACATGTTTAGAACTATTGAGTCACATGATTTACTATTGATTCACATGATTTACTATTAGGGGGGTGCAAGTTTGATAATACTTGAATGACTAAATTAAAAATGATGAAAAAGAAGAAGGTATTATACTGTAATATTTTAAGCCCCAAAACGTGCAATTATCGAAACTATATTTTCCTATAAATAGAAGTTCATTTTTCCTTCATTTCTCACCAATTCACTAAAGCTATAGAGCAATTATTATAGAGAGAAATTATTGAGAGAAAGAAGAAGAAAAGTCTGCTACCTCACTATTCCAGTATCCAGTTTTCTTCTAAGGTAAGGGGTATTATTCTTTCGTATTCATGAAGAGAGTTATTTTCTTTTAATACTCGTAAGGGTTGTTATTCCATTCTTTATTATTATGTTGGAATAACCTGTATAAGCGAAGTACCGCGTACATGGTGAAATTCTTCTGTTATTCCATTCTTTATTATTCTGTTGGAATAACCTGTCTGTGCGGTCTATCGCATGCCTAGTGAATTCTGTTGTTATTCCATTCTTTATTATTCTGTTGGAATATCCTGTCTGTGCGGATTACGCATGACCTGGTTCCATTCTTTATTATTCTGTTAGAATATCCTGTCTGTGCGGGTTACGCATGACCTGGTTCCATTCTTTATTATTCTGTTAGAATAACCTGTCTATGTGGATTACCTCATGCATGGTTAATGATCCTTCGTATTCATTCCTTATTAAATCGTGAAAATGATCTGTCTACGTGGATTACCGCATGGCGGGCAAAAATCCATGTGTGGTTTCATATATTCTATTATACTCAGTTGGTTAAAGTTTTGGCTTCTATACTCCATGAAATTAGTGGAATATCATTGATATTTGCGCTTCATCTAGTATCTTTTCAATGAAATATTCTTCTGAGAATTCTTGAATTTTAATCCACAAAAAAGTATCATGTTGACAATTTGGACGTTATTGATTTCTGGATAAATTAAATTATAAGTCTTTACAAATTTATCATTGAACTTGTTTTATTGAATTCTTATATCATTGTCATCATCCTCATGTTTATAATATGTTGAAAATCATCTGTGGAATGTAGTGCATAGATGGACTTGGTATGATTATGACCAGGGATTATTCGGTATAATCATGACCGTAATGTTACAAATGATGTGGTAAAAGTCCTCATTGGTCATAGTGCATTGATGGACAGTTGTTGGCATGAACATGACCATTGATGAATACACGAATATCCTCGTCCCGTAGTGCATGGATAATTTATGGTCGTGATACTAATGAATGTCCTTGGCCGTAGTGCAGGGATGATGTGGTTTATTTATTAAGTGGAGTCTCAGCGATAAAAGTGATGAAAAACCTTTTAAATCATAAAAGATAGTAGATTTTATGCTCTACTTGACTCTTCTAATGGATTGCTTATTCCGCTGCAGTTAAACTTGTTGTCTATTATATTCTATCAGTTTAACATTGTTGAAGGCTAATGATAATTTATTCTGCATTATCTTAGTCATAATATTTCTTACTGGGCTAGTTGAGCTCACCCTTTCTTTCATTGTTCTCTTTAGGAAATGAGAATATAACTGGGACGAGTCGGGGAATGGAGTGATGGTCCAGGATAAATGGCTTTAGTAGTCCTCACTATTCTACGGAATAATATGATAATAATTGTAATGAGGACACCATTGAGTGTGGATATTGTCTAGATGACAATATTCTTGTTTAAACTCTCAACTAAGTTTTATCGTATTTTACACGACTGTTGTATAATTAAGTTATATTTGAATTTATGTACCATGTATCTGGCGACTCAAGATGGGTGATGTATACCTATTTTGGGGGCGTCAGATTACATAGCTCATATTACCCAATGTAACATAATACCATATACCTCGTAACATAATTATATTCTTGTTTGAACCCATCTCATGCTTTAACAAATTTATTTACTAAATTCTTATTTTAATAATTTTTGAAAATTTGGGTTCTTACATCCTCTCCCCCTTATAAGGATTCTGTCCTCGGAATCACCGAAACCTCCTCTACTCGATGCTATTATTAATATTACATATTCTTTTGAATAATTTTTTTATCCCTTCTCTTTTCGGAAGGTTTATTATAACTTTCTCAGTTGTATTCTACCACGTTCTCCTTTCTAAGAAACATTCTACTCACTACATTCATCACACAGAAGAATAAGAGTCTTCCATGATTTTTTAATAATCGGGAAGTAGTATGAATAACTCAGATTCCAAATTATGCTGAGGGGTCACACAAGACTGTGAACTAGTGCTTCAACACAATTATCCACATTACAAACCAGAGTTTTTATCAATCACAAAGACTGAAAACACCCTCTACACGTACACTAGGTGGCCAGCCTATTGTACCACTACGTTGGGTCACAACGTAGTGTTTTGTAACAACTATATGACCCCTTATAGGGTTGTTCATCTCAGCTTTTCAACAACTGAATCCGCACCAGAGCAATCTGGTTTGGCACAAATATTCAAGATTGCTTGAATTTCACAATTATTTTTCGACAGTTGTCTAGCTGAATCAAATAGCTTAGACTTTTATCAACAATTCGGACATCAATCAAAATAATTTGGCTAACAAAATTGACCTTCTTCCTAAATTAAAAGAAAACCAAAAATTCTTTTATGACATCATGATACCGTACCAGATTTAGTTGTACGTTGAGGATTATGCTATTATGTGACTTTGTCATACTACATCATATAAAAATTGGCCGACGATCTTTCGATCACAACCAACACTAGGTTCAACTGTATGTATGACTCCATCGTTTACTATACACCATATCAAATGATGCACATGGTTAGAAATATATTTTGAAAGTTTTCAAATCACATTTTTTTATTCTAGCCAAAATAATTAGCATAGATATATGCATAACGGTATTATTTTTAAAACATCATTGGTTCAATCACATGATCCAATGTTTTCCAAGAAAATAGAAGTGCAAACATCAGCGCGAAGTCAATAAATTTTGAAAATCTAGTAGAGCTAGAAGATCTAGAAAATCCATGTTTCTCCATCAACTTCAATCTATATTATACCAAATTTCTAACTTCATAACATATATATACCCGATACAGTTCATCAAACATACCACACTTTAGAAATTCAGGAACTTGCCACAATTATATGAGTTTAAGAACTTATCGTAGTCAGACTATAGGCATCCATTCTCTGAGGGGTTCAAAAACTTTTCATATAATTATGACTCACGAACGTACCATTTGAATGAGTTTTAAGAACTCGCGCCTAATCTTAATATTCTTTTTCTTAATCTTAATAGTCTATATCTATCAAATATTATATGTGAAAAGAATCACCTTCTCACCATAAGCATATCGATAGCGTGACACCGACATTCCATTGATTATTATTGTGAGGAACCGAGCGTGAGCACAAAGCCTCCGTCCACACAAAGGTTTGTACAACTTAGCTCTCACATGGGTCCTCAACTGAAATCTAACTTAACTCTATCTCACTCTTAACTTGCTTTTTGCTCGATACGAAATCTTTGTATCTCATCACATAGAACTCCTCATGAGTTCACATCGTACCATTTCACAGTACAATCACTTATAACATCAAGCTATACACACTTAGTCGTTCCAAACTATTTATCACTTTATATCTTAATTCGATCTCGTCGTGATCACCAATTAACCTTAGGATTCTTTCCCTATTATCAACAAAACTCCACCCGAGTTCATTCTTATTATCTTTGTCATATAGACACAATCTTAACATTTTTATTACCGGAGTTAGGAAACTCCTTAATTCTCATTCTCTAGATACTTCAAGATTCTTCTTTGAATCTCCGCTTATAAATTTTAATCCTTATCTTTCTCTCTCTCAGGTTATAGCCTAAGGTACACTTACCTAAGTTTATAATCTAAAGCTTTGATACCAAACTATGACGACCCCAAATCCGGGTCCCTTCGAACCACGGATCCGGTCCGCCACGTTACTACTATCGTCAAACTATTTATATCACTTATTCATAACTTAATGAATAAACTTTACTTATTACAAATTAGAATATAAAATTCTTTTCAATTCCAAAATCTATGTAATGACCCAAAACTTTTATAAGTTTCACAACTTGGTCATTTACTATTCATGTATTACATCACATTCAATGTTATATAAATATGCGGAATAATTTAAACTTTTTCAATCTCCTTTGAAATAAATCTTTTATTGATGTCTTAACTTGAATCACTTACAATTTCCTGAATCAAAATTATTCTATAACTCACTTCATTCTATTTCCGTATAAACCTTTACATATGGATTCAAATTTCTCTATGTATCACATAATACAACATTACAAGATAGCATGTATTACATATCGTAACTACTATCAAGTATATCTACTAGAACCTAAACATAATTCAAGATCATATATTTAATTAAACAAATCAATCTCCTTTAATGTGATTGAAATTTATCAATCAAGTAGCACGTAACCTTTACCATGTGTCCTTAACCTGCAAAAGTGGTTATTTGCAAGGGTGAGCTCGACAGCCCAGCAATTCTAACAGTTTTCATGCAGCACATAGCATATAATAATATACTCAGTTCATGCATTCATAATCAATTAATATTTACTACGCATGTTACTTCACATATAACATGCATAAAGATTTATAACACAAACATATCATCAAAGATCAACTTTCACATTTCATACATATCTCATATGCATTTCATATATATACATCAACATTTGCATAGCATAATATAGCTCAACTAATAATTATCAAATTCATATATCAAATAGTAACTAAAAGACTTTCCTGATTCGTAGTTTATGAACTACGACTTAACTGTTTAACGCTTAACTACACTTCGTGTATTCCTACACATTTATATAATCATGGATTCATCTCCATCAGTAACATATTTCATGCATTTTCAATGTAATAACAATGTTACATTATTTTCTAACTAGGTTTGAAAAACCTACCTTTCACTTTCTCATCGTACTCTTAGATAGCGTATATATAGTACATCTTAGCTACACATGCTTCATATCAACAATCATAAATCTTTATCACACACTTGACTCGCTATGTGTTCGACACATATTTAAAGTCTATATATACGCGATCTACATCGTCTTTACATTTTGCAAACTTAATAAATTTTAACACATTTGGGTTTCATATAACCATCACTTGTTTATATACTTAAAACATCATCTATGTCAAGTATTATAGCTTTAGACATTCATTACACATATGCTTTAAAGTTCAGATGACTACTAAAACAGTTTGGCAACATTGCCCTACAACGCAGTTGCGTTACAGTTTGGCGCCGTCTCCTGGCCAGACTAGATTTGAATATTTAGTTTTCAGTTCACACTTCATTTCTTAACATGCATGAATGTTAACACATAATATTTACACACCTTTAAGAGGTCATTTGTCAAAGCTTAGAACCTCTTGTGTTTAACAACTTCATTTAACAGGATTCGATGTTTACAAGCCTTTAAACCATATATTAGTACTAATAAGCCTTTAGTAGCATGCTCATATGTATATATCTTATCTACATATGACTAGCATAGTTTATCACTTGAAAACATTACTTTCAAAACATGCTTTAATGACTTCTATTTTCAAACTAGATAAGTGTACTTATAGGTCATGTTTAAAGACATAAGTAGTACTAGCGTGCCATACTACAAGTTCAGAGGTTAGACAACACAATGCTCATGAATATTGGTTTCAAAACGTCTAAGTTTTCTTTTCTTCAAATCCATGTCATGCCAACCTAATCATGCAAGGCAACTTCAAATCATATGTCATATTCATTTGTGCATATTTCTACACATACATACAAGGTCGAAATGTAGGCGACACCATGCTTATGATTATTAGTTTTCAAAACTTGAATTTCTCTTTGAAAACACTTATTATCCAAGCTATACAAGTTATCTTATAGGAGGTAACTTAAGATCACATTTTATTCTCGCATGACTCCATCATATATTCACTACAAAATCAGAACTCAAATGACTTAAAATTCATCAAGGTTTGTTTTCGAAATCTTCAAGTTTCTTTTCAAAACACATACTAAGTCATGCTAAGGAATTCCATTATGAGTATGGTAATCTTATATGTCATGTCTATTATCTTTTATTTTATGTTTTATCACTTAGAATTGAAAGTAGTATGCATACAAGCCAATCATGTATGATGATAAAGCATATACTTTGTAATCAATCTTATTTATTTATTAATAAAAGAATTATTTATTAAAGGCATTTATTATCTACATGGTGTTGTTTTAATAATATGTGATAAACTCATAGTATTAAGCAATGCTTTTAGAATCATAATGAGATCATGCTAACAAAATCTAAATTCTTAGATAGCTTAAAACTAAAATATTCCCAATCAATGGATTACTAAAAAAGCGATTACTGAATCCGGATAGATTGGTACGTACGGTGCTTGCTCATTGGATGAGGATGATTGATCTCATGATCATTTATGTGGAGACACTAAAGCAAGTATATAGGTGTTTATTAAGGAATAAGTTCACTGAACGTGACTCGCTAAAGAATGCCTAATGGAGTTTTACTTGTCTGTCAATAGAAATTCTTGTAATGATAGTAGTACAAATGATCCTTAGACTTGAGATCATCATAGTATATTATATATAATGAATTACACTTTGACTTATTCCTTAAGACTCTAAGAGTATATCATAGGGTATGCTTGGGTGTAATAAGTTATATATGAAGATAGTGAATGATCAATAAAGAATCTATCACTTCTAATAAAAGAAGAAGAAATGTCATGTGTGATTCGATAAATGACAACCCATGAATCTTTGGCCAATGTGGAATGAAATTAGAAAGTAGTTTCTAATTTACATTCATTAGGAGTTGTACATTTAGGAATCGAAATACATATAATTAAATAAAATAAGACTTAACAGTAATTCAATATTTTATATTTAATTGGGACATTGTAGGATAGAAGGATTGAATTGTACGATAACTATTAACTCAAAAGTTCTTTTATGATTAATGTTAAAATCTATATTATCTGGAAAGTCGTTGATCGCTAGGGAGGCTTATCCTTATTGTAGAATAAAATATTATTATTTAAATAAATTAATCACTTAATTTATTTATTTAAATAAGATTAGAATTGTTCTAATTAATTATTCACAACCAGTTTGAATATGGAGAACCTAAAGGATCACACCAATAAAAGGAAGAATAATTATTTAAAAAGTTAATGGCATAATCGTAATAATATGTTAAGTATATTTAATTTAATCTATGGTGATAGAATAAATTAAATAGCTTAATATTTATTATTTAATATTCTAGAAATATTAAATATAAATTAATAAGAGAAATCTTATTAATAATACAATTATTATTATTTTAATTTCTAAAAGAGTTTAGCAATTAATTTAATATAAGTACTCTCATTTATTCCTAATAGGATTAGGATGGAAAATTAGTTATAGGAGTTTAATTAATTATCCCTATAAATTAGGGAGCCCATTTAATTAAAAGAGTTTAATTAATAAATAAAACATTATTTTAATTAAATAGGGTTACCTGTATCTTATAGATGAGTCTTATATCAGATATAATATACGCAATTTCGATAGTTGGAGAGTACGCCCCCTTTTTCTATAGAGATAGGAAAAATTAGAGTTTGAGCCAAT